>CM052805.1:31362604-31515189 GCA_028533885.1 Nasua narica
CCATCGATTTGTTTGTTCTTTTGTCCGTTCCTGGACTTCACGGGACGACATCACATGGCACGTACTGTTCTACGGCTGGCTTCTTCTCCATGACGCGATGGCTGTGAGATTCACGCATGTATCCGTGTATCAATCACAATGTATCCGTGGTTCGTTTCTTCTTATTGATGGGTAGGATTCCATGGCCTGGAGTTTGTTTCTCCACTTTCTGAACAAATCCATAACTTACCTATTTTGTGTTGATGAACACTGGCATGATGGGCAAAGCTGCCGTGAAGATCCTTGTACACATCGTTTATTTTAATTTCTCTCCAGTGAATGCCCAGGTAAAGACTCGCTGGATTACAGAGGAAAGGTGTGTTTAATTTGATAGGAGATGCGGTTCCTCGATGGGATAGAGCCATCTTACATGCCCCCCAACAACGAGGGCGTCCCAGCAGCTCTACACCCTCACCAACATTTGGTAATGCCGACCTTTTAGGTGGTTTGCCATTCTAGTGGGTGAGAAGTGGTTCTTTCCTTTCTGTGTGACCATATGCTCTTTACCCCTCAAGACCACTCAGATAGTTCCCTTCCTTGGGTGGCTTTCTGGCTTGAAAAATAGCGTACATTTTTCCCTCCAGGGAAAATGTTCCCTCCAGGACTGGTGTGGCCTTGGTGCTGACTTTGAACCAGCCGTGAGCTCCCTGAGACAGAAGTTGTGCTTCCTGTCTCTGTCGGCCCACCTCTCCCCAGCACCTCGCCATGTGCCTGGCCCGCTGGAAAAGCCCAAACAAGCCCGGTGAATGAATGAGGAGTAAGAGACAAAGTTTGAGGCTGGTTTCTGATTTTGAAATCTTGACCCTTCTGATTCTTTCAAAACGGGAATTTCAAGAGACACTGAGGTTAAACTGTATAAAGTATTATCGATACATGGATTAACGGTGTCCAATACCATCTCCTTGTCCTCAAATTCCTTGGTAGATCACAGTGGGCAGCAGCACTACAATTGGTTTCGCTTGAATCCTCAGAGGCAGAGGGAGAAGGTGAAGCCTGGGAGGCACTGTCCATAGCACACAGGGTGCTGCCGAGATTGTGCCTTTCCCACGGACCCGTTTTAACGAAGAAATCAGGTCCGTGCACACTGGAGAAGATGCTCATCTTGCTAGGGGGTAGTGGCGGCTTCTGCTTCATCCTCACGGTGCTCATTAGCCATGACCACAGGGGCCAGCTGGCTTCCTGGCCGGCTCTGCGTCCTCCATACCCCGTCCCAGCGTGTCGTGTGGGATCTGGTCCAGACCTCCCCTACCGGACTCTGAGTTTCTCTATTTAGCCAGCTCTATTCACTCCGGTGCGTTTCTCAAACCCCACTCAGGTTTCACCCGATCCAAGAGGACTCTGGAAATTCTAGTCCTTGCCTCCCCACACCTTCCTGACCCTCCCCGAGGCCTCGTTCTGCTCTGAGAATTCAAGAGGGCTGCCAGGCCCTGCGCTGCTCCATCTGGATCCCTGGAAGCCCCTGCCACCGCCCCCAGGTGTGTCCCCAAGGCCCTGCCAACGGCACAGGGGTCTCCCGAGAGCCTAGTAGGCACGTGCCCACGGGCCTGGAGATTCACTGCCCTCCCGCCCCCATCTTTACCCCCATCCAGCTGTCCCCAGCCCCGCAGATTCCACGAGAGACACTGCACGTTCCCTCCCCTCCCCGGCCCCCTGATCTAGATAGGAATGGCTGGCACCCCCACACCGACGGGCCTAGGAGGTCTGTGTTCAGGCGGGAGACTCAGCAGCAGGCGCGTGACTCGGGCCACTGGGTGCGTCCACGTCCCCACGGACAGGCTTGGAAAGAGGGTCATGTCCTCAGCCTGAAGAGGACCGGGCAGGCCCTGAGAGCTGCACCTATATCTGAGTGCTGCTCCTGAGTCCGTCCCCAGAATGGCAGCCCTGCAATCTCCTGCATCATCTCCCCTTCTAACAAGTAAGAGGGGAAGGCGTTGCACCTTCTTCCTTCCAGGCAGGACCTGTGCTTTGATTTCAAGGTGCCGGGCTTGTTCCTGAATTGGGGACACTCAGTGCCACTAGCCTGCCCCAGGGACGCACCCCTGCACCCCAGGAGGAAGGCGTGCCCTCCCTGCCGGACCGCAGAATTTAAAAATGCAGGTCACAGAGCGCCGAACAGCACGGTTTGTGTAGAGCCGGGGGCACTTGTAGGGAGAGACCGGCTCTGCACCCACAGCCCCCGGGCTTGCTTTCCCCCCCTTCCTGTCGTATTCCTTCCTGCGGTGTCCCCTCGGGCACGGCCACGGGTCTGTGCGGAAAGGATGTGATTTCTGCGCCTCTACGTGGTCTCTTCATTGTGTCATCGCCGCAGCTGCTGCCGACTGCACACCCGAGAGCTGGACGCGCAGCAGCGTTGGTGGGGATGGGCTCTCAGCCACAGGCGTCTGAAGCTGGGACTGGGGGGCCACGTGGGGGCCTGCACGGGAGCGGCTCCCGGAAAACGACAGGGGGCGCAGCAAAGATTTCAGACCAATGACGGGGGCACATAGTGACAGGAGCCCGCCTGGAGGGGCGGCCACACACCCCTGTCTCAGGAGGAGGGGCGGCCGACGGAGGGTTAGAGAGAGAGGGTTTTGTCGGGCAGGAGTGTGAGACACACACCTCCACCCCGCGGACTAGCGGACGGGGCCTCAGCCGTACCGCTGCGGCGGGAGCCGGAGCCGGGCAGGCGGACGCCCTCCTGACCCGAGCTCTGAACCAGCACCAATTCTCCCCAAACGCTCTGTATTCTTGTTTTACTTTGTCTTTATCATTATCCAGATAATCCACAGAGTCGTCCCCACAATCAATGCAGCTAATGTACCTGCTCCCCATAAAACTCTTCTCTAATCACTCCCTCCTGCACCCCACGAACTCTCTCTCGCCCACCCCACCAGTGAAGGACCTGCCTTCGGCGGCTACGGCTTGGCTCACGTTTCCTAGTTTTACATAGGACAAAAACCATACGGCACATTCTCTGCCTGGCCTGGCTTCTTCGCTCAGCAGCTTTCTTCCGAGATCCGTCCACACGGGCCACGCGTGTCCTCCACCCATTCGTTCTGTGGTTGAGCAGAACCCCACCATGTGAATGTGCCACAGGTGGCTTAGGAGTTCCCCTGCTGAGGGACATGTGGGGTGCTTCCAGTAAATGCCCTTTCATTCTCCGGGGTGAATAACTAGAAGACCTAAATGATATTGCACGTATTTAACTTTCTGGGAAACCGTGAAACTGTTTTCTAAAGTGGTTGTACCACCTGACTTTGCTCCCAGCCGTGTAGGAGGGCTCCAATTCCTCCAAAACCTTACAAACACTTTTTATAGTCAGTCATTTTAATTTTAGCTCTTTGAATACGTACGTAGGGGTATCTCCCTGTGATTTTTAACACTTAACTTTAAAACGGTCACAGATACACAGGGAGTTGCAACGTTATCACAAAGGGTTCCAATACACCTTCACCCGGTTGTCCCCAATGGTTTCATCTTGCAGGATGCTAGTACTACAGCAAAGCCAGGAAGCTGACATCGGTACAACGTGTGTGTGTAGCTCTGTGCACCGTATTGCGTTCTGGATTTGTGGAACCGCCATGGCAGCGGAGACACAGAACCGTTCCATCACCACAAAGCTCTCTCTCCTGTCCCTTTTTACAGTGACAGCCATCTCCGCACCAGCCATCCCGAAAGCCTGGCAACTACAAGTCTGTTTTCCATCTCTACAACCTTGTCATTTCGAGACTGCTGTATAAAGGGGACTGCACGTTTGTCTCTCTGTTCGCATACTACGTTGGCGACACATTTTTTTCTTTGGAACTGGACGCATCTGATTTTAGCAGGAGGCTAATCCTTGCCTTGTATAATTTGCGGGGGGTGTTCTGACTTCTTCTGTTTTCTGGAATGGATTCTATAGAATTGGCACTAATTTTTCTTTAAATATTTAGTGGAGCTCTCCAGTGAATCCATCTCAGTGTGGAAATTTTTTTTATAGGATGCTTGAAATTATGACTCAATTTCCCTGATAGTGACAAGGCTATTTGGATGATCTATTTCCTACTGAGTGCTTTGTGGTAGTTGGTCCTTTTCAGGAAATTCACCCACTTCATCTAAGTTGTCAAATTTATGTCTGTAGAGGTGTTTGTCGTATTCCTTTATTATCCTTTTGACGTTTGCAGAATCTATAAGGACATCCCCTGCCTCATTCATAATAATGGTGTCTTTTTTATTCTTAGTCTTGCTGGAAATTTGTCCATTTTCTTAACTTTTTCAAGTAGCCAGCATTTTGTTTTACTGATTTTTCTCTATTTTTTAAAATTTCTTTGATTTCTGCTCTTATTAATTACTTTCTTCTCCTTGCTTTACTTTTATTTTTTTTCTGTTCTTTTTCTAGTTTCTTGAAGTGGAAGCTTTGGTTACCGATTTCAGAATTCTTTCGCCTCTAATGTAAATATTCAGCGAATCCCCCTCTCAAGAACTCTTTTAGCTGATACGTATTTTCATTCAAACTCAGTGCCATGTACCTTTGAAATTTCCCAGAGACTCCTTTGCCCCATGGATTATGTTAAGAATTCTATTTCTTAGATATCAAGTATTTGGAGAATTTCCTGTTACCTTTCCAATATGGATTTGAAGTTTGAGTCTGATGTGCTCAAATTACGCACTCCATACAACTTTGGTGCTCTCAAATATATTGAAATTTGTTTTATGGCTCAGGATGTGATCTCTCTTGGATAACGTTCCATGAACACTTGAAAGAAATGTGTATTTGGCTGTCTTCGATTGGGGTTTTCTATAAATGTCAATTCATCCTGAAGGTTGATGGTGTTGAGCTTTTGTGTAACCTTATCAGTTTTTTTGCCCAGTTGTTTTATCAACTGTTGAGAGAAGGGTGTTGAAGTCCACAGCAGTGACTCTAGACTGGTTCTTTTCTCCTTTCGGTTCTATCAATTTCTGCGTGTCACATTTTAGTCTTTTGTTCAATGCATATATATTCAGGATTGCTGTATCTTCTCATTGAACTGACCCTTTAATCATTATGTAATATCTCTGTGTCTCTGGTAATTTTCTTTGCTCTGAAGTTTACTTTATCTGATTTTATATAGCCATTCCTTCTTTTTTTTTTTTTATTAACATCTTCTATTCCTTTACTTGTAACCTACTATGTCATTATATTTGAGATAACTTTACTATAGAGAACAAATAGTTTGGTCATTCTCTCCTGTCAATCTCTGTCTTACACTTGGTTTATTTAGATTATTTACATTTACCGTAACTATTGAAATGTTAGCACTGCCATTTTATTTTTTGTTCACAGTTTGTTCTCCCTGTATTATGTTTTTTCTGTTTTTGTTTCCCTGCCTTCCCGGGGGTTACGTGAGCATTTCTTTTAGGACATGTTTTATTTGTCCACGGTGATTTTCAGTGTCTCTCAAAGTTTTTTAGTCACTGCTCTAGAATTATATATATAAAATATAAATACAGATAAAGAGTCACAGGCACATTACGTGCATCCCATGTATATAACTCACTACAGTCTGTGTCGACATTTCAGGAGTTCAAATTAAGTGTAGAAACACATCTTTTTTCATCTCTTACCCTCCCCATTTGTAAAATAATTGTCTCAAATATTTCTTCTACTTACAACGAGAATATATTAAAAAGTGTTATCACTTTTGCTTCGTAAGTTGGAAAACTCAGGAGGGAAGAAAAGTTCAGATTTACCCATGTTTCTGTCTTCCTGCTTCTTTCTTCCTTCCTCAGGGTCCCATTTTTTTTTCTGGTTTCATTTCCTTCTTGTCTGAAGGACTTCCTTTAACAATATTCCTTCAGATCTTCTGCTACAAATTCTCCTAGTTTTCCTTTATCTGACACTGTCCTTAATTTCCCCTTTGTTTCTGAAGGTTACTTTTTGCTGGATATAGGTTTGTAGGTGACAATTCTTCTCTTTCAGCACTTGGAAAATGTTGTGACATTTCTTTCAGGCCCCTGTGGTTTCTGATAAGAAACCACTATACTTTGAATTATTTTTCCCTAGTTGGGGTGCCTGGGGGGCTCAGTGGGTTAAAGCCTCTGCCTTCGGCTCAGGTCATGATCTTAGGGTCCTGGGATCGAGCCCCACATTGGGCTCTCTGCTCAGCAGGGAGCCTACTTCCCCCTCTCTCTCTGCCTACTTATGATCTCTCTCTGTCAAATAAATAAATAAAATCTTAAAAAAATTATTTTTCTCTAGAGTTAATGTCCCATTTTTTTCTGAGTGGTGTCAACATTTTTTCTTTGTCTTTAGTTTTCAGAAGTTGGACTATGTATGTCTTGACACAGATTTCTTTGCATGCATCTTTTTGGGGTCACTCAGCTCTTCGACCTTGTACATTTATAACTTTTCCCAATTTTGAGAAATTTCAGCCATCACTTCTTTAAATACTCTTTCATCCCATCCCCTCTTTCTTTTCTCCTTCTGGGACTCTAATGACCCAAATCTTTTATTATAGATTTTTTTTGTTGTAGCTTCAAATGTCTCTAAGATTCTATTCATTTTGTTTTTCAGCCTATTTTCTCTTTTGTGTTTGGGATAGGTAATTTCTGTCATTCTACCTTCAAGTTCACTGATTCTTGCATGTATCCTCCCCATTCCCCTCTCTACACTAAGACTAGTTCAGGTACTGTATTGTTCATTTGGTTGTTCTTTATATCTCCTAATTCTTTGCTGAATTTTTCATTTGTTTCATCATGTTTGCAACTTCTCATTGAAGTTTTGTGATGGCTGCTTTAAAATCTGTCGGATAATTCTAACAGCCGTGTTATCTTGGTATTGGCATCTGTTAACTGTTCTCATTCAGTTTACGATCTTCCTGGTTCTTGGATCTGGATCTTATTTAAACCTTGTGTTTTACCTGGCCTCCTCTGACACCAATCCAGACAGGGGACAGGGACAGTACCCTGTCACCGCCAGGTGGGGGTGGGAGTCCAGGTTCTCCAGTTGGCTTCCATTGTCTTCTGGGGATGGAGGTGTTTCCCATTACAGTTGTGTGAGGGTGCACTTTCAGGCTCCCCGTTGATACCACTCGATGGGAGATGGACAGATGCCTCATTACTGTTCTCTGACTGTCTTCCACTGACACTGGGTGGCAGTGGGGTCTTTCTACTGCTGAGTGGTGGCAGAAATCCTGACTGTCCACTATACCTGCATGCCACCACCCCACCCTCTTGGGGAGGTAGAGGAACGCTGTGTTACCTCTAGATGGTAGTGGAAGTCCAGGCTGCCTGTGTGATCTTGGCATAGTCTCAGCCTTCCCCTTGGCCTGATCTGAAACCACCAGGTGGCGGCAGGAGGGAGAGGTGCTGGGACATCTTGTCACAGCCTGGTAAGGTGGGAGTCTGAACTCTGTCTTTGCTGGCAGGAGATCCCGTGTTTTCCTGCGGTATTCAGCTGGAGTAAAACAGTCATTGTCTAAAATGTTTGTCTTGCTAGGTTGCCTTTTTCTAGACCTTTGGCTACGGAGAATAGACTTTCCCTGGAGCTTTTTGGTCTGTACCTGTTCCAGGTTCTGGCTTCCCCTGCACTTGCTGGAGCTACATGAGGCCAACCCCAGAGACTCCGGCCAGAACCCAGAGAAGTACCACTATGTCCACCACTATGTCCTTCCTCAGCTCCTGAGGTCCTTCTCCAGTTTGCCAGCCTCTTTCGGTTTCTTTCGTTTGTTTTATCTAAATAACCAGTTCAGGATTTTATTTGTATTTAGTGGAAGGAATGGGGGGGGGGGAAGCAAAACCAAAAGCAAAGCAAAGCAAAGAAAGCATATACACTCCATTTTTCCAGAGCAGAGGTCTCTTTTCTGTATCTTTTTAAACACTTGTCTCCTGTCAGACCCTCCCATCTTCTGATCCTTCCCCAGAGCTAATTATTTCTCAATTCCTGTGTGTCTTCATAGCCACCCCCACCCCATATTTACCTACACACGTTCGCACCTACAGAAAAGTATGGTTTCGCCTTCTATAAGTAGTCAAATGCTATATATGTTGTTCTATAATTTGCGTTGTCTTTTTATTTTATAAATGGGGCTCAAACTGCTGACCCTAAGATCAAGACCTGAGCTTCAATCAAGACCTGAGCTGAGATCAAGAGTCAGACGCTTAACTGACTGAGCCACCCAGGCTCCCCATGCTTTGTCCATTCAATACGTCTCAGGAATCACTCCATGTCACTACACAGGGACTGTCCCCATTTATTTCAGCTGCTGTTCAAAAGGGAACAGTTTTCTATATTATGAATGAACATAGTTTACTTAACTACTACTAAATAACTTCAGGTTACTTATAATTTTTTTTTATTATAAACAACAGTATTAATAATCCTGGCTATCTGAGTACAACTGCAGACTGGGTGAAAATACTGACAAATCATATATCTGACAAGGAACTTAGATCCACAACATATAAAAATGATGATATGAAGATATCAATGATATGAAGATATGTAGCTCAATTTAAAAAATAGGCAAAGGATTTCAATAATCACTTCTCAAAAGGAGATAAGTGAATGTCTAGTATGTACACGGAAAGATGATCCAGACAATTAGCCTTTAGGGAAATGCAAATCAAAACCACAGTGTACTGCTTTATGCCCACTGGGGTGGCTGGGATGACAGAGACATACAAGTGTTGACGAGGATGTGGGACCATGAGAACCCTTACACGTTGATGATGGGAATGCAAAAGGGTACAGCCACGTCGGGAAACAGTCTGGCAGCTCCTCAAAATGTTAGAGTTGCCCCGTGATCCGCAATTCTGCATGTACGTATACATTCAGATGAAGTGAAAACCCGTGTCCATGCAAACATTTTTACACAAAAATGTTTACATTTTTGAAATGTTTACATTTCACATTAGCATTATTCGTAATAGACAAAAAGCAGAAGCGAATACCGAACGGATACACAAAACCTGGTCCATCCATACAATGATATATATACAATAGTATATGTGTAATATATACATTACACGCACAATGCAGTAGTATCTATATAATATATATACTACATGTACATACAAGAGTATAATGTACATGCAACCAACAATAGTATATTACTGGGGGAAACAAAGGGAGGAACCACTGATTCATGCCACACCACGGATGAATCCGGAGAACACGATGCTCTGTGAAAGAAGACAGTACAGAAGGCAGTTTGCCTTAAGATTTCATTTCTATGGAATGTCTGGAAGAGGTTCATTTGTCGAGACGGGAGGTAAACGAGTGGTTGCTCGGGCTGGGGGGGGGCAGGCTTAGGGAGAAATGGCGAGTGACTGTGGCTACAAGATCGCCTTCGGGGATGACGAGAATGCTCTGCAGCTTGAATAAGGTGATGTAAATGCGTGGTGCATTTACAGAACACTGACTTAGACACTATGAACAGGTGAGTTACATGGGATACCATGCGAACGATTTCTCAACAAAAGCTGTTAGAAAAACCACCACCTGGCAGTGGGCCGCCTGTGGCCTGTGGCTGTGGTTTGCCAAGCCCTGATCTAGACCAGTGACCCCACGGGCCGCACATGGCAGGTGTTCCCAGGGTCTGCTCTCTCCTCCTTCTGCCCTTGGAGCTGACCAGCTGAAGCCTGATATACCCGATCTGCAATCCGGCCCACGGTGGTGGCCAGCACCTCTTCAGTTGCCTCCAAGATCACTCTGGAGATGATCTGGTAGGCAGCCTGCTCGATATTCTCCTTTTGCTCCGCAGCCTCCTCTTTGCCTGGCCTCCCTGTGCCGTCCGCATCGCAGGTTCGGTTGTCGACCCGGGGTGCTCGCAACTCATCATCCTCCATCAGCTCCTCGTGAGGAGACTCGATGAGGCTGCTCAGCAACTTCCCCACGGCACCCTCCTCTGTCTGCAGTGGGCCGCCCTGCCCCTGCTCCCCCAGGCTGGGTGCCTTTCGGATCTCCGAGTCCACGTCGTGCTCCTGGGACAACACACCCCCTTCCGGCAAGCTTTCTCCTGACATTGCGTCCCCAGTGCCTTCGGCCCCACCCGTCTCTCTTGGCTTCTCTTGGGGGGCTGCAGCCTGGCCCTGCCAGCCCCGCCCTCCCGTCGCACTGAATGGCACCTCTCGCTTGCACACCTCGGCAGCCGCGGGGGGGGAGGGGGTAAGGAACACTCTTTGGCGTCGGAAGGGGACACTCCGGAGGAACGGACCTAGCTTCATCACCCGTCAGGGCTAGTTCCACCTTTGCACTGTCATCTCTGCGTGTTCCTGCTCGAAATCTCGTGTCTGTGGTGTTAGGAAGGCTGCCTGAGGACTCGGACCGGCGACAGGCTGGATGTGGCCGCAGCATGGCTGGGGGCTCCGAAGGAGGCTTGCTCATGGCAGACGGCTCCTTTTCTGCTGGCGCTCCGATGCTGGGGGGCCGGGACGCTACCCCAGGACAGGGGTCCTCCCTGGGGCGTGGCTCTCTAACAGCACGGCCAGCCCTCAGCTCCACAGTGCTGGCCTCCACCTGTGTGTCCTGGCTGCTGACATGCTTTTTACGAGAGAAAAACCACCACCAGCCGAGGACCGCCAGCATCCCAGGCAATGCCAAGGGGAAGAGCGAACGGAACTGGATGGCCATCCCGGAGGCCTGAAGAAATTATACCAGGTCCTCGGCGACAGTCGGGAAGCAGAGTCCTCGCCCGCCGCCGCCCCCCCCCACCCCAGGCCCAGGAGCCGCGGCCGCTCCCCCACGTCTGCTCTCTCTCAGCAGGACCCAGTGACCTGCTCGCGGGGCTCGAGGAAACCTCTGCCCCTTAAATTCTCGGCGAGTGTTCACGGTACAAACCAAATCACACCACACGCTGTGCTCTGCATTTCCTAATGTTTTCTCAGAACAGCTACGTTTATCACTCTCCGTCCCCATAAACCGCGTATTTCATAAGATCTTATCCGCTTAGCAAGTTTCGTTCCCCTCTCCTCAAAGAACAACATGGTCAGCTCCTTCGAGTTTTTGGTGGAAGGCCATTTTGTCCCCGAGGCCTCAGTCAAGATGGAAACTACTCCTCCTGCCCCCTCCCTAATCCCACCCCCACCCCTGCTCTACTTCTACTGTACTTCTCACCCTGAGGAGCCTATACAATTTCTGGGTTATATTTATTGCTTATTTCTGGATCCCCTTACTCGGAAGTCGGTTCCACAAGAGGAGGTGTTTTGACTCATTCGCTGAAGTGCCCCGAGGACCGAGATACCACGTAGAGCTCAGGAAGAGATCGGTTCAGGAGTGAGTGACCGGTACCTAGTACTTGGCTTTCCTTTTTGTTTTGTTTTCAGAATCAGGTGCTACTACGATCATGACCATCTCTTGCGTCTTCCAAGTGTCCACGTCTTAGATGGGAAAACTGAGCTCAGCGTCCGGAAGAACCCAGCCACACGGCCAGGCAAGGTGGGACCCAGGTGCGAATGCAGAGAATGGGCCTCTGGAGCCCACCCCTCGGCACCTGCCGGTAGGGGGCTGACCCCTGCATGGCCTATGTAAGGAAATGGACATAACTTTCCATCGGGCATTTTGAAAAATTGAAAACATCTTATGAAAACCCCTCACGGGACCTCGGTGAACCCCTAATGGGAACAAGCTGGCCAGTTTAGAAACACCCATGGATGGTGAGACTCTACGGCTCCAAAGAGCAGGAACGAATATGCAGGTGCATTTCAGTTTAGAGACTGCCCCAGGATTGTGACAGCATCTGCCATGGGGTTCCAGCTCCTGGAGACCCTTGTGGGGTTTAAACTGGGAAGACACCCCTGCAAAGGCCGGGGCTCCAGGGGACGGACGCAAGCACAGAGCTCTCTCGATCCCGGACATCTTGCATTGTCCTCGTCCTCTGTTTAGCTGCCTCCTGCTGACCCGGATCTTTCCTGAGCCCCAGCGCGGTGACGAGCCCCTCTTCCTGTCAGCCAGACGGGAGCAGGGTGTCAACGGAGGGCAGACAGATTGGCTGGTACGGGATTTGGCAAAGCCACCACCTCTCCGAGCACAGATATGGGCAGCGGGGGCTGTGACTGTGATGACTTCATCTAACCGAGTGCTTCTGGCATTAATCTTCTGACTTTCCAATCATCTCTGCTAATAGCCACCAGGATTCTCCGCAGCCTCATTGAGATGCCAGTGCGTTTCCAGTTTTAGCCCAAGCTGGATTCTGAGTCACTCAAAGGCAATAGAAAATTCAGAAACCGCATTTAGTGGGGCTTGTTCTTGGCATGATGAAAGGCAGCCGTGAGTAGAGGCTACTCAGGAGGCCAGAACAAGGAGGACGTGATGGGGGAGGGGGGAAAGAGGGGACAGGGTCAGGGGGAGAGCAGGGCTTGGCTCCCCGTGTTTTCAAGTCATGAGTTAGATATGCAAATATTTCTAAAACGTCATTAATAATTAAAGAAATATATGACACTTTCCACTACGACAGAATTCTAAATGGAAGATGAGACTGACCCAAGATATAATGTCTTAGCTAAAAGAGCTTAAATTGTTCCAAAACAACATATTGACCACAGTCCTGTTTCAGGGCAAGGGAGCTGAACCAGGGTAGAGGATTTTGGTTTGGATGGGGCTACTTGGACCTAAAAGCCTACGAACAGGAAGCGGGTGGATGGTGAAGTCTTGGTGTGGCTGACGTGGGGTAGTCTGGACCTCTTTGTCAGGGCAGGTGTCATGGGCCTTCCACCTCTGGTCCTCCTGTGCACAGCTGGGCGGCCAGGCTCCCCCCAGAGGCCCCATTTCTTGCTCTTGGCCTGAGCTAATGGTGGTGGTGACAACATGAGTCTGCAGACAGCTTCCCTATCCCCTTCTCACTTACATCCCAAAACAGCTTAGTGTGATATCACAGAAAATAAACAACTCGGAGAGCGTCAGCGATCTTGCCAAGATGACACGGCAGGGTCACGGCCCACCCTCTTCAGTTCACGTCTGAGAGCAGCGCCCGGGGTGCCCAGAGCGGACAGGCACTGGGGAGGGGGCTGTCAGCCTGGAGGCCCTGGTGCCATTTTCCTCTTCTGTGTGAAAAGATACTCTGTGTGCCTGGTGACAAATTTAGACCATGCCAAGGACGGAGGCAACCACTGTGACCGAGTTTCCAGAGCTGGTCTCTACACATCCTGATGCGTGTGTATGTGCATATACACATGTGGGCACACACACGAGTGAAGGCACACTGCTTTCTGCCCCTAAAGGCATAACCTGAGGATTGCGCTGTGCCCATAGATGCCATTTCAGCTCACATTTTCAAACAGCTGCGTAGGTTCCAGTGTGTGGACACAGCAGATCTCATTTCCTGCCATGGGTGGCCTGGGGACATCTGTGCTAGAGGTGGCACTGGGCCAGAAGGGCCCTGTCTCCAGGCCCACATGGGGGGCGAGTGGGCACTGCTGAGTCAGATGACAGAGGGGGCCTCCCCTCACCGGGATCCCTGGGATGTTGCGTGGCCTCTCTATCAGAGGTGCCCCTGGAGACCCTCTGAGTGGCTCGTTTGGGTTTCCATCTGGCTCTGTCACATCTCGTCTCTGGAGCTGCCAGTCCCTGATCTTTTCGCCCTGAATGTTCTTGAAAAAAAAATGTTCCCTATGGCAGAAGATTCTAGAAAAAACATTCCCTAAGACAGGGAAAGCACAGGACTCTCAGCCGCAGCTCTCGGCCTCTACCAGCTCAATGCGATTTTCCTCTCGGGCTCCCTTTGGGGACCCCATTGGGCGCCCCCGCCCCCCCAGTCATCAGGTCGATTATGCCACTGTGGGCTGAAGAATCCCATAGAAACATCTCAGGATGCCTCAGAAACATGAATTTTTTGTTAAAATATTTGAAGCTGGATCATGTTCAACCCCATAACGTAGTGGTTTGCTCAATGACTGTGGAATATGGTCTTATCTGAGGAGAAGCAGGACATTTTAAGACCGCAGAGCCCAAAATTAACAGCTTGGAATTTTCGCCCATGCTGGCTGTTAATTGACTTAAGCCATTAAAGGGAAAGAAATTTTGGCAAATCCTGAAGCACTTGTACAAGTGAAGCCGTGGACACGATCAGACCATTTAACAAGAGGCATCTGGCGAACTGATCAATTTAGGAAAATGGGCTGTTTCATCAGAAGGTTTGCAAAAGCTTCCGTGCTTCCCAGTGTCTGAGAATGGTTCCACGTTCTACCTCGAGACAGAACCAAACCCCTAAAACCGACCGCGAATGTCACAGAACCTGGCAGCCACCATCGAAGCTGGGTTTTCTGAGGAACATGGTGTGGCCTCGTCATCCCCAAACCTCTTTTTGCTTTGCCTTTTCCTTGGCGCTGCGGGGCTCGGCGCCCGAGGTCAGAACCAGGGTGAATAGAGCCTGAGCAAAGTCACCTCAGATCATCACGAGGTGGAGGTCACGGGGTCAAGGCCACTCCCCAGCACGGCCAGCTCAAGCCCCCTGGCATCTCTCTCCAGCAGGCAGCTGTCTGGTGAGGTGCGGCGGCAGGGCTGGTAAGGGTCCCCTGCCTGTGGGTCAGGCTCCGAGGCTGCCGCTGTCTGGAGGAGGGGGTCACAAGCCAGCAGGGGAGCCGGCAGGAAGGCTCGGGCCCTGAGTCCTCACGGCCATGAGGCAACCCCAAATACTCCCCTTGGGTGCACATAGCAACGCTGACCTCCAGAGGTGGGGCCCCGCCAGGCCGGGGCCATTTAGAAACAGTTCGTGATTTTTACGGAGTGCTTTTTTTAGTCCCCCAAATACCTCATTTTGCAGAAAACACACTTCGGGCTTCCATCCATAGCTCACTGCGGACGAGGCCGCACCTTAGCTCGTACCTCTTTTCTGGAGCGACCCACCATTTGTCTTACCCTAAGCCAGCCCCACGGATTTCTCCTGAGCCCAGAGAGCAGAGAGGCTGCTACTCCGGGTCTGAGGGCCTTTCCGGGCCTCTGCTGCTGGAGCCTCTGCGGCCCCAAAGGCTGGGCCCCTCCAGGCAGGTGCACTGTGGCCGCTCAGAGCTCCCCAGGAGAGTGAGGAGGGTCGTCCCCCCGCCCCCCAGGTGCAAGAAGCCGGGTTCTCCCGCTGCAAATAGGTCAACAGTCTCAGGCTACCCTAAGCAAATGGACGTCATGGAGGGAACGTCGGCACCGTGCCCTACTGGCAGGAACAGTATGCAAACCGGCACAAAGTAAGGCGCCCTCCCTGACGAGAGGGAGAGGCGCCTCCAGCTTGCTCTGCTGCGGCGGGACACCCACGCTGCAAGGAGCGGGCAGACACGCTCCCCCCGAGCCTAGCCTGCGCACCTGTCACCTGGAAGGCCGGCCCGTACGGTGTGGCCTGCTGGAGAGGCGATGCCCCAGGGGCAGCGGGGGCGCAGGTGTGCACGGAAAGGCAGCCAAAGCGCGAACCTCCCCTCTCCCCCGTCCTGCCCGGGGGCCCAGCTCTGCTCAGAGGGCCGTGCCCAGGTCCCCTTCATCCTGTGGACGCGGCTCTCGGTGAAGGAGTGGAGGACCCAGAGCCCCAGCTCCCTTCCGCGGAAGCCTGACTCGTGGGGAGGCAGGTCCCCGCGGCTTCCAACCCTGGGCCCTTTGGGGCCCGGCTCTGTGGGACTCAGGGCGCAGGGACCTCCTCCCCTCCCCCGCCCGCCCCCGCCCAGGCCGCCATGGTCCGTTCTGCCCCTCCCCCCCCCCCCAGTCTGTCCTCAGGGGGCGAGGAACCACGCAGTCCCGGCTCCCGCGGGGGCAGTCCACCTACCTGTCACTCTGCACGCGGCGGGGCTTCTGTTCCTGGTGGCGAACGCTGCGCTTGCAAAGGCCTCCCACGAACTTTTCAACAGCGACAGAAATTCTGAGGAAGCTGTGCACCGCCCAGGCCAAGCGGACGCGCACGTTTTGTCCGCGTGAGGGAGGAGAGCATGCGCAGACGAGGCGCCTTCTGTGCGCCTGCGCACCGTCGTGCAGGTGCCTCTCGGGCACCAGGCCCCGAGCTGCGCGCACTGGCTTCTCCAAGGCCCTGTACCCCAGGCCCTCGGGGAAAGCAGACTCCCCTCCTGGATGGCAGTGCGGTGGCTCAGGGCCCCGGCCCTGCGGCCCCCAGCCGCCTAGGTTTGGAGCCCGATCTGCCCCTGGCCAACTGGCTTCCCCGGGGCAAGTGGCTGCACCTCTCAGGGCGTTTCCTCGTCTACAAACTGGGAGCCCTGACTGTGCCTGCCGCCCGGGGCCTGGGGGACCCCTGTGGATTAACACAGGCAAAGAACACAGAGGGTCGTCTGGCAAACCTTCGTGTTCGGTAACCGGCCACTGTTTTCGACGCGCAGGCTCAATGTCAAATCCTGGTAACGGTGGGAAATGCGCAGATTTCCATGTCGTAATATATGGACGGTGGAAGGTAGGTGGTCAGTGGCGGCGGGGAAAAGAGAAGAATGAAAACGTTCTTACCTCTGGCTTGTTGATGGCAGTGCTGGCTTCTGGAGCAAGAGGGAACAACAGGCCCTGGTACACCTGCAACCCGGACCCCCGTGCTCCCTGCAGCCGGCAGCCCTGCCTCTCCCCAGGGCCATCCCCTTGCCTGCACATGGGTATCACCTGGGTAGCTTTCAAAAAAGCAGCGGATGTCTGTTCCAGCCCCCAGAGATTCTTTGTTGGTCCGGGTGTGGCTGCAGCACTGGGATTTGTGTGCACTCCCAGTCATTCTGAAACGGACCACACACAGTGGAGAGCCACCCCGTGACGCAGGCGGGGATGCGCGGAGGGATGCCTCTCCTGAGAGCTCAGGAGGGAGGCCTTGGTGCGGCCCGCATTCCCGCCAACCAAGGGTAAGTTCGGTAGGGAGCAGTGGAGCCTTTGGGGGCACAGCAGGGAGTGGCGTTACATGGCCACGTGCCCCCCCATGAGCATCTCCCCGGGAGAGGGTAAATCCCTGACCTCAGCCCTGTTATCTGTGCGCACCTGCATCTCACCAGGAGTGGGGTCTGGAATGGCTGCCCGTGTGGTTCAGGCTCACACTGGGGGTCATCTTTACAGCCCTAGAATTCATGAGTCATTTCATCAACTCTTGAAGAAAACCACAAGCGAATAAGGAACAAAGTTATGTTTTTATTAAAAATCGTACCCATAGCACCTCTCTGTCTTCCTACAAGTTTTTTTTTTTTTCTTTTCTTTCTTTTTTTAAAATGAGATCTGGTTTTCTGCACAACTCCAGAAAACGTTGTCGGGAAAACTCCAGGACTGACCTAAGCTCTCCATAACCCAGAAGGCGAAGGGGGGGTAGATGGGGGGGATGGGGAGGAGATGAGGAGTGCCTCCGCGGACTAGCTCAGTTCACGGATGGCTACAGTGTTTCTGCCTTCCCGACCCGATTCATGCTACAGGGATGCCGCATTAAGGACAGCCAGCTTGGGATACACGATGGATTGCTCATTGGGAGAGTAACTACACTGTGTGCCAAGAATTCGCAAAAACTAGAAACCATGCTACGATCCATTATGCAAACACCATGCTTCAGTCTAGTCGTGATCAAGTACAAGCCCATTCTCCAAAGATGTTTACAGAGGGCGCGTGACCCTTCCTCCTGGCGGTGTGGCCTCCTCCCTCACTTGCGGGGGGGCATGGGTCCCCACGTTGCCCTAGGCCACACCGTCCTCTGCTACGACATTTCATCCGGTACTCCTTAAAAGCATGGCAGTGAGAGCAGCGGAGGGGAAGGCTGGGGGAGGAGGGGTCCGGTGTGGGCCGGTTTATCCAGGAGGAGGTGCACGAGGCCACGCTGATGTGGTTCACGCCGGCTGGGTGCCGGGACTGCCTGCAGCCGCCCTGCCGCTCACCTGTCTGGGAAGGCTGGTGCCCGGTGGAGAGGGGCAGCCCCGTGCATGCCCAGCCCTGCGGCTCAGACAGAGAGCCCAGCCCCTCCTGGCCGCTTCGCGGGTTCATTCAGGCTCACCTGTCAGCGCAGTCTCCAGTGAACCCCCGGAGGGCTTGCATGGGCGGGGCTCGGCTACTGGGGCCGGGGAGCCCCCCGATGACGTCACTATGGAAGAAGGCCAGCAGTGGACTTTTCCTCTTGTCTCGGTTAAAGAAATGTTGCTTGTTCGTGTAAGATATTTCTTTTTTCCTCCGTAAAGGTGAGAGGCCGGGAAGTGCTGCCGGTCCAGGCGCGCACTGCTGGGGGAGGCCGAAACCGGACTGCGAATACCCTCCCTTCCCCCGGTGCAGCCTCTCCCGAGGGCAGGGCTGGAGCGCGGATGCTGACGGTTTGTCCGCAGCCCGCGCAGCCTCAGTTCCGCGCAGAGCAAGTTCAGGCAAAATAGAGAAAGCGCAGGGAAGAGAAGGAACCCCCAAAAAGTGTCATGTCACAGCAGAAACCCTCAAAGCAAAGAACACACCTCAAGCCAAATCGTCCTCATTCCAACACGTCCTAACACTTTCCCCCGTTATTTAAAGCAAAGTCCATATGGCTTAGAGAGCAAAGTGCACGGAAGGCAGGGTTCGTCTGAGTTCTCTGCTGGGCGCCTGTCTTCCAAGAAGTTCCGCTTGCAGCCTCCCGGTTTCCTGCCTCCTTTCCCGGCGGTGGAGGCGCCCAGAGGAAGGAGCGGGGCTGCGGACCCGAGGGGCTCCTGTCCAGTGAACCGTCGTGGGTGATCTCACACACAAGTGGCTTTGGGCAGAGCGTCTAGGATTTTTGGTTTAGGATATTTCTGCCTCCACTCAGAAAAAGAAGGCAGGAAGGGGGAGAAGGAAAAGGAGGGGATCGAGAGAGAGAGAGAGAGAGAAAGAGAGAGAAAAAGGAACCTCTGCACACCCTCTAGTTTTGGAAAAACTGAAAAGGGGCTTTTCACCCAACACAAAACTCTGCTTGGTTTCCTGGGGCCACAGGCAGCCTCTCTGAAAGCAGAGGCCCCGTGGAGGTGGAGAAGGAAGACAGCGGAGTGGGCACCACAGGCTCTCCACGGGGCCCAGACACGGGCTCCCCCACCCTCAGGTCACCGTAGGCCACCTGGGAGGACGGCACCCGCCTCGCTCCCCTGGGTCTCGGGGGTGTCAGCAGAATGGCTGGGCAGTGTCATGGCCACAGTCCTTTCGGCGAGGTGGGGCCACCGGGTCATCCCCAAGCCCCAGGCGCACTCGGGCTGGCACCAGCATCTCGCTGCGTACACCTGGACCTAGGCTCTGGCCTGGAGGGTCGACCACATCACGCCCCTCTTGCAAGAATAATGTGACGGCTGGGCCGCAGCTACGGTTTGGACTCTCGATTTTTCAACATAGTTCATGCTATTTTCATGTAGCTAAAAAAACGAAAACAAAACAATAGCAAAGGGGAAAGAAAGAAAACGTTTCCAGAAAACCCGTTAAGGCTAGAAGCTGGGCCGAGGGCGGGGGGTGGGGACAGCAGCAGCACTGGGGGCCATGGCGGAGGGCAGCGGCCAGAGCAAGCAAACGGGGGCAGGCCGGCGCCCACCTGCGCGGGAGGCCTGGCGAGGAGGAGGCAATCTGGGGCCTCGTTTGCTCAGAGTTGTTTTGCTTTATTTGGAGACACTGACGCTTTTCGTCTTTCTCATGTACAAAGCTAAACAATAAAAAGGCACCTGGAGACAGCAGAGACTCATTCATTTCATGTGACATATTTTAAAAAAAGATAAAAAGATTTAAAAAATACTCTGGTTAACAATGCACACGTCTTACACAACAAGCAATTCTGCAAGCGCCGTCTGGTTCTCGCTGGGTCAGCGGGGTTCGCTGTGTGCTGTGCTCTCTCGGGAAGGAGCTAGCTTGCTAAGTGAGGGCCGGTGTGACGGCTTCCAGCCCCGGGGCGGCTCCTGCTCTGCACCATTGGGTTTAAGGAGAGAAAGGAAGAAAAAAGCCCCGATGTTTCACCACTGCAGTGACACAGGGTGCGACCAACGGAGTTCATCGCCGGGTCAGAGGACCCCACCTCGCGATCTCTTGCCCCCGGCCAGGAACCTGGAAGCCGATTCCTTGCCTAGAAACTGCACAGGGAGAATATTTCAGAGGTGGGTGCCGTCGGGTGGAAAAGCACCGAGCCCAGGGCAGACTTCGCTCTGCCGCCCCAGGGGGCGGCGAGAGCCCAGCTGGTCGGTGTCACCGATGGGGAGCCCGGCGGGCGGCTGTCTGTCCGGAGGTAGAGGAGGTAGAGAAGAGGAAGGAGCGCCTGGATCCCCACTCTCCCTCCCCCTGCAGCCTCCCTAGCTGGGCATCGGGATGGAGAAACCCGGGGCTGGGGGTCTGGTGGGGGTCTGAGGCCTTCCCGCCATTGCACCACTGAAATACACCTTCTCGTAAAAAGAAAAGAAAACAAAGAAACCTGCTTCCTGCAGCGATGTTACAAAAAGCCGTTAAAAAAACCTTCCTAATTGAAATCTAGTGTCCACAAGTAGGTAAAATCATCACTTATCAGAATTCTCTTTAAACAAAGGCTTGAGCTCAGTTATTGGAGTTGATTGTCTTAACAAAAGGAGGCTGGGAGGTCCGCCGGGGCCCCGCTGGGGCCGTCACACGAAGGAGGAGAAGCCGGTGAGCGGAGTCCGGGTGCTGGGGCCCGCGGGCGCAAACACGGCGCTCTGCGTGGTGACCACCGTGTGCAAGTGCGGTCCCGCCTCGCTGCCCGCCACCGCCTCGTACCTGTGCGGGGCTCGGCCGCCCGGGGCCCGCCGCTTCCACGAGTTGTAGTAGGTGGGGTCGCTCATGTAGTGGTTGACGAAGGAGTGCTGGGGGGGCGCGTCCTCGGACTCGGAGTCGGTGCCCTGGGGAGGGGACAGTGAGATGTGAGCAGGCGCGTGGGAGAGGAAGGACAGCCTTGGGGGTGCGGGTGGGGGTGAGCCCTGGGGCTCGAGGGAGGGGGAGGATAGCCATGGAAGGACTGGGGGGGCCACAGGGGAGGGGAGTCCCAGGGGAAGCCTATCGGGGCTACAGCCACAGGCAGCAGGGCTGAGCTGCGAGCAGGGAGCGGCCAGGAGGCAGGACCACAAAGTGGAAAGATTAGTGTCAGTTCCCAACCTCTTCCCCTTCCTCCCCCACTCCCACCCTGCACACCAGGTGCGCCCACACCTCCCCAGCCTGTCCGTCCCCCCCCCCACCCCCGGCTGAACTCAGCATCTCTGTGTTCACACAGGGACGATGTGCTGTCCCAGCTGCTCCTGAGCCTGTTCCAGGCGGGTCTACCCTGCTCTTCGGCCCCAGGGCCAGCATAGCCTCCAGGGGGTGCTCCGTGCCCTCGTGGGGCAGAGGCCCTGGGTGGTCCGGGGGAGCTGGAGAGGCCCAGGGTCCTCGGCTTGCCCCAGCCCAGACCATGGGGAGCCCGCCCTGAGCGCACAAGGCGGCCAACAAGGGGTATGCTCCCTGGGACCCAAATCCCGTGTGCTGCCACCTCCATGAAGACCTCTGTGGGGAGTTGCTGAGGAATGAGGCCCTAGTGAGCCCTGAGCTCCCACGGAGGCACTCAGCCCCTGCCTCCCAGGCCCCAGAAAGATCTGAGCTCTCGCTGCGCGGTACAGAAGAGCCCGCCCTGGGAAGGCCAGTCTGCGAGGGTTTCGCTCCCTTTCTGTTTATAGGATAAACCCACAGTTTCCAGGAAGAACATTTAGTCCACGTCGTCTCTATGTCTCTATATTTGAAGCAAAACTCTACCTCATGGTTTTTAGGGGTTGGTTTTAAGTGACAGGAAGCAATGGCAGCCGGTACGGTGGATGGAGGCCATTTTCCCAAGACAGTGGAAGCCCCCCTCCCTGCCCCAGAGGTGCTCTGTGGCCCTGGGGGCTTCCTCCACCCCGGGGAGCCCTGCCACCTTCCGGGGTGCAGCCCACCGCTGCCCAGGCTCTGCTCATGCCCCACACCCTGAAAACACAGTGGGTTCCTCCCTGCGCCACCGGGGACCGAGCGGAGGTCACGGACACTTCAGATACGCCACACATGGGTCCAGACACATGTGCCTGTCCAGCCTTTCAAGTTCATGGTGGGGGAACAGGAGCCAGAGGCTGGGTAGAGCCTCTCCCATTCCAACATGCCCTGGGGGGCCCTGTCCCTGACACCCTGCACGCTTCCTCTCTGGGCTCCGGAGCCTGAGCTCTGACCTTTGCTCTCACCGCACGGCAGCCGTCACCTGGGGATTTTTATTCCCATTTGAGGGATGAAGAGAGAGGCTCAGAGAGCAGGTGCGCTGCCCGGTGCCCCAGGCGGGGTGGGAGCCGCCCGTGGCCTTGGCAGACGTGGGACTGGCCGTCTGCGCCAGCCTCTCCTTCATGTCACAACCCCCCGCCCGTCAGTCCCAGACCCACCGTGCTCAGCAAACTAATAGCTGTTTTTTGTAACTCTCCTGGTAGCAACACCTGACCCGCGTGGGGCTAATCTGACAGCCAACCCCGAACTGAACTGATGTGAAAATATGTAGTGTGAATAGTGTTGGGTTTTGCTGCAGGAACGCTAAGAAGTTTGATCCGAGATGCCGCCCGGCCCCTCCTGGGGCCGTGACCCAATGTCCCATGTGTTCCCACATCCGAAAAATGCTGAGTTCGTCACTGGTTCTGGCCTCAGGAGTTGCAGGTGAGAGACGGGCACCTGAAATCCTGGCAGCAGAGGTTTGTTCTTCCTCTGGCTTCTGGAGGCCTTCAGGGCCTTCCGAGGCCAAGCTCTGTGCACACGACATGGGCAGGGACGAGGACAAAGATCACCTGAAGGATCAGGTGGAATCTGTTATCGGCCCCCGAGCTGGGTTTGTCCCTTCTTCACGCACCCATCTTGGCTCTAAGTTTTGCAAGTTCAGGAGCAAAGAGCTCACGTGGAGAAGTGTCGGAGGCAGCCCATCTTTCAGTCTGGGCAGAAAGGCCCAGAACGCTCAGGATGGTGGCCGCAGGTCCCACAAACTGGGGTCAGGAGTCCCAGTAAGATTCGCGATATTCGCACATTCATCGCGCTGTACCCCCGGGGCTCAGAGGCCGCCCCACGCACCGTCTCTTCCAACCATGAAGGACACGCATGAGCAGAAACGTGAGAAGGAGCAGTTGGATTCAGTCATCTCACTTTGGGTCTGAAAGCACTGAGACCCACACGAGCAGGCGACCTTCTCCGGGTCATACTGGCTGGGGACAGAGCTGGGCCAGAAGCCCGGCTCACAGTTGCCAGGAGGTGGGGTGGGGGGCGTCTGGTCTAGACGGGACTCCCACGTCCTTGCAGGAGGCAGCCTGTCCACGGGCGCATCCAGCCTGGCTTAGAGGACAGATGTGTCCCGTGTCCCACCCCCGCATGCCTGTTTATGTGGCGAACTATCGAGTCTCACTGGAGAAGGCTCAGAAGCTACATCATCACATGTTTTCTCAAGCATAGACCTCAGAGTCCTATGGCACGGAGAGAGGGATGCTGAGAAGAGGCCCCAGCAGGGGACAGTCCCGTGGTTGTCTCGGACTGTGATGTCCCAGTGTGCGTGTCTGGGCTATGACCTTCCCGAATGAACTTCAGGGAGCGATCCTCCTCTGCCTGTCCTTGTCCACGGGTGGAGTGGCCTGCCCCTCATTAAACAATGATTGGCTCATGGGCACGCATGCGACTTAAGCTGAGCCAATCAGAATCCTCCCTGGGACTCTGTGCGGCATGGCGAAGGGCAAAGCTCTTTATGGGCCCGGAGACCCGGCCTCGAGCCCCTGTGAGAGGAGAAGACCATCCTGCAGAAAGACAGGAGAGACAGGAGCCTAAGAGGAGAGGGTCACAGGACACGTAGGCCTGGCCTCCAGGCTCCCGCTCAGCCCTCGGCATCATCTCCACGAGAGAGCCCCGAATCCAAATGCCACCCTCCCTCCTGCCGCCTGCTCTGTTTATTGTTTGTATGACATTATTATTTTTTAATGGGGATGTATTTTAGGGAGTTAGAATTATCAACAAAAAGGCAATGCTGCAGGGTCCTTTTTTTTTTTTTAAGTTTCCTGTGTGATATCAAGTAGCGAAGTGTGTTGGTTTCCTGGGAAACCAGAGAAGGACAGCAGGTGATTGGACGTGGTGGTGGTTTCTAAAGGTGCACAGATGCCTGGCGAATGGCTAACAGAGATAATCTCAACACTTCCGGCATTATAGATGCAAGATGAAAGAGTCAAACATTATTAGGGAATTAATTAGGTATAAGGGGGTTGGTCTAAGTTGGCTGGAGCAGGAGAGATTTTGAAAACAGTTTTTCTCATGCGATTTGAAGAGCAGTCCTGATATGCAGTCGGGTGAAAACGCGGCGACAGACCCTCTTATTCCGAACCAGAGAAAGATAAGGAACCATAGCAGGTGCCCTACGACACCGACCGCCTGACCCAGAGCCGCTCCGGTCACACAGGTCCTAGGGGCTCCTGTGAACCCATTCACAGAATTTCCACTTTAAGCAATAACCCTGAAAATGGTTAAAAAGACACCCTGGGGAGAGAGGGACAGCATCACTAGCTTCTTAGTGAAATACTAGCTTCGCAGAAGAGCACTTCCAGCCAAGACCTTGTAGGGTTTCTGCCTCCTTCCTCCCGGTGCTCTGCAGAGGAGGGTGGGGAGGAGGGGAGGGCATTAAACTCTTGATGAAGCCCAGGGCCCAGAACGTGCCTTACTCTTCACCCCTGACATCTCAGCATGCAGTCGATTTAAACCGAGACGCTGCCTCCAGTAGAGAGGATTCCAATCTGAAATCTAAACCCAGTCCTAGCTGAGATGGGTGCCCACTCCGGGGTCATTCTCTCTGGGACCCTCACTTATCTCTCTGAGGCTCTGTCCACAGTTCCAGACGTTGACTCTGGTTCTGTGAATTTTGGGTTAAGGGGCCAGGCCACAAGTCATCACTGCCAGGTCTAGGAAGATCATGCTTCTCCCCTCCAAATATCAGTTACAAATGGAGAAGGTGTTTCCAGAATGGCTGGGAGGAGCTACAGATTCTCTTCCCAGTAAGAGAATGATTTCACTTGGCAAAGTTATTTTATAAGCAGGCATTTAAAGTCTCTGGAAATAGTGGCAAAGACATATAGCAAAGGGAGAAAGATTTATTCCAGAAAAATCTAAATTTCCCTAAGAACAGCAAGAGTCGGAGGCCCCTGAACTGTGACCTGCATCCACGCCCCAGCCCCGGCCCCCAGCTCGGCGTGATGGAAGCTCTATCCCAGGCAGGTGTGGCCGAGAGGACTGGGTTCCCTGGCTCATCCTGTCTTCCCCGCCGGCTGGAGGCCCTACATCGCTTGTGCTGGGCTGGGAATACTGAGCCCCCATTGCCCCTGCCTCGGCTACCCTGTAGGGAAGACCACTGACGCCAGGGGTGGGGGGTGAGCTCAGAAGCCCAGGGACTGCATCTCCACCCAGTGCCCTACTTGCACAGGTGGGTGTCACTACGGGAGACACCGTCCCCACTATGTGGCCACCGTCCCCACCCTCAGCTTTGGCGCCCTGACACGCAAGTCCTGCACAGCACGAGGGACAGTCCAGCAGAACCGAGAGCTCTGGAGTTCTCTTTAGGGGAAAGGCTTTGTTTGGAACAGAGCATGCCTAAGGACATTGCTGAAAACAGCAGGGTCCTCTGGGGTGAGAAATTAAGGGGAAGCTGGTAGTTCCATGATTGTAACAAGTGAAGCAATCAACCAGCCAGAAGTTGAACAGAGAGAACCAGGGAAAGAGAGAGAGCTCAGGAGAGCTCTCTTGGGATCAGAGCAAAATTCAGGTTGACAACATCTTGTCCCGGCAAAAGGGCTGAACTTTAATTGCATCAATCTATGGAGTAATGCAGGGCCCGGGGCACTGTGAGAAATAATGGGGCCGGCCAGTGGTGGAGGGTAAGAGATGGGTGTGATGCCAACAGGGACAGCCCACTCAGGATCTTAATGGGAGTGAGAAAAAGAGACCAAGGGAGCCTGGCTGGGACCATTGTCATCCCTGGTATTCAGGGGACTGGAATGCATCCCCAAGGCTGTCCCTCTCAGGAGTGGCATCAGAGTCCACACACTGTGGAGGGACCAGATTTCTAATGAACTAGTCCAGCCCAGTCACTAAATAAGAAATAAGCAAATAAGGAAACAACAAGAACAATCCTTGGAGTGGAGGTTGTTAGTATTCGGAGTTGGCACAATATATTAACTAAAATGACCTATTTAAAAAAAAAAACAGGATCGTGTGTGCCCTACATGGGACGAAAAGCAGGCAGCCTCCGAGGAGGCCCAAAATGTTGCCAAAGACTCTGAAAGGAACTATTGTAATATATTCATAGAACTAAAGAAAGCTATGTTTAAAGAATGAAAATAAGATGACAATATTGTACCAAGCAGAGAATATCAATAGGGATAGAAATTATTTAAAAAGAACCAAATGAGAAGTTTTGGCATTGAAAAACACAATAGCCAAAATGAACAATTCACCAGAGGGGCCCCACGGTACACTGGGTCTGGCCAAGGGAACAATCAGGGCATGTGGAGATATCGACAGAGGTTATGAAATTTGAATCACAGAGAAAAAAGAATGAACACGTACAAAAAAGAACAAGGACAAAAGAAGAGAGAATCTGATAAAGGTACAGAGCACTGGTACGTGAGATTGTCCCGACAGCACTGGGATGAGAGGAAAAAGAAAGAGGCAGAAAAAACAGGGGAAGAAATGACCTAAAGCTTTCCAGATTTGATCAAAAGCATTAATCCATACACCCAGAAAGTCCCTAAACACCCAGTAAGATAAATGGAAGCCAGTCCACACCCAGCGACCTCACCGTCAATAACACAAAGACAGAAACTCTTGAAATCATGGACAGGGGAACTCACATAATATTAAGAGTTGGCTTCTAATCAGGAAAAAAACTCGGGGACAGAAGGCAATGGGGCAACGTAGTCAAATCGTTGAATAAAAACTTCCAACCAAGAATCTTCTATTCGGCAGAACTACTTTCAAAAATGAAGGTGAAATAAAGACATTCTGACATACGCAGAAACAGGAAAATTCATTGCTAACCAACCTGCCTTACAGGAGATATGGAAGGAAGACGGTCATGTTGAAAGCCAGTGATACAGACAGAAATCCAAATTCATCTGAAAAGACAGAAGGTACCAACAATGCTGATCACACATGGGTAATTATAAAAGAGAGTATGACGGCACATGTCTTCTCCTTTCTTCTCTTGCCTGAGTTAAAAAACAATTGCATAAAACAGGATTATATGATCGTATTATTAGGCCTATAATATATAGAAATGGAACATATTTAACAATAACGTCATGAAGGAGAAGGTGAAGGATGGCATCCAATGGTGACTTGGATCCACAAGAAGAAATGAAGAGGACAGGAAAAAATACATGAGCAGGAAACACAGTAAACTCCAGAAATAGACTTGCTCTCCTTTCCTCTCTTGACTTCTTTAAAAGACATACAGTTCTGTAAAGTAGTAACTATAGAAAATGTATTCTTGAGTTTGTACTAGCACAGATATACAGATACAACATGTATAATAATAGCACAGAATGAGGAGGAGGACATAGAGCTGTATAGGATCAAAGTTTCTATATGTCACTGAGATTTAGTATAAAACTTTTCTTTAAAGATTTACTTATTTATTTGTGTGTGTGTGAGAGAGAGAGAGAGAGAGAGAGGGAATGTGTGCGCATGAGCTGGGGTGGGAGAGCAGAGGGAAAGAATCTCAAGCAGACTCCCTATTGAGCACAGAGCCTGATGTGGGGCTCGATCCCAGGACCCTGAGATTGTGACCTAAGCTGAAATCAAGAGTTGGATGCTTAACCAACTGAGCCACCCAGGCACCCCTAGTATAAATCTTAAGTAAATGTTGATACTAGAGCAGCCACTAGCAAAAATAACTGAAAAAAAAAAATAGAATAGAAGCAAAAACAAGCAAATTAAAATGGTACACTAGAAAATTTTTGTTTAAAAAAGAAAGTAGGAAAAAAAGAGGAATAAAGATGTGAGACATATAAAAGACAAATATCCAAATGGCAGAGGTAAATTCTACCTCAGCAGTAATAACATTAAATGTGAATGGATTAAACAATCCAGTCAAAAGGCAAAGATCGGCAGAACAAAACTGATAGGCACCCAGCTACATGCTATCTGTAAGAGATACATTTTAGATTCAAAGATGCAAACAGGTGGAAAGTAAAAGAATGGAAACAATACACCAAGTCAACAGTAACCAAAAGAAAACCGGAGTGGCTAAGTACTATCAGACAAAATAATCTTGAAGACAAAATTGTTACCAGAGACAAAGAGGAGCACACTATATTAATGAAAGGGTCAATCCATCTAGGATACATAGATATCATAAACATATATCTATCTGAAAACAGAGCACCAAAAGTAAATGGACAGAATTGGAGTGAGAAGTAGACAATTCAATAATAATAGTTGGAGACTTCAATACATTAGCGGACGGCAGAAGATCAAAAACCTAGGTGGCTTCCACATACCGTGAATCAGTCAGACCCCACAGACATGAAAGGAGCACTCCACACAATCTTAGATAACGAGCTCTTTTCAAGTGCATAGGGAACATTCTTCCAGCACAGACCATAAAACAAGACACAGTGAATTTAAAAGGATTGAAATTAGACAAAGCATGTTCCTGGGCCACAGTGGAAGAAAATTAAAAAAACAGTAACAGAATGACATTTGGGAAATGCACAAATATGAGGAAATTACAAACAAACTCTTAAATAACCCAGGTTCCCAATGGGTGAATTGTGTGGTGTGTGAATTCCATCTCGATCGAGCTGCTTAATAAACGTGGTTCAGAGCGAACTCTCCCAGCCGAGATGGCACTTCTGAGATGAGGAACATCCTAGGTCCCTCTGTTGGGACCCTGTGAATGTTTAGTGCCCACGAATCTCCCAAATGCAAT
This sequence comes from Nasua narica, assembly GCA_028533885.1. NCBI lineage: Eukaryota > Metazoa > Chordata > Mammalia > Carnivora > Procyonidae > Nasua > Nasua narica. The sequence goes on from CM052805.1 coordinate 31,391,407, forward strand.
AGGTTCAAAGACAGGACCTCGCAAGATTATAAAGTGAAGAACGTGGAAGAAAGACGGGCCTCCATGTATCTACCTGAGCACCTGGGGGGCAGCCAGAGCCCAGACATGAGAATTCTCAGCTAGAGGTGACTGTTAGAGCTTTCCAGGGGCCTGGACCCCCAGATCCTCTGTGAAATTCTGCATGTACGCAGAGAGAGCGTCTACACCTCTCATTGGGTATCTGATAGAGCCCTTAACCCAAAAGACAGTAGGAGCCGTGAGAGGCATCTGTGGGAATTATAAAAGGAACCCCTTCCTCCCGGCACAGGGCCTGAGCTTAGCCACAGTCCTGGAGCGAGGACAACTCGATTCTGTGTGGCAGGTCTGCGGGGAGGGATGGAACTGGGAGCCTGGAGCCCAGATCTGCCTCTCAAGCTCCCCACCCCTGGCCCCCATCAGCGCATGTCCATGGAAGACATAAAAGCTTCCGTAAACTTTGGATTTGTCCTCTATTATAGGAGGATCACGACAACCTCCTTGCAGGATTTAGTGTGAATTCCACGCTCCTCTCTCTGACCCCTGCCCTCCTCCCCTCTTCCCTCTCCCTCCCTCCTCCAGCCTCAGCGCCTGTGTGTGTTTGTATGTAGGAATCCACGCATGTATATACACGTGTGTATGTACGTGTGTCTAGTCCAGCTCATTTAATAATCCTCTATACAAAGCAGTTGAATTTGCATCTCCAAACACCCCGCAGACTGAATGCGGCCCATCAACCCATTTCACGAACAGAGAGTTCAGAATTCACGCATCCAACCCAGGCTGCTGACCCCAGGGTGCTGAGCAGGAGGGGACGGTGGAGGCAGGGGCTCAGATGACCTTGCACTCAGTCTAGTTGGCTGGCCAATTGGGAGAATCGCTCTATGTCACGGGGCTGGCGTAAGCGTGGGAAGCGTGTGCTTGGCCCACGGTAGGTGCTGCATTAGTGCTTGGCCTCTGTTGGCCCATCACCAGCTCGGCCTGCAGGGCTAACGCGGGAGGGCTGTGAGCCCCGCCGGAGGGGCCTGTGAGCTCTCAGCAGCTGCGGGGCCCCAGAATTACTGACAGACCCCCGGCAGGGGCCCTGCGAGCGCGTCTCTAATTGCTGCCGCGGACGGTGTCTGCTGGAAGGCCGTCTTCTCCTGCCCAACGTGTGGCTTTTGATGGAAGCAGCGAGAACAGCTCGAGAACAGCTGCTGTTTCCTTATCACAAAGAGGCAGGTCGTTTTTGCCGCCTTTCACTTGACAGCCCCTTGGTTTCAGACAAATGTACCTCTCCGAATCTCCGTGGTGCTGCTTGCTGTTTTCCCCATGCCCGCGGCTACGGGATAGACAGGGTGCCCGCATCCTCCGCAAACAGGAAGCCCGAAGCGAGCGTGTGGCATCACGCGACCCACCCGATGCCCCGTCTCACCTGGGCTTCATGTACAGAGCACAATTTAAGAGAAGCCATTTTATGGAGCCTCGGGGCTTAATAAGGCCCGAATTCAGGTCCAAATGAAGGTGAGACTTACTTTAGATTAAATATTGATTTAGCGTACGAATGCCAAGAGGTGGGGCAGGACTACATGTCCAGCAAATGGCTTAGTGATTTTCCTCTCTCTCAAGACTTGTCATATAAGAAATAAAAGAGCTTAGGACTGATGGAGGACCACCTCCCTAACGGCCGTCTAGCCGGTTTGTCTGGTAAAGGCGAGGCACTGAGGCTGCACCCTTGGGGGGAAGGGCATGTCCTGGGGGCGGGGGGGGGGGCGGGCTGAGCCCCTGCAGGAGCCTCCCCCATGGCTGCCCCGGGATGACATCCTCCCCCGCCTGCTCCCTGCTGGAGGCCTTGCCCTGGGGTGAGCTCAGCATGAACCCTCAGACGCTCAGGAGGCCTCACATAGGTAGGCCCGAGGGTCCCAGGAGGGGGCACCCCCTCAGGAGCCAGATCTCCCTGGTCCAATCTGCTCAGTGAGGATGGGGACAAGTCCGAGCTTCCCAGAGCCTCTATTGGTCCCAGAATGGCAGTGGCTACATCCCCCCTCAGCACAAGGAAGCAGGGCAAGCAGGAGGGGAAGGGGCTGCCAGGGCTGGGGTCCCAGGTTTGGTGGGTTTTGCAGGCTCAGGCCGCCCACCCCTCCAGTTGGAGTCTGTAGGCCAGGTTCTTTGGTCACCACCCGAAAACATGCTTTATTTCCCAAAGCCAAATGGCAACGGAGCAGGCTTGGGAACAGAAGCGACTTCGGGTGAGGTATTGGCCTGAGAGCGGGCCCAGCACCTGTGACCTCCAGGCCCGAAGGGGCTTAAGCATGGGCTTCCCTCATCTATAAAAGGGAGTCACCTGCCACTGGCCCCTGCTGTCTAACGTGGCTGCGAGACTCAGGCGGGACCCGAGGGGCGGCGCCTCGGGAAGGCAGGGGGCTCGTCACAGAGGCCGGGGACGGCGGCCGCAACCACTGACCTCGGATTCCGAAGCGTCCACCGCCTTCTCCTTGAGGTTGGTGCTCTCGGTCAGCACGGCCCCGTTGTACTTGTTGCAGATGTCCTCGTCGGAGTAGTGCAGCCCGCCGGGGCTGGGCCGGGGCGGGGACCTAGGACGGGGACGGGGCCGCGAGGGACGGACGTGGGCTCAGGGCAGCTCGGGGCCTCCTGACCTGCCCTGCGGCCACTGTCACATCGGTGAGAGGGCAACCTTGCTGGCGGTCAGTCCGCCACAGCGTTGTGTGAGGGCACACGAAGCATGACTTGGCTAATTGCATGTGCACAGCCGGTCCCCCAGGGGGCCAGCCGGGGGTGGGGGGCTCCTGAGCTCATTTCCCTCCTGCCCGATAGGCCTTCTCTTTGTTGCCCCAGAGAAGGAGGGAGGATGCCCCTTGGCCCTGCCACTCCCGCCCTGCAGGCTCAACGCTGCCCTACTGGGCTGTGGTGGGTGCCCGTGGGCACGGCGGCCTGTCTGCGGCCGGCCCCCCAGCCCGGTGGGTTCAGGTCTTTGGGCAGATGGGGCGCGCTGGGGGGTGGTTAGAGCGGCTGCGTCCCTACCTGGTCCCGTTCTTCTTCGAGAAGGTGTTCTTGACATTGAGGTGACGGCTGTTGAGCTCCAAGGCAGCGAACCCTCCGTTGTCCAGGGTCACAGTCTCCTCCATGTTGGAGATGCTCTTACCTGCAGCAGAAAACCAGAGAGAATGGGTTCAGAGGCTCCAGGAAAGGGCCCAGCCCAAGCGGGTCAGCCCACGGGCGTGCGCTGACCTCCCGCCGGAAGAAGAGCCCTGAGCTCGGCCAGACCCGCTGGGGCTTGCAAGGCAGCCGGAGGCGTGCCGGGGAGGAAGCCGCGGGTTACGGGCGATGCTGAAGCACTTCTGTGTTTATTTTGTCCGACACCAAAGTCCTGGGATTCTTACCAGTACTTGACGAAACACTCTCCAGAATGCATCACCTTTTTTAAAAAGTGGGGAAGTTAAATATTGAACACATTTCAAAATAAAAAACCCATGAACACGTAACAAAAAAAATCTGAGTAGAAAGATTTACAGGGGGTGACCTGGAGGGGACAGGGCGTCTTTGGGGTGGTGAAAATGTTCTAGAATTGGCTGTGGTTTTGACTGCACGTGTCCATCAATATACTAAGAGCCACTTAAACACCGTAACTTTATAAATACGTCTGAAAACGTATTCTAAAACATGCCCGCAGATCAAATGAGTAACAGTGCAGTTGTGAGAAAGCAAAGGGGCTGAAAGGTTTCCGATGGCTTCGCCTCCTCAGGGCTGTGCCCATGCTGGGACCAGAGAGAATCTTCCAGACCTCCTCTTCTGCTCCCAGAGGCCCACAGAGCCTCCCCCGGGGTGCATTTCTGACATATTGGCTTGTTCCTTACGGTCTGCCTTCCATCTTCCCTGGCTGACCACAGCTCCTGGAGGCGGGGACCTCCCTGTTTATGTCCCGCTGCTCTCCGGAAGAGCGGCCTGCTCCAGGCTCCCCAAAACCCCACGGCCCCCTCTCTGCTACGAACCCAGTGCCCTGGACGGGCCCAGATGCTCAAGGTGCATGCCCAGAGGAAGCCGGCAGAACACAGGCCAGTAGGTGGAGGGAGGACGGAGCTGCTGGCCGGGGGATCTGGGCTGATGAGAGGGCGAGCTGGTGAACACGGCTCCCAGAAAGGAAGTCCCGTGAGGACGGGGGTGGGAGGGGAGCAAGCAGGAGGGGGTCAGGCCGTAATCGCGAAGGTCTGGGTTCTGCACAGCTCCTGGCAGCAAGGCAGACATTCCAGTAGACGAGCAGGGTTTCTTTTTTTTTTTCCCTAGGCTTCAATTATGATGTTAAATTAATACTCCAGGGTGAGGCTGAGTATCAGAAGCTGCAGGTCAGATCTGTCTTTTCAGGCCTGTTTTCCAGATGTAGAAGGAGAGGGAAAAGTGGGGAGATTTTCTATGTACCAGACACAGGATTCTGTAATAGCATTAACTCAGTAAAATGACACGCCATTCATACATAGTAAATCCCCTAGGAGTAAAATCTGATTTACGAACACTTGTTAGAAGTGAATTTATATAGAAAAAAATAAATCCTTTCTCAGAGAGATGAATTGCTTAACGTTAGGAAAGCAAATGGCGAGGCGCCTGCTTCTTTTAACCCTTTGGGCTCAGTGAGGGTTGGTCCTGGGGTGCGGGAGCCCGGGGAGCCATTCAGCCCAGCGGCTCGCCCCCGGGGGGCTCAGTGCCCACTCGTTGGTGGGAGGACCCCATCATGGATCCAACTTCCCAAGAAGCAAAGACAGACAGATGAGGTCGTGGGGAGAGCTCCAGCCATGGGGCCCATCCTGCCGCTGTGGTGACATCAGCGCTAATCCCGCATGTGGCCCAGCTATAGCTGTGTGTGTGTGTGTGTGTGTGTATGTGTGTGTGTGTGACACACCACCGTCCAGAGCACAGTCACCATCTGCTGGTGCAAGGAATGGGTCTCTGGGTAATTTCGAGAGTTTTCTAAAAATTGAGGAGAAGAGAATGCACGGAGTGTACTAATCTTAAGCGTCCAGGGTGCAGGCGTGGGTTCCGCGTGCAACCACCACCCGCACAGAGATTCCGAGCAGAGTACTCTCAGAACCCCGAGGGGTTCCCTCATGGCCCCTCTCTGTTGATGCGTCTCTGCCAGGAGACAACCACTGTTCTGTCTTCTAGAAACTTCCGCTTGTTTGCGTTGTTCCTGACCTTCCCATAAATGGGGTCCAGCTTGGCCCCACGTTCATTTGTCCATTTCTCTGATGGGGGTGATTCACGCAGCAACAAACACTTATTGAGCACCTGCTGTATGCCAGGCAAAGGTGAGCCGGGCGTCAGAGGGCTCGGAGCGGGAAGGCGGGGTGGGAGGCGAGGCGCACGCTCAGCTGGTCTGCGGCTGCACCCCGAGGCGTGTTTCCACACGTGGCTCCAGGAGCCACACCCGCGTCTCTGAGAGGCGCCCGCCTCCCAGTGCTCGTGATACCGAGAGGTATGTGAGTCGCCTGTTGCACACTCTGTGTGTCATATTCAGACGTCCTGCTGCGTTTGGGCAACGGTGCAGGTGAGGGGACAGACTCAGGGAGGCCCCACACCCACACGACCGAGGACTCCAGACCCACGGCTTACTGGCGGGCGGAGCCGGGACCCAAGTCCGAGGGCCGTCCTCCATCACCCACAGGCAGGAGATGCACAGCCCGCCCCACGGAGCCCGGACCGAAGCAGAGAAGCCATGGACGTTCTGGCCTCCGGGAGCGCGGGCGCTTCTGGGGTGGGGAGGGGGCAGGGCGGGAGGGGGACAAGGCGACGCCCCACCTGTGCCGCAGCTCCTGTATCTCCGGTTCTGCCCGAGCACGACCAGGGCGAACACCACCAGCAGGATGACGATCAGGCTGGAGAGCGCCATCACCAGGAGGAACCACCACTCCTCGTAGAAAGGGGTTTCCACTTGAGCTGAGGGCCACGGAGCACACGGTCACGCGGGATGGAGACGGCTGCCGCTGTCCGCGGCCCGGGGCTGGGGAGGGAGGCCGTGCCCGGCAGCCCCGAGTCGCTGGCGGGGAAGACGAAGCCCGCCCCCCGCCCGTGTGGACTGCGGTGGCTGACGGGCCAGTTCCCCAGACACGGGCACGATGGGCTCCTCGGCGGCTGCTCCTCTGTGGGAACCGGCTGGCGCCCCTTGGGCGCCCTCGCCGCCCTGTCCCAGAGCTCACCCTGTCCTTGCCCATCCACACCACCCTTCGTGCTACGCCCCCTGATTACATCTGCTAATGGATGTTGTCTGGGGGGAAAGGAGGAAGGACCAACGTGCCTGGATGTCTTCCGCTCCTCGAGTGCTCAGGCTTCCCTCCTAGATGGCCCCGGGGGCCCCTTACCCTCTCCACCGTGACCGCCACCCTACAACCCCTTCCTGCGTGTTCCCCTCTTCCTGACTTCCCCCTCAACCGCACACTGTCACCAGAGAGTTCTTCTCTGACGGAAACAAACCGTCCTTTCCTAAACGCCTTCGGCGGCCCACATGAGCCCCGGGGCTCAGTCCAAGCCCGTGAGCCCCGTGAGCTGACTCCCGCTCGCTCCCACCCGGGGCTGCATCCCGTCCACACCCGCGCCAACACCGCTTGTGCAAGCCCTCCCTGTAAGCCTCTGCCACCCCTGGGCCTCCCCAAGGGCTGCGCTGTGCTATATTTCCTGCCTCCCACAAAACTGAACACAACCTCTGGCCCCATCTTTGGATATGTTTTTTGAAAAACGAATAAAAAGTTTCACTTAAAAGTTGCTTTGAAAGAGGACACCCTTCTTGCTCGCGTTCTATTCTGTTTACTAAGAACAGAGACACGGGACTTGTTGCTTGGGAGGTGCCGGATGGCCCTGGGGTCCCGCTGGTCCTGACACACGCCCCCGAGCAGGGGAGCTGGCTGCGAGGCACCAGGTCGGACAGAACAGGAAGCCTCCCAGCTGCTGAAGCCTCCAGAAGACACGCGTACCCTCCGTTAGATCTCTCCCCGGGTGGGCGAAGAACGCACGCACGCTGGGGACCAGAGCGGGGAGCTGCCGGGGGGCGGGGAATCCAACAGCACAGGGCTGCTTGGAGATGGCAGCATTTTGAATCCAAAATATACTAGTGGTTTTCAGGCTGCACATTAATTGTTCTGTATGATGGGCCAACAAATCCCAGCTGGCTACCCAGGGGGGCCTGGAAAAGAAAGGCCTGGGTGCCCGGAGGACCGCACTCCCCGCCCCTGGGGCAGGACCCCGCAGATCCGCGGTCGGGGCCACGGAGGAAGCTGCTCGCAGTTCCGCCGGCAGCCGCGGCTCGCCAGGTGGTGCAGTGGGCTTCAGAGGACGGCCTGGCCGTGGGCCCCAAGAACAGAAGGGTGAGGGCCGTGCTCTCTTGCAGGAAGCAGCCTTTGCCCCCGGCTGTGTGTGTGCAGTGAGAGGCTCCGCACTCGGGGCTGCTCTCCGTGGGTGTCCCACACAGAAATCGAGAGGGGCCAAGCTTGACCTGCTTGACCGGGGTGAGGGGTGCCCAGGGTTTCCTTATTCTAGTCTCTCTTTTGGGGGGCACGTTAAATTTTTCAAAAGAAATTGAAACAAATGAGAAGATTTTGATTTTTCTACGTCTTATTGTTACAGAAGCCCATGGCTTCTTTCTGAACCCCAAAAGGGGTTCCTTTGGGCAGACCCTCCCCCACCACGAGCTGCAAGGACTCCTGGGCCCGAGCCTGCCCTCAGATACTGTGCTCCCTCCAAGTTCATGGCAAAGAGGGACAGAAGGTGTTTTCAGTTTAAAGAGGAGCAGTTGGCATCATAAACAGATCTACATACCGGGGAAGAGCAACGTGTTTCTCTTGGTCCCAGGGACGCCCTATCTGGTTTCCGGCCCTGCCTGCCCCCCTGCCTGCACCCCTGCCCGCGGTGGGTTGCCAACTCCCTTTCTAAATCACCTCCGTGCTGCTCCCTGCAATCCCTCCAGCCGCCTGGCACATCCACAACAGAGGCCCAGGTGCGTGAGCCCTGTGTCGGCCGGGGTCCCCGCAGGTACGTCCTCCAAGCAACCCCAGGAACGCCAGGTGCAGGTGGGGCGGAGGCCGGCCTCCCCTCCCCTCCCTGCCCACTGTCCCACCACCAGGACTTTGTCTCTGCTGCTCTCTTCCCCTGCGCCTTGCTCCTGCGCACCCTTCCCAGCCAGACGCAGGCTCCCTCTTCCAAGAAGCCCTTCCCGATTTCCCCCGCGTCTGTTACACCCCTTGCCACAGGGCTGGCGAGGGCGCTAGTCCATCATCAGGACCGCACAAGCTCTGGGAAAGAAACCTTGCCTCTGCCACCCAGAGTGGAGCCCCGGGCTCATCGTACAGGGTGGTGAATGGCCCGGGGTGCACGTGGGCCCCTCGGCCGTCTCGGGGGAGGCCTGGATCAGACACACCTGGGTCGGGTGCTGAGACACCCCACCCCTCCCCACGGCTGCTGGGGCGACCCTCGCATTTCAAGCTTTGCCCAAGGCTGCCCAGTAAGGAGCCTTCAGCAGATGGGAGGGGCTGGGAGCTGCCTTTACCCCGGACGGACGGCACACTGCTTAGCTCAGGCTGCTGGCTCGGACGCTGGCCTGGGTCTCTGATTAGGAAATGAGGCATAAATAAAGACTTGCTTAAGTGCAGCATGGTGAGGATCGCACCCGCTCCCCCTGCACCATGTTCTCTAGGCTGGGCTGGCGCCCCCTGCGCCCCCGGGGAGCCGGGCACTGTCCTCCTTGGCACCAGGCCTCCAAGCCGTCCCCCTCTCCCCCCGAGGAAGGAGCTGCACCCGGAGCTCCCCCTGCACAGGCAGGGCTCCCTACCTGACACGGCCATGGAGGGGCTGCTGGGCTCCCCGTAGCCCGCCTGGTTCACGGCCACCACCCGGAACTCGTAGGTTACTCCCTGCCTGAGCTTGTCCAGGCCGACGGTGTAGGACGTGGCGCCGCGGGGGATGTCCTTCGCGAACATGTCCCAGAGGCCTTCATCTGCGGAGACAACACGAGGGCAGAGGTGCAGGGGGCTCTCCTCATGCTTCCGACGCAGCGCCTGCCCCGCCATGGGCTCCCTGCTGCCCTCGCCGAGGAGGGAGGACCTGTGATGTGACAGCCAGTGCGTGGCCGGGGGCTGGGGAGGGGGTCAGCCCTCTCCTTGTGCACAGACTGTGCCGTGCAGCTGCAGGCTGGGCAGTGGTGTGTTCCTGAACATTCTCCCCGCCATCCGATCCCATCGGATCCCATAGGACTCCAGGCCTCCCTCTGGTTTCTGACTTATGTCATCCTCCATTGAGGATTTCTGGCTCCCTCCTGGCTGGTCGCAGTCCCTCCCGTGGTGTGTGCCCCTCCCGACCCCAGGATCCCACCTACCCAGCCCGCCGGCCCATCGGTCGCCCACTGTCCCGTACACCTCAGCCAGGGTTCTGGGCTCTTTGGAGCATCTGCCCCCATTCCTAACCAGAGACGGCAATCCCGCCAGAGGCCCAGAGACAAATCGACGCAGCAGTGTATTTGGCCAGCCAGCTGCTAGTGCGGCGAGGCCGTGGGCAGACACGTCATCGGCTCGTTGGCAGGTAAGGCGAGTGTGATAGCTGGCACCGAGACGCGGGGGTCGGGGCTGCCCTTGCTCACCCTGGGGACTCTGTCCTGACCACACACACCAGACCCCCCGAGAGCTGCCCTCCACTTGGCTCGCCCCTCGGACTGCCTGCAGCGTCTGACCTGCCCGGACCCCAGTTTGCTTTTTCATTTACGCCCCATGTTACTGAATATGAGTGTAAATGAGACTAACACACACTGAATTTTGAACACTTGCACACCCACATTAGCAGCATCCTTCACAAGAGTCAAAAGGGGGCAGCGACACAAGAATCTGTCAACAGGTGAACAAATGACGCGGTCCGTCCGCACTGTGGAATAGCATTCGGCCTTAAAAAGGAAGGGAATGCTGGCACTGGCCCCAGCACGGATCAGCCCGGGGGGTGTGGGGCTCGGCGAAAGAAGTCGGACACAGAAGGACGAACGCGGTGGGATCCCACTTGTAGGAGGTCCCCGAACTCGTCAGAATCACAGAGTGGACGGTGGGGCCGGGGGGTGGGGGAGGGGAGGGGTTATGGTTTCATGGGGACAGAGTCTCAGTTTGGAAGATGAAGTTCCGGACGTGGACGGTGGTGATGTCTGCACATCAGTGTGTGTGTTCTTAGTGCCACCAAACCGCACGCTTACAAGGGGTCACAACGGTGAATTTTATCTTACGTATTTTTTGCCACAATAAACCTACGTGTCGAATTTATGGTAAACCCTGACATGTATGAAAACATTCATGAGGTTGACATTAAAGCCAGAAAGTTGAGATGCAGAGAGCCAGAAGCAGCCGGGAGATTGGACTCTGGGGCGTCTCCCAACACAGCCAAGAAAACGTGATCAGCGATATTGGTCATCAAAACCTCATAGACAGCACAGCACCCTGGCTGAAGGAGGACAGAGTCTAGAGAGCATCGGTGCAAAGCCTGGCCCTAGCACGCCTCAGCTGTGTGACCTTAGGCAGAGTGTCCAACCTCTCTGGGCCTCAGCTGCAGAACGGTGACAACAAAGGCATTGCCATCGTAGATCGGTTTCGAGGGTTAAAGGAGATACGATTTATAAAGTGCTTCTAACAGTGCGCTACACAGGGGAAGCCGTGCACGGCCCGAGTATACATAAACCCAATCTCGGAGGAGGTGCTTTGGTAGAAAGTGGTCTCCGAGCCCAAAATGTTCATTTGAAGTGCTGATCCTTCCTGAGTTATAATTTCTTTTGCAGGTGCAGGCATGCGATCTTTTTAAAAAGAACAGGAGATCAGGAGAGGAGAGGCGTGCCTGAATATGCGAGCTCACGCACGGACAGCTTTCCGGGGAGCTGAGGGTTACCTGGCACCGACCTTATCTCGCGCCTCGGAGCAGCAGCTTTGCTCGAGGGGAGTAGCCCGGCAGCACACAGAAAGAAAACTGCTAGTGCGTAAGTCTGTATTTGCATCGGATTTAGAGTTTGCACCGAGGAAGTCCTCACAGCCACAGGTTAATGAAGGAACAGATGTGAATGAGATTTTAAAGGTACAAATCTCTGCACAGGCAGGAAAAAAGCGCAATGACTATTTATTTGTAAACATTCACAGTCACAGTCAGTTCTCAGCAAGGTACCCATTACCACTGTCAAATAATGTCAAATATGGCAAGCCATATAGCTTCAGGTCTCCCCACTCCGGCCCCAATGGATTGAGGTTCGCACATGGAATGATCATTCGGAGTTCTGCACAAGAACGATCGGGGAGTAAGGGGCACAGAGAGTGCGTTTTCTCTGCACAAGCCGCTCCCCGGGCCTCGGGAGACCCGTGACCCCGTCCTCCCCTCCACCCACACGCTCTTTCCACAGAGAGTGAAGTTCTCCCTCTTTCTCGGGCCTTGTTCCACCTGTCGGGGAATCAGGTGAGATTCCTGTCCAGATGAGCAGTTCACAGTCTAAGGGCAGGGGGTGGAGGCAGATCAACAAGGTCATTCCTGCCTTTCAGGAATGACCTCACTCCCATACTCCAGCAAGGACGCTTGCTTCCATCAATGGGCTTTCTGAGCACTCCCTCGCATTTACCTGTCCACATCACTGGGCCCTTGAGGTTTTCAAGAGTTCAATAAATATCTATTGATGTGATCCATCTTGCCATCCATCCATCCATCCATCCATCCACCCAGCTACCCACCCTTCCTTCCTTCCTTCCTTCCTTCCTTCCTTCCTTCCTTCCTTCCTTCCTTCCACCATCCATCTGTCTATCCATCTAGCCATCCATCCATCTATATATCTCAATAGCCCTTTGCAGGCCTAGCACAAGCAGGCTTCCAGTAAATACCCACCACCATTTTATTTGTACTTACTATAAATAAGTCACTATTCTAAGGGCTTTAAATGTTGACTGAATCGTGCAGTGTTTTTCCTCTAAAAAAGGTTGATAAGGGATGCCTGGGTGGCTTAGTCAGTTGAGCATCCAACTATTGATTTGGGCTCAGGTTATGATCTCAGAGTTGTGGGATCGAGCCCCGTGTCGGGCTCTGTGCTCAGTGTGGAGTCTGCTTGAGATTCTCTCTCTCCTTCTGCCCCCACACTGTCTCTCTCTCTCTCTCTCAAATAAAATCTTAAAAAAAATAAAATAAAAAGGTAGACAATTTTATGCTATAAAAGAGACTAAAGAAAAAAAACAGGCTCTCTTTAAAATGAGTGTTGCTTAAACCATTCCAAGTAAAGGACTAAGCGTGAGAGGTATTCTCAGACCATTCTGAGTCGGTCTGAATCCTTCTGGAGAGGGTTCTCGGAGTGTCTTCTGCATTAATGTTTCTGTAATGCCTTCCTGCTACCGAAGAAAAAAATTATTTCCCCTTCCTCTGTCATCACCTAAAGGCCACATTTTATTTTAAGTGTTCTGTCATAGCTCCAGGAATTGTGTGCATTAAAAAAAAATTTTAAAATATTGATAGTCTCAACGCAGAACAATTTAGTGATCCGTTTACACTAAAAAATGTTGGGGGAGGGAGAATCATAGCAAGAGAATTTCCTCCTGAGCTAACAGAAGAAAATGTTCTCGTTTTTATTTTGCTTAATTTTTCCTTGCCAAAATTAGCGTATTCGGCATTTTAGCCGTCGCTTGTAATTCACTGGGCGATCTGTCTACACGAACATTTCCATCGTGGTCCTGAGCGGGCGAGGAACGCCGGCCAGCTGTTGATGCGTCCACCCTGTCTCCGCCGCGGATTGCTTTTCTCGTTTGTATTATGCCGTTAAATATCTCAATAAATCAATGATGGAGAAAAGTATCTCTACAAATTAGGGGGAAAATAACATTACAGAACTATTAGCTATAATGAGGTTTGTGCAACTGATTTTCCACGCACTGGGATAATCCCCAGTGCGGATTCCTATCTCGATCAACACATGGGAGGGATGCACATCTTTGCACGGGCGACAGGCCATTCTGGGGATCTGGCTCAGTCAGCCCTCGGGCCCCAGGTGAGGCTCGCCCCTGCCGGGAGGCTCAGGACACCCCAGCCTGGCTTCCCCTCCCCATTCGGGGAGCTCCTCCATCCCCCTCCTGGGAAACCCAGGATGGGCCAGAAGAGAAGAGCCGAAATGTCTTCCAAAGCCGATTCCCCGACTGCTGGGTGCCTGATGCGAAGGCCCCGGCTGGCCCAGGGCTTTGCACATCCTGCCTGACCTTCGGGCGACAACTTCCTGATGCCTGTTGCGGGAGGGGGGGGCGGTCCAGGGCAGGGAGTGAGCCCAAATCACATTTGTGTGTGGGGCCTGCCACCCCTCCCCGTTCCTGGACGCCTGAGGAAACACCTGCCTGGACTCTCCCCCCACCCCCCGCCCCCCCGCAAGGTAAGTGGTGGGACACTGCTAAGAGATCAACTGTGCGAATATTCCTACAGGGATCCCCATGATCACACGTCCAGGCCCCGCCGGCCTCAGGGGAGGCGAGGAGAAGCCGCACACACGGTCCGGCTCCTCAGCTGTTGGGTGTTTCTTCAAAGAACGTGAACTCTTCGCCTTGTCCTTGCTGCCCTTACTGCCTTCCCTGTGCCCTAAACACGGGGCAGAGACTGATAGTAAAAGAAGAAAGAACCCTTTTGGGGCACCTGGGCCGCTCAGATGGTTAAGCATCTTCCTTCGGCTCAGGTCATGATCCCAGGGTCCTGGGATCGAGTCCCACATTGGGCTCCTTGCTCAGCGGGGAGCCTGCTTCTCCCTCTGCCTCTGCCCCTCCCCCACTTGTGTGCGCCGTCTGTGTCTCTCTCTCGCAAAGAAAGAAATAAAATCTTAAAAAAAAAAAAAAGAACCCCTTTCCCACCTAAATAGCTCTCGCCGCCTCGGAGCCAACCTGCCTGGCAGCTGACAGAAGGCGTCCCTTCTCATCCCGCGGCCCCCGCCTCGCCTCCGCCCGGCGGCAGGAGGCACATCTGCTCCCAGACAATGTCCTAATAAACCTGGAAACATGAACACCTCTCTTCTGAATTGAGACGGAGCCCAGCTCAGGCACATCGGTGGGCCGCTCAATTTATCCCTCCGACGCCCGGAGCCGAGCTGTGCGCTGCCGGTACTCAGACGCCGGGCCCACACAAAAGTTTGATTTCATGGACAATTAAACAGGGTCTCCATGCTGAATGAAACTGTCACTCACGGGCCCCAGATTTCTGGTTCCGCTAACTCACGCAACCAGCAACGTGACCGTCAGCTCGCAGCTTAGAGCAAATGGAGGCCTGTCAGCTATTTATTTCTTAAACACTGCCTTTTCTCTGCGTCAGCGGTCAGCCTCGGTCCCGAATCTAACCGAAGCAGATGGGGCTCAAACATGAGGCTAAATACCTTTGAGAAAAAAAAAAAAAAAAAAATCACCTTTTATCCGATCTGGTTTAAGGCAGGAGACGAAACGAGAGGAAGGTCTAGAGGCAAAGGATGCCTGTGCCCAGAAGGAGGCGGGTGGGGTTCGGGCGTGAGGACAGGAGCGAGCGCCAGGCCCCGGAGGGCCGGACCCGCAGCAGCCCCTGCCCGCTGTGTTTGCTGACTTCGGGATTTCCATGGGTTTTAAACCTTTGGAATAAGGCTGGTTTTCCTCTTTGTTCAACCGAGAAGTCCCAGTGCCAAAGACGGAAAATGAACAAAATGAGTGGGGAGACGCAGACAGGGGTCGGTGTTGGTGGGGGCGTGCTCAGGGCCTGGGACCAGGGGCCTGTCTTCCGGCTGGCCGGCTCTCCGCTCCGGGCTCGCCACACTGCTGGTGAGAAAGGCTGCCTGTGCCGGGTACGTCCTAACCATGAATTCCACGGCTGCTTTGGAGAGGAAAATATATTTATAGTTCCTTTAGTGCCATTCCAGTCTATTGTGTAAATATGTAAATTTGGTTTCATGAGCTACACAACAAAATGCCTTTGGGATAATTTGTGTAAATAAATCATCTGCATAAGCCCACTGCATAGTTTCCACGGCCTTCCAGGGAACTTTGCGACGCTGCGACTCGGAGGAAACGTATGCACAGCCAGAGGCATGCATCTTTCACGAGGCTGTCCTTGGGTCCACGCGCACTCAGCATCCTTCCCAGGAAGAAGGGAGTCCGTGTTCCAGCCCGAGACGCTAATCTCCTAGCCGCTGCTGGGTTCTGTCCGCACGTCAGCGTGGCAGTGGGGCGATGCCCCCAGAATTTGCAGGGGTTACGGTGAGGGTGCAGGAGAGAAGAGGCTGCATTGCCACCTGCCCCCCCTGTCCCCACCTGTCCTAGCCTGCTGGCCACCTCGTGGCACTAGCCACCAAGCTGACGAGCCGCCTGCCTCCGGGTGCAAGATGGAGATCTGGCTGGGCGAGAAGATGGCAGGCCCAGGAGACAGGAGGCGGTCCAGCGGCCACCGAGGGCAAAGTGGCTCCTGCTCCCCAGACAGCCAGTGATGAGGGACCCGCGGGGCCCGGGTGGACTCCGCCAAAAATCAGGCCTCTTCATGACAACCTGGGCCCATCTCCCAGATCGCTGCTCCCTTTGAAAACCACTCCCCTGCCTGGAGAAAGTCTTGCCAGAGAGCTTCGGTGGAGAAAATAAGATAGAGCATTTAATGTTTTGTGTAATGAGGCCTGTAATAGATGACAGCTGAGATCCAAAGCCCTAAGGCACCAGCAAGGTGTTTAAATATTGACAATCCATAAAAGCATTTCATTTGCCTCTGAGTTGCTGCGGGCCTCCACCGCGGGAGGGAGGAGGCGCCCTTCCGCGGGGAGATGGCCAGCCCCGCAGCCGCTCTGGCTCGGTCCATGCTATGAAAGGGGAAATCGGGGGCTGAAGAGAGCGGAGGCGGAATCTTTAGCGCTCATGAACAAGACAGCATCTCATGGGTCAGCCTCCTGTCGAGTCTCGGTCCCCGGGGGCCAGTTTCCTCATCGTGGCACCAACCGGCGGAGCTCAGGGTCCTGCCCATCTCAGCAGGCCAAGGCCCTCGCGGAGCGGGGCTCAGTGCGAGACCTAGGCCAGCGTCCCAGTTAGCTCTTCACACCGTCCAGACCCCACAAAGCTGCACTTCTTCCAACAGGCCACCCGCCTCCTTCCTTAGGGTGGATGGATGTGCTTACGCCAACCCCATGAGAAGCGGGAGAATCAAAACCTTCTCTTTGCTCAGAAAGTCCCAGAAGGTGCTCTCCTCTGCTAGGATTCCGAGCCCACGCACCCGTGTCCGGCTGCCGACGTGGTCCATTCCCCACGGCTGATCTCTGACACGGAGATGCCCTTTCCGAAGACGTGCTATTGCCCTTGACTCCTCAGGATGCCATCGTGGGACACACGCGTGTGTATGTAGACATTTTTAAAAATCTTAAGCTGAGCTTTTCATTTTGAGATACTTGTAAACAGAACCACACGCAGTTATGGGAAACGATGTGGAGAGAAATCACGTGTCCCTTCTCCGGTTTCCACCAACGGGGTCGTCTTGCTGACACAGCCCAGACATGGAGCGTTCCCGTCACCCCAGGGACCCCACTGTGGTCCTCTCGCAGCCACGCATCGGGGCAGTGGTCCTAACACTCTCGTCGGGGAGCGAGCCCTCGGCAGGAGGGGAGTTGGCAGGGGTCCTCTGTGTGCGTGTGCATCCTCTAGTGCAAGGCCTCTCACCTTTTCTCGGGGCCACAGATCCAGTCAGCCTGCTGAGTCCAAAGGAACCCCTTTTCGGAAAGACGTTAAGGGAAGCGGGTTATGCCGCCAATGCCTCTAAGCACCCGGGGGTGACTGGAGGTTCCCTGCAGCCCCGTCTCCCCGGACTGCGGACCGTGTGGGGCCCGAGGCTACGGCAGCCAGAGTAAGCAAACACGCCTGTGCTCGTTTGGCAAGGAAAAGCTGGACTGCAGTTAGGGGTCAGTGATATCCATGGAGCCCGTGAGTTCTCGGGATTCCCTTGCTGAGCCCGGAATCTCATAAAGCAACCTTTGCAATGAATGTTCTCCCTAGATTCGGGGACAAAAGCATTGAGTCGCTGCCTGGGGGTCGGTGCAGCCTCCGTGGCCCTCGGCTGGGCCCAGACCTCACCGGGCCCGTATTTGAAGGTCCTGTGGTCTCAGAAAGTGCTCGGGAATCGGACGTCCTCAGCAGGGGACCTGCTGTCTGCTCTGGGGCCGCCTGCTTTCAGAGGGACAGGGCTGGGGGGTCCAGCGGACACATGAGGCCTGTCACTGGCTAGAGAACCCTGCTTCTAGAACAGACCGAGTGCCTTGCTCAACCCAAGCTCCCAGGACCCCTTGGGCTGAACACGTGAGTGCCTGAGCCACAGAATTTCTCACATTGCACTTAATGGATGCTGTTTTGGTCTCAGGCACCAGATTTTCTACTTGGGACTTTCTGGAAGGTACTTGTGACTAGTCACCTCTTGGAGCAGCTTGGTGGGCAGTCTGTCTGACACAGCAGCAAACGTGACCCCGCAGGCCTGCCCTCTCAGTCCAACGGCTTCTCGAACCATCCGACTACAGTGATGCCCAGCGCCACGGGTGGGCTCCGGCGGCGGGCTTTCCGCCGGCGGCCCCGGCACTGTGGGTTTTCATGCTCAGATTAAATGTGCCACCCTCTGGAGGTCACGGTGGCTGTGCCCAGTGCTCTCTGCGTTTGGGGACACCCTAGCTCCCAGGACTAGGAGCTGCCTCAACGCAGCTGAAACGGAGTTTCCTGTAACGTCCGTGCTTAGTTGTTACCGTTGAAGGGGAGGAAGGCGGTGAAAACCCTTAGGGCAGGAAATGGACCTTAGACCTCATTTTTGGGAACCTCAAGATGGGGCACACGACAGGTGGGATTCACCGTGATCAGAAAGGAGCAGGGCTCATCCGGGGGCAAAGACGCAGAGCCCAAGACGAGCCCCTGGAAAGACGCCTGGATCCTACAGACCGATGAGTGGGAAGTGTCCGCCAGCGTCCCTAAGTTGGCATGTACGTGATTCTGAGGATGACAGCGACCACGCCCCTAGGGGGGCGAACCGTGGCGAACCACGGAGAATCTCATGCCCGGGAGTTGACGGAGGACGGGGAGAGACACGCCTAGCGTTTCGTCAAGTTGCCCTCATGTCCGCGTTGTCAGGGAAAGGCCGCGAGGAGGCCCAGGGTTCGACCTCTCAGGCTCTTGGCCTGGCAGGTGCCCCGGCCCCGCCCCTTACCTGAGGGCCTGGCCTCGATGACGTAGCCAGTGGTGGGCGTCCTGCCCGCATGGCCCTCTGTCCACCACAGGGTCAGCTCGGAGGCGGACTTGGTGACCAAGACATCTCTGGGGGGCCCCGGGGAGCCTGTGGGGTAGAAGAGACGGGGAGGGCAGAGACTGGCGCTCAGGGGCTCCCCACCCCACAGGTGGGGCCGACCCCGCCCAGGCTCTGTCTGCTTCTCCAGGCAGGTGGCCTTGCCGGGTCACGCTCTGCTCAGGCCGGACCTGGGAAGGCTACACCGGCCTCACGGCCCGGCCGACCATGAGCAGGAGACGAGCTGCGCAACAGGCCCAGGACTGCGCCGGGCACGCGGGGGGCCCGCTGTGAACCTGGATCCCGCCACCCTCACCTTGCTAAGGACGTAAACAAAGGCCGAAATCGTTTAAGTGGGAAGCTATGGGGTTTCTCAGCATGATGCGAACACTTGGCACTTCTCTTGTGTATCTTATTTCCAAAATCCACTTGTTTTGGGGGCACCTGAGGGGCACAACTGACTGGGCATCCGACTCTTCCTTCCGGCCCAGGTCATGATCTCAGGGTCGTGAGGTCGAGCCCCGAGTCGGGCTCCACGCTCAGCGGGGAGTCTGCTGGGGTTTCTCCCTCTCCCTCTGCCCTTGCCCGCACCCTCCATAAAACTAAGTAAAAAAACCTTTAAAAAATTCACTTGTTCTCTCCTAAGCTTTTCCAGAAAACAGCAGGTTTCACACCTAGGAACTTGCTCGTCTCTGTTGAACAATTCCGCCTGCAGAAGCGGCGGCTGGCACAGGCTTTTGAAGACACCCCCGCTGCCGAAGGGCCTCTGCGTTTCTGCCCGCTCTGGGTGGGCCACTTGCCACCGGCCTGCCGCGAGGACGGCCCCGGACTGGCGTGGCATCGGGCGAGCCGCCCTCGGCGGAGCTCCACTTACCCTCCGCTGGCCCGGCCGTGACGTTGGCTTGCAGCTCCGGCCCGTAG
This sequence comes from Nasua narica, assembly GCA_028533885.1. Lineage (NCBI taxonomy): Eukaryota > Metazoa > Chordata > Mammalia > Carnivora > Procyonidae > Nasua > Nasua narica. The sequence goes on from CM052805.1 coordinate 31,410,586, forward strand.
GCGATGGTCCGCGCCTGCACGCGGAAGAAGTAGGTGACCCCCTTGGTGAGGTCGCGCACCTTCAGCCAGCGCCGCCGGTTCCCCTTCACGTCCACCGTCACCACCTTGCTCACCCCTGCAACCATGAGAGAGCAAAGGCCAGGAGGGGGCCGGGGTCAGAGGGGCCGGGAGCACCACCCATGTCGCCGTGACAACAGCGAAGGCGTCCCCAGCTTGCTAAGGAGGATTTCTTACAATTAGGAGGAGTTGAAGTGGTGGTAATAGCCAATTTTCAGCACAGATAAGTGTAATTAGTGTTCAAGTCTGATAAGTGGTGCTGGCAAAGGGAAGAGCGGAGGGGCCCACGCGGCCTGCCTCGTGTCAGGGAGGCCGTCCCCCCGTCCTCCGGCGCCTGGTCAGGCTCCCCTCCCCATGGGCTTTGAGCCGCACCAGGCTCTGTGTCCCTTGTATCCGTGACCCCGACCTTCCCGACTCCGGAGAAGAGAGGAGGGAAGAAGATGGGCTTCCCCCAGGAGGGGTCTCCAGGCCGACTGGGTTGGCCAACCTGTGGCCTAAAGACCCCCAGCCACGAGTGAGAACTTGGTCCAAGGACTTGGCAACAAGGATGAAGAAAGAGCGTCACAGCAAATACCGAAGGGGACCGGCCGACAGCAGTGCGCTGACATAAACGAACGGAACGTGTCGTTGGCTGTATTTCACGGAACGAGGAAACGGAGATTGAACATTTGGGGAGGAAGACGCACAGTGAAAATTATACCACCGCAGCATTTTCCGGGATGGAAATGGGGCTCTCTGGTTACGTAAGTTTCAAGATGACGTGTTTGAGAAAAGTCTCGTAAGCTCCTGACTGAGGATTTCTGAGCGCTTTCAGCCCCGGCGGTGTCTGCGGGGCATCCCTGGGCGAGGAGCAAGAGGCGGCCCCCGTCTGGTATCAGCCAGCAGAGCTCGCCGGTGGACCGCCCGGGGCGGCTGGTGTCATCCCCACCCTACGTCCTCGTGTGGCCTTGACCTCGGAAGAGCCCCACAACATATTCTTACCACCAAACGGGTTCACCCTTCAAAGTCGTCAAAGCCAACGTCTCTCATCCTACGGTTGTCCCAGGACCTTCTGGTTGGCTCACTGTTTTCACAGCGTGCCTTGGATAGAGCACTGATTCAGCTAAATGATTCTCTCCCAGAATATTTCAGAATGATTCTCACTGCATTTGAGGGACCTCTGAATCTGAGATCTCTGGGACACTTCTGCCCTGTGGCTGCCCTCACCCTGCACGGCTCAAGAAAGGGGTTTCGGGATGAGAATTTGCACAACGACCATCATCGCAAATGGATGGGGTCTTCTCGGATATAAAGTTATTCTGCATAGCACCCCCCCTTTTTTTTAATTAACAAATGCCTTCCTTTTCCCCAGAGCAGAAGCAAACCCCAGTGCAGATTTTGTGAATTCCTTCCCACCAGGAGGTAGAGCTGGGCCAGCCTCCCCTGCATCTCAACGATGTCAGAATCTTATTTATTTAGTCAATTTTTAAGCCATGCCCTGCACTACAAAGCCCCGGGGTGCAATCACATAAAATACCACCGTTTAAAACATTAAAGCAAACAAACAGAAAAGTAGCTGGGCCCTAAAATCCATTCCCCAGGAACACAGCTCGGGCTCCGCACGACGTGGTGGCCCCCACCGTGAGCAGAGCCTGGCTTCTCCCAGAGAGACCCTGGGGCCCGCTGGCAGGGGCAGGTGCCAGGCTCTCTGCCGCCTTGGCCCTGGCTGGTGATCCTGCCCGCGTGAATCCCCGGCACCACGCAGGGCCTGGGCCAGGAGGCGGGAAAAGCACCTGGTAGAACCACGACCGGGTGACATCACCGTCCCAGCCTCCCCGCATAAACTCACACGTCTTGTCTTCGGCGATTTTCACAAGAGGGCCGGCATTCCCGCAGAGTTCATAGGACTCTAGCCCCCCAGGAAAGATGCCTGATGTTTTCACTACACTGGCCGTTCCATCTCTGGGGTATCGGGAAGAACCGGAAATCGTTCAGAGACCCACTTGCCAATTTCATGATTCTCTGTTGGAAATCTGGATCCAGCATGAGGGGGGCAGGGGCTGGGTTTCTCCTGGAGACCCCCCACTCTAGAGGCCTGCGCCCCGAGCAGGTTGGCCAGCCACTGCCCTAGGGGAGGGGACACAACGAAGGCTTCTTGGAGCGACAAGAGGAGCCCCTCATCATGCCCGCCCCTGGGAGAGTCGGAGCTGGGTACAGAGGGGGCGGTGAAGGCTGGTGAGCCTGCCGGAGATGCAGGGCAGTCTGACCTCAGCAAGGCACAGGACGCTGAGCTCGTCCCCCGTCACTGCCTTCCGTTCAGCCCCTCTGGCCTCATCCCCGAGCGTCTGGCCCCCTTCACTACAGAACGGCACACGCCCTCCTATGGCAACTGACAGTTCCCCTCGCCCCTCGCCAGCCCCAGGCCAAAATGCCCCAAAGGGCCTACGGGCAGAGAGAGGCCGTGGGCCAGCCTCTGCCCTTTCCTGGCCTGTGCTCTCTGCGGGGCCGGAAGGGGTCAGGACAGGTGGCCGTGGTCTGGCTAAGCCAGGGGCTCTGGCAGACGCCGTCAGACCAGGCAGGCACACAGTGGGATCCTGAGAAGCGACGCTGATGTTAGTGGGGAGCAGGGGCACCCCTAGAAGGTCACGGGGTCAACAAGGGGGCACCTATAAACAGGGCTGGTGAGCTCTGCTCCTCGGGAAGAGGCCATTGGCTGGTGGCCAGGGAAGCGGGAGGACGGTGGGGGGAGGATGTGGGATTGGAGGGAAGGGGCTTGGAGCTGGGGGTCTGGGGGTGAGGAGTAGGCACGGGGACGCGTGCATTTGCAGTGGAGACCGCGCGCCGCGTGGGGAGGGGGTGGTGACATTACTGCCCGTGGCCAGCCGCACCCCGGCTGGAGCGGGGGCAGTGCTGTTTCACGGGGGGTCTGCAGTCGAAACGGAGGACGCTCCGACTCGCGGAAAACCTGGAGCTCAGAGGTAGCTTCGGGGTTTCCCGTCACCAGCCTCAGGCATGAACCAGCCACGTGATGGAGCAGGAATCACTGAGTCTGGGGTCTGCCCGAGCCACCGACGTGGTCCAAACTTGGGGGTCTGGACGGTTCGCTCTCGAGCGCCCAGGGGACCCGAGATTCTGGAGAAACGCATGAGCTGCCACGCTCTCCTCCTGCCCTGGTTTCAGAGCGGCTCACGCTGGCCGCCGAGGCCAGGAAGATCCAGGGGGGCAGGCCAGCCCTCCCGACACGCAGGAGACGCGACGTGACCGACGGTCCTATTACTTGCGGGAGGAGACGAAATGGTGCCACCAAGAGACTCCACGTGTTGTCACTCGAGGGAGAAGGGCAAACGCCACAGGCGGCCAGGAGACTCCGATGACCCTCCACGCGCTCTCTGCGGCCTTCACGCACGTCTGCTGCAGAAGCGCACGCGTTCCAGACGTTTCCCCAGCCCGCCCCGGTTCAAGCCCCACACGTGTCTGCATCCCACCCGGAGCCCCGGGCGGCCGTCTCCGGGGCTCGAAGCCCCAGCTCTGGGGAGACGCGAGGAAAAGCGGCCGCCGCACCACGCAGCCGTGGGAGGACGTGGATGAGCGCGTGCAGGTGCTCCGTGCGGGCCTGGTCCGTAGAGAGACCTGCATCATCGCACCTACGATCGCGGGCACGCGCGTGGGGGCCGTGTTCCCAGGGAGCGCCGAGGAAGCCGCGGGTCAGCTGCGGTCAGGGACTGGGGTGTCTAACTGCGTCCTGGGAGTGATGCCAGTGCTGCCGTGGTTGCGGGATCCCGACCCCGGTCGCACCAGGGAAACCACGTGCGGGATCGTCTCCCGGAAGGTGAGGCGAGGCCGTGGGGACAGGTGTGTGGCGAGCCAGCAGAACTCTAGGACACAGGATGGCGGAGCTCGGGGGACGGAGAAGCAGGGCCTGCCGTGGCTCGCGACCGGGCGGGGACGATGGCCGTCGTCTTGCTTGGACACCAAGTACTTTTACAAGACTAGCGGAGCCGGCCTGGGCGCCAGGCCCAGCGTACCCACCACGGAGTTTCCAGAGATTCTGCAAACCCATCACTGCCCTTATTTGGAGAAGTCACTCATCTGAGCGAGCAGGGAAGACTGTCTCGATGAGGAGGTCGCGAACCTTGGGAATCCTTTCTCCTTTGCGTGGCACTAGTTCACGGCGCCTGCAGCGTGGGCCCTCTGCGGGGCCGGGGCTGCGTCCTCAGCCATTTCCCGAGCCGTGTGCCTGCCCGACCTCTAGGGTTCTTCAGCAAAGCACGTCAACGGTGTGAGAGTCTTGCTGCACGTTTTTACGTCTCTGATTTGGGATGGATGACGCACACGTACTGGGCCGCCGTTTACTGCAAGCATTTTTTCTTTCCTAGCGCTTCATAAAATAACAATGAATCTTATAGTCAATAATGGCATTTTAGATTCAATGACATAAAATCTAGCGCTTAAGTTTTCTTCCAATCAACCCCGCTTTACTTGAATATACTTATTTTAAAAGGAAACTTTTATCATGGCTTTAAATGGAGCGCCAATGTTATTTGATGCGTCGGTTATGTTTTTTCCTCCTACACATTAAATAATCTATAACGTTTACAGTCTGGCCGTGCGTCTTACCAGGGGGAGCCTGCCCTGGGCTCGTCTCCCTTCCCTGGCACGGTGCTGGGCACGCGGTGCACGAGGAACAATGTCCGTGTCCCAGAGCACGTCAGCCATGAGCGGGGAGGAGGGACGGGTATGCGAGAAATTACCCCAGTGCCAGGGGGAGTCACGCAGCAAGAGCGGAGCTGTGTCCCCGAATGACCGAGACCACACGCACTCCTGTCACCACCCCCTCCCCGTGCGGTGCGCAGTCTCCACCGCAATAGTCTCCCCGCGCGCCCCTGTCCCTACTCCTCACGCCCAGACCTCCAGCTCCAAGCCCCTTGCCTGGCGCTGCAGCTGCCGCCGGTCTCCCGGGCCCAGGCCACAAGCCCTTCTCCCAGAAGCTTCTGTATCTCCTTCCCTCTCAAATTTATCTTTATGCCTCTGTCACTGGGTCTCTCAGGCCCCTCGGTGTGCAAATACTTCCTCTGCTCTCCTGGGAAGGTCGGTGCTTCTTCTGATTGATCCCTGGAAGTGTGGAGCTGATCAATAAGTCTTTCCATCCCACGGCCTTGAGACTGTGGTTGTAGCCAGATGGGGTCCTGGTCTGCGTGGGGCAGATCTTCTCCGGCCCTGCCACTTCGGCCTCCGTGACCTGGTCCTGGGGACCCGGCCCACCGCTCTTGCACAACCTCTTCCCTATTCCTCAGGCCTGGCCTCAGGACCCCGAGTCCCACCCCGAGCAGCCCATGGGCAGCAGAGCTTCCCCGGGAAGGCCTCCCCTGACCCTGGGGCTGGGAGCTCAGTACACCCGGGCCCTCCCAACACTGGTCACCATCACATCGCGGACTGTCTGCGGGAGTGTCGCTTCTCTCCTCGCTGGAATACAGACTCAAGGATTCAGGGAAGCAAGGATCTTGATAAACAGTTGGGTGAGAATCCCTGCTTCCTTAGCTCTAGAGATTCCAGCACCCAGAAGTACTTGGCATGCAGCGGGTGCTTAATAAAGACTCGAGGGAATGAACGCGTGAAGGGTGGCACCAGAGACACCTCCGAGGACGCAGAGCGGTCAGCACCTCTCCTGGGGTGCCCACGGAAGCAGATGGGCCCCCGATCTCCGTGTGGTCCCAACAAGTAGTGCCCACGGGGAACGCAGTAGAAACAGGAGAACTTGGGTCAAAGGGTGAAAGGTCAAAGGGTGTCCCACAGCAAGCCAGTCGGGAGAGGGCTGTGCTGGAACCCAGGGCGCGGAGGTTCTGGTCCCGGCCCCGCGACAGCTCCCAGGCCTCGTGCGGGCGACGCTCCCGCCCTCAGACTGGAGAGTGGCGTGAGTGCCCCAGTGAGGCCGGCCCTCCCCGTGCTCCCCTCTGGCCTCACCTTGGACTGGCGCTAAGGGCTCGTAGACCACTCGGTAGCCCTGCAGGACGCCGTTGGCGGCCGCCGGTTCGCCCCATGAGACGTTAAGCGTGGTAGACATTATCTCTGAGAACGCCAAGAAGCTGGGGGTCCCAGGAGCTGGAGGAACAGAGCATAAGGAGACTTCAGTCAAGCTCCTTTATAGATCATTTACATACGTGTCTATGCCTCCACAGAGAATAAAAGTGTGATTTCGTGTTATTTTCAACTCACTAAAAGTCTCCACGCTGTGGAATGAAAGAAAGATTTATTGATCGTCTTTGAACTTCCCAGGATCAATCGGAAACCTGGACCCTCCCGAGAAGAGCAGAGAAAACGAGGGGGTTTAAACACAAAGGAGCCTGAGAGACACAGTGAGGGAGGCAGAAAGAATGAGAGATGGAGACAGGAGGAGGGGCGGGCGGCTTAGCTTCCTAGCCACTCAGGTGGCTGGAGGCTCCGCCCACCTCCCCTCCCTGGCCTGTGGGTGTGGGGGGCCTCTGGAGCCCCACCCTGGGGCTGGCGTTGGGCAGGCAGTGAGCCTCCCTGGGCACAGAGGGCCCAGCGTGTGGTCAGGGATGGAGCTCGCTCCCCCCCGCCCCTGCCCGGGCTCCAGGGGGTTCACTGGCTGAGCTCACCGAGTGGGACGGGTTCCTACCCAGGCTTTCCGGGCCTTACATTTCCTGGGTCCCCCACACAAAGGGCCTCTCAGAGATCCCGGGGACCAGCCGCATTCCTTGGGAACTCCTGACCGCTTCCTAAGTTCTCCAGGGCTCTGGGAAGCTGAGAGCCACGGGAGAACGAGGCTGCGAACACACTGTGCGCATAGTGACGGGACGGCAGGCAGGGTGATTTCCGACTGCACTATGGACTGCACTGTACTCTGCCCGGCTGGTGGCAGGGGTCTGGGAGGCGGGAGGGGGCCGTTTGGGGTGGTCTGTGGCCTGGAAACCCGGGGAGCACCGATACTGTGGCGTGGCTCTGCGCCCAGGCGCTCGTCCCCCAGCGGTGTGGACACGCCGGGCCAACACCCCAGTAAGAAGCTCCCTGGGGGAACCGGACAGAGGCCTGGGCGCGGATGCAGAACCCGCCTGCCCTCCACGGTCCTGGAGGGTCTGCGGGAGAGCACGCACTGCTCGCAGCTGTCTCGTGGGCACCGGGGCCGCCGCGCAGCAGGCCGAGGCCAGCCCTGGGGGCAGGAGATGAATTGAACCCAAGCCTGCCTCTCTGGAGAGCGCCCAGCCCATGACGCTGTGTGTCACAGGTCAGGCAGAGAGCGGTGGGGACAGAGCGGGGCCCGCTGGTTCAGCTGGGCTCGGGGGCGACTGCAGGGGCACCAGGCCTGCGGCCGGTGGAGGGACGCCCGGCGGGAGCCTGTGGGAAGGAAACGCGCTGCGCTCCTACCGGCCTGCTGGGTGCGCCCCTGCGTGGGGTCACTCTGCGGCCCGTCGCCCGCGGCGTTGAAGGCGGAGATGCTGACCAGGTACCGAGTGTGGCTGGTCAGGTTCTTCAGCTTCACTGCGGTCTCCGGCAGGAAAAGGACCTTCATCTTTTCCGTTTCGTTCTGGCTGTCTGCCTCCCAGTAGTAAACCTGTCGGAAAGAGAAAGAGCCAGAGCTCGGAGGCAGGCCGTGGGGACAGGGTGGCAGCCCCCATTTCGGAGCTCTGGGGGAGGTGGCCCGCCCGGGGCCGGGGGGAGGTGGGACCGTGGGCCTGCGCACGAAGCCCCGGGGCGGGCCGTGCTGGCTGGGAAGGTGGAGAGCCGGGCGGAGGAGGGTCCTCGGCTGCTAGTAGAGCTTGGGAAGCCAATCATTTGTGTTTCTGAGTTATTCTTCTGGACTTTGGGCTTTGCCTAACTGAGCACGGAAGTGGCACTTTCCTCCAGCTCCCTGTGAGTGTCTTTTCCCTTCGAGAGCTGGGGGCTTTTATTCATGGCCTCTGCCCCGCCCCTCAGTCTTCGAGACAGAAGGAGACCAACCCATCCGCCCTGCTCCGGCCTGTGCAGAGAACCTGAGCCTCGGCCCGGCGCTCCCACGGCAGGCCGCCACATGAGCCTTCAATCCGCGTGGCACCGAAACTAACCCGGGAGGAACCAGGTCGGGCTCAGCACTGCGGGGAAGGCCCCGTGCTTCTCCCGGATTTATTTCCCCTCCCCTAGCTCATGCATGCTCGCGGGCAGACTTGATGCCCGAGTTCCACGGCTAGACGAGGTTTCCAGGATCGCTTCCCTAGACAGCTGGCGGGGACCACCGCCCCGCACCAGTGCCAGCGGGGGAGGCCAAGACAACAGCCATCCGTGGGCCCACCCTAGCTCCCTGGGCCGAAACCCAGCCCGGCCGTGGAGCCGCTGGCCCCCGAGGGCCCGGCTGCAGAGAGCCTGGGAGCGCCCCCCGCCTCCTGGTGGGCTCTCCGTCCAGCACTGCCGGCTCAGCCCGACGGGGCCCAGCCTCCACTCTCCCAACGGCGCACCTCCGATCCTGCGCTTGGTCAGGCCTGACCAACGTGAAATCAATACCCAAGTTCAATGTCTCTATCATTAAGGAAATTAGAAAACATATTTTGGACATACATAAATAGCATCTTGCCTCCGAGCTCACAGGACTTCCCGTTACCTCATTCATCACTGTAACAGCCCTGCCATGGAGGAAGGTATGTGTTTTCATAAAACACTGACAAAAATCACTTTTAAATGGACATTTAATTGGCCCAATAGTCGTCAGGGCAGGCTGGCCCGCAGAAGCGGATGACTGACGGAGCTGGGCCGGCAGAGGAGGGGCACTGGGGGGAGTTTGCCGGGGAAAGCCCGGGGCTGCCTTCTTCGGGGTGCTCTAGCTGGTCCTTCTGAGTTCTCTGCACAGGTGTGGCCTTGCAGATGGGCGTGGGGGCTTCCTGTCCCCCGGATGAACCTGCTCTGGGTCATTACTCATCGGCCCACTGCCGTTCTTTTGCCCCATCTCCGGAATATTTAGCTAATGTGGAATCGTAAGAGTTGAGTATGGTGGTTTTCAAAGTGGGCTTCCTCGGAACCCCCAGGGGACCTTGTGAGAAATGCAAATTCTTGGGCACCCCACCCCAGACCTCGTGAAATATCCAATAGAAACCCAAGGGCAGAGCTGGGCTGGAGAACCTACTCTTCAGGCCGCTCCGTTTTATTGTCGGCAGAGATACCAGAGGCTCCCGGAGCAGGTGCGGGGGCCTGGGAGGGAGGGGTTGCTGGGCACAAGGCAGCTGCGCGGTGCACCAGACCCCCACCCCCGAGCCCGAGAGGCAAGGTCGGGCTCAGCCTGCTCTCGCCTGTGGCTTTCTGGGCGGATGGTCGGCTGTACGTCTGCCAGCAAGACACCGAGTGTGGCCGGGGTTCCAGCAAAGCCCTCGGGACCTCTGGGGATTAAGGCCACTTATCCTGGCCTACAAGTGACCTGGAAGGAAGAGCCAAACCATGCGAGAGAGCATTGCCTTGTAGCCCTGGATGTTCCCGTTCTGGCTCTCCGGTGGCGGTGGGTCCCACGTGACCTCCAGCTGACTGGCCGTGAGCGGGGTAACCTGGATGTTCTGCGGAGCCATGGCCGGGGCTGGGGAGAGAGCAGCACAGGACAGAAGCTGAGGCATCTGCAGACAGGGGCAGGGCCCCTACGTCCAGAGGAGGCCGCCTGAGAGCCTGCCCCGGGGCGTCCAACTTTTATGCCGGGGAGCCCTGCGAGCCCTTCCCAGAATCGTGTTTAGAGACGCATAAAATACAGCCTGGAGAATTACAAAGAACACAGATTCTATTGAGACAGTTGGCAGAGCTCAAAAACAGAGGTATGATGTGGTCTGCGTGCCTCAGGAGTGGGACACGGGGTGCTGCTGGCAGGCTGGCTAAGGGCTGCCGGGACGTCCCAGTGTGACAAGTGTGGGAGGATCTGCCGTCTTAGCATCCACCGGGGCTTGGCACGGGACGTCTGGGGCCTTTCGCTGCGTGAGGAGCAGGTCCCGCAGGCCCAAGGGGCTGCGTCACCACGTTCGCAGTGGAGGGGGGCACGCGTTTTGGAGAACGTGGAGAGACTAGGGCATCCGTGTGCCCATCCCAGCAATCCCGTGTTGTGCGGCCCCGTTCCCCGGGCCCATGGACTCAGGGCTGGCCCCCCAGTGGGGCAGGAGCACAGGCTGCCCTGCTCCCCCTGCCCCTGCCCCGAGGCCGCTTAGGGCTCCAACTCTGAGGACCTGGTCCTCCTGCCCCGAGGGCCACACTGTGCCTGGTGAGGTGGGGAGGACACCCGGGCCGTCGGCTGGGAGCGCGCAGAGAGCACGTGCACGCATGCAGAACTGTCTCCCCTGCGTCCGCCCGCTCCGCGCCATCTGTGAATTCCTTGCGTGAGGGGCCGCTCTCTGCCCCCCGGAGCTACTCCCTTGCCCCCCGCCTGCCAGCGCGCTGCCCCAGCGGGTCTGTGCCAGGCTGGACCGCGGAGCCCCGGGAGCTGTCTGCGGGCCCAGGAGCATTTCCAGGCCGTGCACGGAGACCACACAACAGCCAGTGTCCGAGGGCGACGGCCCCGTACACGGGCTCTCGGGAGAGGACGACCTTCGAGAGTCACCCTCTCCTCCCCAATGTAGAATAAAATAGTAATTAACACCCACTCAGCCTGACACCGACTATTTATTTTGTTCTAACTGTGCGGCTCCCGAATTATCGCTGCCCACCCTGCCGTTAATGGAAATGTTAATAACCCACCAGGTTGTTGTGACAGATGCTCGACCTCATTATCAGAAATTCTTATTTACCGCTCCATTAAACAACAGAATCACACAAAAAAACAATTCAATCAAAACTAACTGGAGGAATTTTAACAGCCACATTAATAATCCAAAACATAAATAAAGTTAATGTCTTTTGCATGTTTGCCATCGGCAACTCTATCGCAAAATTACTGTTGTACAATTAAAACGTGAAAGGCAAAATTGAGCATGGCCATTACCCCGGTAGTCGGTTAGAACTGTCGGTGCGGGGGCCCCCCGCCCCTACCCCGGGGTCTCCTTCCCAAAGCCCGGGCTCTCGACTGTCCCCTGGACACGGCGGTCCGCAGAAACTGGGGCTCCCAGGGGCTCGAGGCAGCTCCCGGAATTCAAGGGCCACACGCTGGGCAAAACCCGCCCGCCGCCCCGTGCAGGGCGGCCAAGGCGCGTGCACCGCCGGCCCCGAGCTGAGCTGCTCTGATGTACCCACCGGCTGTCCCGCAGCCCAGAGTTTTTGTGCCATAAAAATGCTGCAGGGAGCAAGGACTTTTTGATGACAGCGCAAGCAGGGAAGAAAGAGAGGTGTGTAAACACAGAGCAGAGTGTGTTGGTTTTGAGGCGTATTTTCTTGGCTGCCGGAAGCGTCTGGGTCTCCACGCCGGCAGGACGACCCGACTTAGGGAGGCTCTGCCGTTTACAGCCCCAGATATAGAGCCTGCTGGTCGTCGTGCGTGTGCGGGCGATGGAGGGCGGGGACGGAACGTCGGTGAGCCCTTGCCTGCGTTCTCCATGATTCGTGCCCGTGCGGTACGGTAAACACAGAAATCGGACTGGGACGCTTTCTTAACATGCATGAAATGAGGGTTAAAGAGCACTTTTGCACAGCAGTGTCTGGCACGTGCTGAGACACAGACTGCCCACAGGCGGCCCCGAGAGCCGGCTTGCAAAGGGGACGCCTCTCGTCAGGGCTGGCGACCCTGCCGTGGCGGGGAGAGCCAGTTCTCGGTGGGGCGGCCACTGCCACCCTGGCCACAGAGGCGCCAGAGAGAGCGAGCTCACCGAGGAAGCGATGGAGGAACTTTGGGTCCCTAGAGGCACCTGCACCTGAAGAGTTGTGGAATCTTCTGGGGTTCTGGCTGACCGCATAGGGAGGCCCAGCTCGTAAGCCCCCCAGAGCAGGAAGGGCAGCGCTCTGTCCATCTCACGTGGCCCCGGGGTGGACGTGCTGTCCCTGACGTGGCCAGCCAGCAGCCGCCGGAGCCACTCGGCCGTGCCTGGCTCAGTCTTAACTTGCTGGTGAGTGGAGAGTGCTGGCTCACGGCCGTCTAACTCCGTGCCCACCAGGCCCCGAGCGGACCTGGTCACTCCTCAGGCCTGAGCTGCAGACCCTCCCTCGTCAGCAGTTAAGAGCTTCCACTACGAGGTCAGGCCGCTGGACAGGCCCCCTGTGCTCTCGCCACGGAGAGAAAGAGACAACAGGTCTGGAAAGACGTCTGGTGGGTGACCACCTGCTTGAGAGTCAGGGAAGGTTTTCTGTGCCTCCCGAATGAACTGCAGACTCGCTCACTCATTCAAACTCCCCGCTGCCTCCGTGGGAGGGTGGTCCCGCCTGTGGAAGACTCCCTCCTGAGGGGGGCCCACATGTCTCCCCCCGTGGCCCCAGTGTAGTCGATGACAGGGGACCTGTAGGGACACGTGGGCAGGAGTGACCCAGGCCACCCCCAGCGGAAGCTTCCAGAAGGTCCCTGGCCTGACACCTCCCCTTTCCCCACTACCACCTGAGCAGCCGGTCTCCCGCGGGGGCTGACCCCTCAGTCTCCATCTCGGGGAGAAGACGACAGGGAGCCGGAGACACACAGCTGGCCGAGGAGGACCGGGACCGTGAGAGAGAGCTGGCCACTGGTGATTAAGCCGCTGGGACTCGGTGGCCGGCTGTCGCCACGGCGTAACGTGCGGACATCTTCCTGAGTATCCCCCAGGCCGCAGACTTGGCGCCGAGGGGTGGGTGGGTACAAAATGCAGCAGCACGTGTAACGGGAGAGAGAAATTGCAATAACCATGACACTGCGTGTAACGTGAGGACGGGTTCAAAGGGCCGTGAGGGGTCATTTCGGGCTGGGGGACATGGGGTCTTTCCTGGAAAAGGGTATCCTTCAATAATGGGGAGGATTCAACAAGGCACAATGGGCCACGTAAGAGGCAGGAACGGGAAGGGCAACAGGGTAGAGAATCTGCTGGGGTCACACTGGACAGATGGCCGTCCGGGTGCCAGTGCCACCTGGGGCCGTGCTGGGCATCTGCCAGTGCCGAACCGTGCTAGGCCGTGTCAGACCATGCTAGCTCACGCTAGCTCATGGTAGATCATGTTAGATCATGCTAGGTCATGCCAGATCATGTTAGATCATGCTAGGTCATGCTAGGCCACACCAGACCATGTTAGATCATGCTAGGTCATGCCAGGCCACGCCAGATCATGTTAGATCATGCTAGATTATGCCAGACCATGTTAGATCATGCTAGGTCATGCTAGGCCATGCCAGATCCTATGCTAGGCCATGCTAGATCATGTTAGATCATGCTAGATTATGCCAGACCATGTTAGATCATGATAGGCCATGCTAGATCATGCTAAGTCATGCTAGATCATGCTAGATCGTGCTGGGCCATGTTAGGTCATATTATACCATGCTAGATCATGTTAGGTCATATTAGACCATGCCAGATCATATGGTAGGCCATGCTAGGTCATGCTAAGTCATGTTAGACCATGCCAGATCATATGGTAGGTCGTGCTAAGTCATGCTAAGTCATGCTAGATCATGCTAAGTCATGTTAGACCATGCTAGGTTTCTTTCACTTTCTGTAACCCAGGGATTTATTTGGGTACAGCAATTTTTTAACTGATACCTTGAGGATCTCTGTTAACATTTTAATACAATGAGATGGGTATTTGTTTTATATAATAAAATTACACATTCATCAGTTCACCTTAATTATATCACCATTTTTATGGCCAAACACTCCCTCTGGTTTCCTGTCGAAGCAAACAGGAAATGGAATTCTCTAACGTAGTTTACCATCTTGGCAAACTTTGCCAATACAATTTGTTCCTCTCAGCCAGGATACCTGGAGACAGACTCCGGCTCTGCGTCATTTTCTAACCTCTGGGGCCTTCGCGATACATAAAGGAGGCTTACGTGGATCATAGTTCTTCAACTCAGTGGGGGACAGGTCAAGACGGGAGACAGAACAGTGATTCAGCGCAGGGATGGGGGAAAGGAGCAGAACCTCAAAAGGTGAGCAGAGCCCGGAAACACAGAAGCTTCACGCACTTCTGGGCAGGGGCCCAGTCCCCGGAAGGAAGACAGGAAATCACCGTCGTCCCCCAGGGTCAAGTCCAGTGCCCGGGGCCCTGCAGGAGGCCAGGCAGCTGCTGGAGCCGCCCAGAGAAACCCCGGGTCTGTAAACGAGGGCTCAGTTCAACATCATACAGCCATGTTTAAAAAAGCCTACAACAGAATTCAAAGTGAGAAGATCACGTTTTATAAATCCGTAACGAACACAAAAGACGCGGATCACCCTTTTCACAAGCGGAAGCCCCTGCTCTCCAGAAGTCTGCAGGGCCTTTTGAAGAGCGTGTTCTCCTCCAGTTTGCCAGCTGCTGGAATCCTCGAGACCCAGCCGTGGGGCGTGACCACGGGGCTGAGGGCGGCGCGGGGGTGCGTGTGCAAGCCTTTTGTCTGGGCTCGCCTCACCCCCATAACCCCGGGAGGCGGGCTCTCATCACTGCCTTTGCCGCAGGGGAAGACCAGGGGAGAGAGAGAAGGGCCTGGCCCCGGGACTCGACTCACACCGCACTCGACGCCAGGCAGCCCGGCGCCCAGCACAACGCGCGGGGGAGGGCGGGGGATTCAAGGCCATGGTCCCGGGTTCCTGGGCCGCCAGCCCAACTCACTCAGCACGGTGCCCCTCACCAGAGCTCGAATGCCCGTCTTTCCTCCAATCCCCTCAGTGCTGAGCCAGAACCAACACAACTCTTAGGAAGCGTCACAAGAAAAATCAGGAAATGGGTCCCTAAAACCATCTTCAAAAACAGTCAATGTCATGGGCTCCAGGCTATGAGGCAGCAGGTGGGCAATGGTCACGGGCAAAGCCCTGGATGGTGAGTTTTGGGATCTGGGCTCAGCCTGTGGGACTTGGGACACAGTTCAATCTCTCTGAGCCTCCCTTTCTTTTGTAAAATAGGAGAAAATACCAGACTTAACGGGTCTCAGAGAAGAAACGAAGTTTTGAGAGGATGCAGCTTGGTGGCCAGCAAGGAGGCGGCGTTCTGTAAGGCGGCCTGAACATAGTGTCTTGCTCCAAGCTCAGTCCCCTGCACTCACTGTCCAGCGAGTCACTTAGCAGGCGTGGACGGTGCACTGGGCCTGCTTGGGCTGTGTCCCCGTGGGGACCGTCAGTAGTCACGTCATGGGCACGTTGAAATGTCCGTCTCTCCTTGTGGTTCCTTCGTGGGCCAGGAGCGGCACAGGCGTGTCCTGGACACTCTGCCTGCCACAGCCTTGGACACCAGCACCCTGGATGGTGGAGACGCTCCACAGTCCCACCTCCCGGTGCTCACCCCCCGCCCCTTGTGTGATCCCCTCCCGCGAGCACATGCTTCCGACCAGCAGGACGTGGCAGACGCGGCAGGTGGTGGCCCTGTGACTGGCTTCCAGGAGACTGTGCTTCCCCGTGGCCAGCACCCGTCCTGCCGGCCCCCCGTCCAGCCCTGTCACCTGCCCAGGAAGCCGGCGGCCATGTAGGGAGACGCCCTCTGGAGAGGCTCGCCATAGCAAGGAGCCCGGGGAGGCTTCTGTCCCACAGCCCACGAGACAGAGGCCTGCTGACCACCACACAAGTGGGCTTAGAAACGGCTCCTTCCCCGGTCCAGCCTTCAGGGGAGACCGACGCCCTGCCTGCCACCCTGGGCGAGACCCAAAGCAGAGGACACAGCTCAGTTGTGCCTGAACACCTGGCCCCCACACGGCGATGGAGCGCATGCGTGTTGCTTCGAGCGGTCGCACAGGGAACGCCACGCGTTCCAATAACCAATCCATAACCAATTCAGCCAACGAGCATGAGCTCCTCTAGGAAAGGGACCCAGCCAAGGCCCAGTATCTGCACACTCTGGGACGGATGGCTTGGGTTTATTAGGGGCCCCTGTACTGAGTGTGGGACTCTCACGGTGTTCCATCGATAATCCACTGCCATGGCCACCCGTGTTCATACGCAGCCTGGGCTCAGCTCTGGGCTGGATGCCGTGAGTGTGCGGAGGAAGCCGGCTCCGGCCGTCAGACTGGTAGGTGTGCTGCAGGAATTATGGGAGTCTGGAGCCGCGTGGGGTTGGAGAGTTTCTGCCATGGGTGCCTCCCAGCAGGGACAAGGGGGAGGATGGGAGGGGTCTGGCGGAGGGGCTCAGTTGCCGCCCGCCCCCCTCCTTGCTGGCAGGACACGGAGTGGTGAAAGCCGCTCAGACAAGCCAGCTACGTGGCCTGCACCTGTTGTGGGGTTTTCCTCCTTGCCTGTAGGGTTAGCTTCCCACTGGAGCAAGACCCAGGCCCACCGGCCACAACGGAATTGGGACCGCTGGCGGTCTGTGCGGCGCAAACCATGGTCCCCGATTCGCCAACTGCACCGTATGCACTTTGTATTTGCAAAACTCAAGCTACAGGGAGGATGTCTGCTCTCGCCGCACACCTTAGAAAACTGAGCCTGCATTACGCTGTCTGCCCCAGAACGGGCTGGACCGGCACTGGGGTCTGCGTGACGGGGAGGCTCTGCCGATGTCAAGGACAGGCGTCGGGAGCTTCCCGTGAAGGGCCAGGCGGCATTTTAAATTTTGAGGGACGCAGGGTCTCTGTCGCAGCGACTCAACTCTGCTTCGTTCAGCAAAGCAGCCAGAGACGGTATGTGAAGGAAGGGGCGTCGCAGTAAATCTCAATTCACAAAATCAGGCCCTGGATTTGGCCCGTGGGCCTGGATTGTGGACCCTGCCCTGGGTCAGTAACGCGAGGACGCAGGGCCGGGGAGGTGAGAGGCCATTAACCCTGTGTTAGCTCGTCTTTGATCCCCCACAAGGCACAGGCTACCTGGAGATGGCTGGGCGGAAGCTGGGTGGGGGGGGGTGCCCTGGCCGTGAGGACAGCAGATGGCACCCGGAGGGGCGTGGGGGCCCCGAGTCAACAAACGGTGAGCGGCTGAGGCGCTGTGGGCATGAGGGCTGGGAGGTGTCAGGCTGCCCCCCACCAGTGGTCGGCCTGGGATCTGGGCATGACGGAGGCACTGCCCCCGGGGCACGCGGAGGAGGAGACTTGGGAATTGTGTGGCTCTGGAAGGTATCTAAGGGTACGGGAACGCAGCGACTGTCCCAGGAGAGCAGACGGACAGAAGGGAGAGAATGGCGCCAGAGAGCGGGGCCAGAGCCCAGGAGCCAGGGGGGTCGTGCCCCAGAGACCGGGCCCCGAGTCGGCCAGAGTTAAAGGCCGGGTCAGGAGCAGCGCTGGGAAGCAGCCGCGGGATGTGGTAACAAGGAGCTCAGGGGCTTGGCTGTTCCAAGGGCAGGGGCGGCGGAAGCTGGCGAGTCGTGAGGGGAGGACAGAACAGAAGAGAGGGGTCGGCGATCCCGTGGGGTCTGAGTGCTGACGGCACATCTCCTTACACGAAGAAATTGTTCGTTATTCCAGGTGAGATACCGACGTCATAGCTGATGTAATCACACACGTATGTATTAAAGAGTTCTTTCAGGGCTACGTGCCGGGACAGCTCCGGACTAAGTGACGGGACGTTTACAAGAACGGGTGTGATGTCTGAGAGCAGCTCCGGAATCAGCGTGCGGGGGTATGCAGGTGGACGGATGGAGGAAGCATGACCGGCCGCGGGCGCTGGGCCGGTGCCGGGGTGCACGGGGGCCCCAGAGCTAGCCCTTCGGCTCCTGCCCGTGCTCCCGGATTCCCCAGTTAGTGGTGAGACGACGCACGAAAGGAGGGAGGTTGTCGAGTTCAGGAAGAGGTCGGCTGGGAGGGAGAGGCACAGGCGAGGCCCGGCTGGGGGAGCGCCGCGGGGTCGGAGCACTTCCAGATCTGCGGCGTTGTCTGTGGCCAGCAGCCCGGTGGGCAGGCGCAGACACCCTGACCCCGCGTGGCCGGTCTGCTGACTCACACACGTGGGATGATGTCCCCCCTCCCCGGGGACGATCGGTGTCCACGCCCCCAGCAGGCCTGCCGGCCACGCGGGGCTTTGGAGGGGGTGAAGGCCCCGCAGCCAGCACGGCGTGACCCCAGACAGCCTCCCCCGGTAGCCCAGGCTTCCCTCCCTGCCCTGCGTGCGCTGCTCAGGGGCAGGGCCTTGTCTGCCCCCTTCAGGGGCCCCTCGAGCTGCCGAGGCAGCCGGCGCTCAGCGGCGAGGTCCCCACCCATCCCCAGCACGACACTCAGGAACATCCCGAGAATCTGCCCAGAGCTTGGACTCCGGATGGCGTGATGTTTGGGATCCTTTCCAAATAAAGCATTAGGATTCAAATACTCTCCATAACCTTCCCACACTGATGGAAATTCGGTTATTAGAAATGCCATTTATCTACCAACATTTCGTCTGCTAGGGAAGGCAGTAATCCACGCTGGGGAGCATGTGGTGCAGGAGAGGGACTCCCAGAGCTGTGGGACCAGGAGATGCTGCTTGGCGGGAAGAGCCCCAGGGCCGGACCCCTGAGCAGATTCTGTATTTCTCTCTATGGACAATGGGGTCTGCTGAGGGGTTGAAACCGGGTTGGGGAAGGATCACCTATGCAGGGGTGTAGAGGGTGGGGTGGCCGTGGTGATTCTAGAAGTTTCCACAGGCCCCTGCTGAAGGGCTTCGGCTCACACCTGCGGACATGGTCTGTGCCCCTCGCGGCACCCCAGCACTGACCAGACTGTGGGAGCTGTGCTCCTTTCCTCTCTCCTCTCCCAGGCCATGTCTGACAGCACTGACGGCTCAGTCCCGGGGGCACTCCTGACTCACGCCTCTCCTCGCCCGCTCAGCACCCCGACCCCCATGTGCTTGTAGGGGCTTTAGAATCAACACAGCTGCCTGACTCCACTGCCTCATTCCCCATACGGCCTCAGGACCGGGGATCTGGAGTAAGGGATGCTGAGGACAGCCTGGAGGAGGCAGCAAAGGCCAGGGCCACCCCTCACAGCTCTCTCTGGTCTGGCGACGGACGGGCAAGCTCCCCACACCCTTACCAAAGTATGCTGGGCCGGCTAGGGCCAGACCGAGTGACGCTGGAGGCCGCCCCTCTGTGGGGACTCTCCAGTCTGAACGTGGAGACAATGGCTCGTCGGGACTTTGTGCATCAAGGGAGCACAAGGCGAGGGCAAGACGGAGCCCTGGGAGCCCCTGGCCACCTCCACACTGGGCGCCGGCCTCCGAGCACCCGCGCTCACCTGGGACCAGAGACAGCAATCGGCCTGGCCCCCAGGGCTCCCGCTGTGCCTTTCGTGATTGCCTGCTCGTAAGCCCGCGTCTCCACCGACGCACCATGGACGCACCACGCGGCCCACCGGCAACGGGCGGGCGCCGCCACGCAAGCTGCCCGTGGTTTTCATCCTGTCAGGACCCCGCGTCCGTTAGCAATTCTCTGGGGCTCATGGTTCGTGCGTGATTCCAGGGAGAGGCTGCTGTGGCCAAAGTGCCCTTGACCCCTGGCTGCGCACCTGGCTCAGACCAGCAGAGCTCCAGAGTCTTCTCGGCCCCCCTGGGGCTGGAGCCTGGCTCTGTGCCGCTAGGGGGAGCTAAAACAGTGGGAAGCCGTGCCACTCCTCCCTCCTTCCAGCCAGCAGCAATTAAAAACTCCGAGACTTCCAAGAAAGGTAGAGCCCGCAGTTCCCAGTAAGTTTCTTGTTCTTTTGTTCTTTTTTTTTTTTTTTTTTTAAGATTTTTATTTATTTATTTATTAGGAAAGAGAGAGAGTGAGAGAAAGCATGAGAAGAGAGAAGGTCAGAGTGAGAAGCGGACTTCCCATGGAGCTGGGAGCCCGATGTGGGACTCAATCTCGGGACTCCGGGATCATGACCTGAGCCGAAGGCAGTCGCTTAACCAACTGAGCCACCCAGGCGCCCAAGTTTCTTGTTCTTTAAAAAAGAGCCAACCAACCGTTCCAAGATGCTCTGCGGTCTCATGAGACAACACTCTGGCCCATTGCTACCGAAACGGCCCCTAAAGCAACCAACTACACCAGTGCCTGACTCTTTTCCCTTTTCAGCAAAAGTTATCAGGGTCAAAGAGAAAAGGTCAGGTCGCTTCCCACCAGGTGCAGGAGAAAGTCCTGACTCCCTCTTTTGGAGGAAAAACCTGTCGAGTCCTTCCTCTTCCTGGGGCTCCAGTTGTGGTCTCGAGAAGCAGGTGGGCCAGCGCTCGCGGTGACGACGCTGCAGGGACTGAGTCCAGCAGGTGACCCACAGGGCGGAGCCGAGTGAGCTCCAGGGAGAGAGAGGCGCAGGGAAGGGTAAGGGGGGTCCGGAGAGGGAGGGCAAGCTAGCGGGAGAACTGCGGGGTGCACTTCCGTCCCTTCAAAACATAATACACGTTCCGTCAAATCCCCAGCAGAATTTGCCAAAATGACTATAAAGTTCTGAAAAACAGCCGAGAAGTTCTGGGAAACAAAAACCAGGGCGGGGCTCTGCGAACCATGGAGGATGGAGACAACGCAGCAGGAGAGAGGGGTTGGCGGCACCAGCACCAGCGCAGAGTCACAAGAACCCGGGCCGCGCCCCGGAGCACCAGGGAGACACGGAACTGGGGCAGCAGCTCCGAGAAGCAGCCACGAGACGCTCACGTCTGCCCGGCACCGAGACACACTCCGGAAGCACTCCGGCGTTTACGGGAACCATGGAGCCGCGACAATCTGGAAGACAAGCCAAGTGCCTCCCAGGCTCCTGGACGGGAAGCAGAGACGCCGCGGAGCGAGAAGTCTGACCACAGGAAACTCAGCGACACACATGACAGGACGGGGAAAGGAAACGTCAGGGACGCGACGTCCCTGACGCACACGGAGCTCTCACAGATCACCCCAGGACACTAAGACCCCATGAGACCCGTCGCCGTGTATGGTCGCGGGCATTTATCGGCAGAGTAGGGATGAAAGGCCGGCCGACAGAATGCTAGTGACCTATATTGTCACCTAACAAGTGAGGCAAGAGCCAAACGGGAAGCAGAGAGGCCACGAGACCCGCCCCCTGGTCCCCAGGGCACAGCGTCTCAATGGGTTTCAGTTTCTCTAAGCAAAAAATGCTCATATCCTTTGAGCCAGGGATTCTGCTTCTAGCATTTTTTCCCAAGGAGAGAATCGGAGAGGCTGTAAAGAATTTGCAGCAGTGCTCACAGAGGCCTGATTTACGACGGCAAGAGCCTGCGCCCCGCGTCCGCGCCAGCGTCTCCCGTGCCGGTGAACAGCAGGAGCAACCCCGTGGGCGGTTTGCGAAGGTTCCCCGCCACCCAGACCCAGCCCCGCATCTGGTGCCGCCTGTCTCCTCCAGGGAAGGCGTCCCCGGGCCCTGACCCCCCACTCCCTATACAGCCGTGAGCCCCACCTGCCTGCTCCCCCAAACCACTCCCACGGGGAAATTCTGGGGCCCTGGCTGCTTCCGGCCCCCAGGTGACACTCTGGATGCAATCCCAGACCTGGCTTCCGTCCACCACTGCCAGAGCCCATGCAAGGGGCGAGATCTGGAGAAACCTCTGGAGGCGGGAGGGGACATCTTCCCTCTTCCGTCTCCGCTGAAGTGCTCTGTGCTCCCTGCTGGGGTCATCCCAGGGGGTCATCCAACCCCTGGACCCGCGGGGCAGAGAGGACGGGCACACTCAGAGTGTCTGGGGGCTTGGCCGGCGTGGAGGAACCTCCTGGCCTCTCCCCTGAGCGGGAGCGGCTGGGGGCTGCACCCAGAGCCTCCGTGAACAGGCGGACCCACGTGGGTTACACTCACGCATGCTCACGGGAAGGCGTCGGAGGCGCTCGTGGAGGCAAGCCGACAAGGCAGCCGGACTGGGGGGCACAGGAGGTCTTGGCGGCCGGCAGGCGCCATGCTGTGGCCCCAGGACAGACGGGCCGCATGGGCCTGGTCGCCCTGACCCCACGGGGGTGGGAGCTGGCGGTAAAGTCCCAGCCGGGCTTTGCCTGGGCTTACTGTCTGCAGGACCGCAGGGATGGGGACGCTGCGGCCGGCCTAGGAAAACCAATGCTGGGCTTTTCACAGTTGAAGCAGTGGAAAAGGGGGAGCAAGGGGAGCCTCAAAGTTTTGGTTGAAAACCCCAACCAGGCCCCTTGTGAGCTGCCGGCGGCCCAGCTCTGAGCAGCCCCCACCCCCAGCCACCGTCCGGGCTCGTCTTCCCATCGCTTGTCCCCCGCAGTGGGAGGGCCTTGGAGCGCTCTGTGCTTGGACACAGGGATCATCCCATTTCACAGAACGGAAAACAGACCCAAGGAGTAACCGCCCCAGAACTCGTCTGGGCCTGCTGCCCCCCACTGCCTGTCTTCCTGCTCTCCTCTCTTAGCCACACAGGGCCACACAGGGCAGAGGGGCTCCTGACGGCCAGAGGGGCTGCTCCAAGCTCAGCAGGGTTCTGACTTTGCTTTCGGGAGCCTGGCAGAGAAACATCTGTCCAAGGCCAGTGACAGCATGGTCAGGCCAGGAGGTGGCCCAGGCCTGGTGGCCAAACGTCTCTTGGAGCTTCTGTTGGCCATACGCAAAAGGGACTGATGGCTTCCCCGGCAGGACTGCTGTGAGGCCCGACCTTGTGAGCCCACCCTGCCCAGAAGCCTCCGTGGACTGCCTACTTCTCTGCGGGGCGATCTCTGTGATGGCAGCTTTTCGCGACAGAGAGTCCAAGGGTGAGACCGACCTGTTTCCTCCCCCGGAGCAGGACCGCTGCCTGCGAGGCCCCTGCACACGCACCCCTCCCCTCCACGGCAGCCTGCCTCTCCCCAGGCGCCCATGGCTCTCCCATGATGGCACAGCTGGGCCGCACGTCCAGGCCGACTCTGGGGGCCAGGCTCCAGGCCCACGACCTCTCACTCCGCGGTCTCAGCGAACCTTCACCTACGACAGAGGCGCCTGGGCCTGCTGCCTCGGGAAATCAAGCCCCAATTCACGGGGCCCCTGGAGCACCCCGTCTCCCCGACAGGACGCTCGGTAGGAGCCCACGCGCTCCAGGGGCCGTGGCCCTCGGCCCGCGCAGCAGACTGGAGCAGAGTGGGGCGGGGGGCTGCTGGCTCCCGAGGGGGTAGCTGGGATGGCGCCGACGGGGCCATCGTCCCCCTTCCCTGGCAGCAGGGTGTGTGTGTGTTGGGGGGTCTCTGCTTCCACAGCCCCCACCGTCAGAGCAGGGAACAGGTGCTGCCCTCCCTGGTCCCCACAAAGTGTTCAGGGCACGATCAGTTTTTGATCAAAGCTCCGAACAGAAAGCCTTGGCCTTGGTTTGGGGCCAGTCAGGTCTGCTGGGTTTTGTCGGAAGCCCTCATGGTTTCTGGGGTCCCCAGATGCCTGTCCTTGAACGGGCGGGGGCGACGGGGCAAACGGGAACTGGGGCTGAAGCCTTCGTCTGGGAACTTCCCGCGTGTTCCTGGCCCCAGGGATCCCCTCCCCCTCTGGGGTGCTGCGTGCTGTCATTTGTCGCCCGGCGTCCGTGCCTCCAAGCAGGGCTGCGGGCTTCCCTCCTTCCTGTCTCATCTGCTCTTGTCCCTCCCCCGACTCCTTCCCCACAGCATTCCAGGCAATCCACGGAGTCCTGAGGACGGTGGGGTGAATCGGAGGGGCTCCCCGCTCCGTGGAGCACCGAGCACAGACCACAGACGGCGAGTGCAGAAAGCTGTGTGTGCAACGTTTTCCGGAACAGAGAAGGGAACCCCAGCTCTGCTCAGAGAGAGGGAGGAGACGGCCACTCCCCCGAGGCCCCGGCCCCGAGCCAGACTGGAGGAAGCCTGCGGGTCTTCCCGGGACGGGGGGCAAGAGCAGGGACGCTAGACGACACGGCCGGAGTCTGTTTCAGGGGAGAGCGGCTTGGGAGGCCTGGAGACACAGGCAGGGGCTGATGTGCCCGGTCCTTGTCCCAGGGCAGGGGGGCAGCCTTCGCCGGAAAGTGAGGGCCATCCTCCAGTGGCTGTCTCGAAGACTGGGATGTGGACCCCTTTTTCTAGCTCTGTAGCACCCAGGACCCCAAGAACACAGAGTCGGGTTTAGAGACCTCACTAGGGACAACAGGAACAGCAGTTGTGTACCACGGCATCTCCTCACGGTCTCTCACCCCTCTCTAAAGCCGCTCCGGCCGCTGGCTGACTCTGCAGTCCATGCGTGTGGACTGTGGCAGGAGGCACCCATTCCCCTGGGGATCCTCCCTTCCATTTGGCCCAGGGGCCCAGGTAGAGATGACATCATTGCCTGGCTTTGGGGACCTCAGGCCTCTGGCCACTGCATCTGGTCTCAGATAGGCATTTCACTAAAGACCAGCTCCTGAGAGCAAGTGGGACTCCTCTGCAGCCATCGTTGAAGGGAAGCTGCCTTCCTGCCACTGTGACAAGGAGCCTGCCCAAGAAAGGAGCAAGCTGACAGGACAGTGGAGCCAAGAGGGGGCATCAAACCAGCCTGTTAGGGTGCTGGATCCAGCCATGCCTGAAGCTGCACCTTCAACTTTTTTGTTACGTGGGCTAATACATGATTCTTCCAGCTGTTCGGGGGGGACTCTTGTCTCCAGCAAACTGGAGTCTATACTGATGTATTATTTTTATTAGTTCGCAATGCCTGGGCTCAGAAATCAACCTCAATGAGAAATTGCCTAAATATTACCTTGTCTCCATGAGTTCAAACGGACTTAAATACCGTGTTTGGCTAGAACCAGAGAGCCCTCCTCTAAACACCTCGCTCTGCAGACGAGGCCACGGGAGTCAAGTAACGCACCCAGAGTCTCAACCATTCATTCACAAGTACTGACCCCCCCCCCCCCCCCGTGTGCTCACGTTCTGCACAGTCATCCTGTGGGCAGGACAGAGGAGCCAGGGCAGAGTCGCCGCGGGGACCCAGGTGTCCTGAGTCCTAGCTCACAGCGCTCCCCTCTACACCGTGATGCCTCAAGGCTGGGGCCCAAGTCCAGTGACTTGCCCATGGTCACTCAGCCGGGAATGGGCAGAGCTGCCTACAGACGGTGGACTCCCCTTCACTCCAGGGCAGCTAACCTGCACGCTGAGAAGCCTGCTCCCCTGTCTTCTGCACCCAAATACCAAAGACTCCCTGATTTTGTCGCCCGGGGCCTTAGCCCTGCTCCTCCCGAGGCCTGCACCTCCAGGCCCAGAGCCCTGGTCAGCGCCCGTCTGCATCCGACACAGGCAGGCAGGTCTCGGCCTTTCTCCCTGGGGCTGCACGGCACACTCTCTCCTGGTGCCCGCCAGGCCGCCCTGCCTCTGTGTCCCGTGTCCTCGGCTGGTCTCTTCGGAAGGCTGTAACCCACGTTTTGGTGGTGGGAGCGAACGTACAACCTCCTTCCTCATCTCCCTCCCTGCAGCCATCCCAGGTGGTGCGGTGGGGGGAGCAGAGCTGCAGGGACACGCGTGGGGGGTTCCTCCTGTGTGGCGCTTACCCTTGCACAGAGCCTGGCCCTTAGCGCTTAGCAGCCTCTCCGGTCCCTGACCCCCGCCTGCCTGCCTCCCCTCCTGCACCCTGGCTAGCTGACCCCCCTTCCCTGCCCAGGCGCTGTAGGAGCGCCGAGGGCACACGTGTGTGCTGTGGGAGCGAGGGTACTGAGATCACAGCAGTCACAAGGCAGATGCCACTGTCACGTGTCACCTTGCTTCAGGACACGTCTCTGATAAACCCATCCCCCCACTTATTCCCACCTGCTCCGACACATGAAGCCCACCCACCTCACCTCGGCCCATCTGGGCCCTTCCCCGGGCCCAACATTCCCGCAGCTGCCCTCCTGTATCCTCCTCATGGGGGCCTGGGGACCTCTATTTGCGGGACAGCAAAAGCATTCAGGTCCACTTCGGTCTAAGCTCAGGGTGTGGAGCATTGTGAGAGGAGTGCCCGTGGTCCCTCGGGGAAGGAAGACAGGCCAGTCCCATCTGATAACGAGGACAGGTGTGCACACGGTGCCTGCGTTTGGGCGCGGAGAGGGAAAGCTGGACCTGTGCCAGGGAGGGGGTCAGGGAGAGCCTTCTGGAGAAGACACCCGGGACTCGGGTCCTGGGCAGTGGGAGAGGAGGCAGGGAGAGGAGACCGAGCGGTGCTCCAGGAGCTGAGCCCACGACCGCTCAGGAGGCCCTAAGAGCACTTCTTAGCATCTCCGGGAAGTGCCCTCAGCAGCACAGCTGGCTTGCCAGGGCATGTACGTGGGGTCGGACGGCCCTGGAGCCCGGGCTCGAAGGGTAGGGCCCCCGTTTCCCTTCTGGGGGTGACGGCATCCAGGAGGCTGACACCCGAGATGTGGAGAGACAGCACGGGGAGAGGGTGCCCTGGGGAAAGGCTGGAGTGGGGGCCCCTCCCGGAGAGCAAGGGGAGATGAGGGACCCCGGGGAGCAGAAGGCGTCTGCACCCCGCCTTGGGGCCCGGCCCCTGCTGCAGCCTCCGCAGCTCCCCCTGCCCACCGGGCGTGATGTCACCTCGGCGCTGCTGGAAAATACCCATAGAGGTTCCCCTCACAGCCCCCAGACGGCGGAGACCAGCCAAGTGTCCACTCATGGACGGGGAGAGACGAAACGTGAGTGTGCATATAGCCGAATGTTTCCAGTCGTGAAAAGGAATGAGGTGCTGCCACACACTATGAACCTCGAAAACCAGTCCGGTGAGAGCAGCTCGCGGAGGGCACAGGTGCTTGGAGGCCTTCGGCGCAGGCAGAGTCCCAGATGGGAACCTCCAGGCCATCAGGCCTGGGAGGAGGGACAGTGGCATAGGACTGTCTCTCCAGGAAGGGGAGCTCTGTTCATATGGGGTGACGACTGCGCCACAGCGGGCGCGTGCTCCAGGCCACACCGTCCGTTCTGGGGGTGGGGGGGGTGGGGATGGCTGACTTCACGCTGTGTGCGGTTTGCCCCAATGCTCGCCAACTGGCCAGCGCGGAGCACGGAACCGGGCTTCAGGCCCGTGGAGACCTGGCTGGCAGACGCGGCCCCCCCTGCTGCCCCCCATTCCTGCCTGCCTCCCTCCCTGGCTCCAGTCCTCCCCTCGGAGCATCAGACGACTAACCCTGGGGACAGACGACTAACCCCTGGGGACAGACGTGCAGGGCCGCCAACACGATCGTCACGCCAGGCATCGCTGTCACTCAGCCTCACTTGGTGCAAATGTTGCTTGACTGTTCCAGAAAAATCCTGCTCAGTTAGGCCCCCAGTGCTGTCATTAGGTTTCTAACACTAACCCCTCCAGATACCGAAAGGTCACCTGAGACGTTTCTGCGGGCTGGCCCAGCGGACCAGCCGCCGTCTCCTGCAAGCCCGGGGCCCTGTCCTCGGAGGCAATGCCCGCGGTTCCCCACCAGAAGCACGGCCCTCTCACCGCCCCAGCTGATCCGAGCAGGAGCCCCGGCAGGGGATGAGGGAGCCCAATGTGGGGAGGGGAGCCCGATCTGCTCTCAGCACGACAAGACGTCTCTCTGGGAGCCTCCACACAAGAGACAGCCCTCGAAACACACTCAGGGGCCGCGTCTTATCTAAAAAGGGTACGAACAACGATCCATGTGATTTTCCCAGACCCGAGATGGGGTGGTTACCGGGGGGTCAGGCCAACATGGGCGTCAGGCCGAAGCTGGGGCCCCGCCAGGAACCATGGGACACTGAGCACAAACTGGCTGGCAGAGGCCAAGGTCCCCTCACGCCCTGATTCCGGTGGAGGCAGCAGCCCCAACCCCTCTCCCCCGGGAGCACGTCCTGGGGCGCACGAGGAAGCCTCTGGAGGTGAAGTCAACCCCTGGGTCTGAGAGCAAGCCTGGACAGGTCTCTCCGGCCGCTGGGTCAGCCCAGCCCGCGGCAGACCCGTCTTTCCCAGGAGAGACCTGGAACCTCCCGGAGGCGCAGGCGGCAGCGCCAGACTCCTCACTGCGGGCTGCTCGGGCCCTGGGGGCGCCAGGCCAGGCCCCCTGGAGGGCAGCGGTGCCCCGCGCTTACCGGCCTCGCCGACGAACACCTCCACGGGCGCACTGGCCGGGCTCTCGCCGATGATGTTGTAGGCCGTCAGGATGACCTCGTAGCGACGGTACTTCTTCAGACCTACGAGCCGAAGGAGACGGGTCAGCTGGCCCGGGACCACCTTCCCGCCTGGGAGCCACACGGAGGGGCCGCAGGGCAGGCCGGGGGCGTCCCCCCAGGATCTGTGGACCGGCCTTCTCCTCCTCCCCGGGCCCAGATGGACAGCCGCTGTGCGCTCGGGGCGAAGGCGGCGACAGGCCCTCTACCAGAGGGAAGGGTGGAAGCGGCAGAACGTGAGGGTGTAGGGCAGCCTTCGGTCCAGAATCTCTCCGTAAGAACGGAGGAAGACCCACTGGCAACGCAAAGCCCTCTGAGTTTTTAGCAACCACGTCCCAGAAAACAACAGTGTGTGAAACCATATATATAGGGTTCCACGGGTCAAGCCAAGTGAAAGGGCAGAAGTAGCCGAAATGGGAACCAGAACCTTCCAGAAGGTTCTCCCGTTAGTTAACACTGCTTCATCATCACTGGGCTTCCCTGAGGCCCTATGTGCGGGTCTGACCCCTGAGCGAATGGAGACTCAGCCCAGGCTTCTCCCTTCTGGGGTCCGCAGAGGTTTACTGAATCAGAACGCCGGGTTCCTGCCCCCGCCGGCTTCAGGGACAGGCAGGGACCCGCTGGAGCTGGGCTGCCTTCTGGGGCTGGCGCACCCGCCCGGCCTGTTCGTCCCCCCACCGCCGGGGACCGTGTGGCTCCTCAGCACCAACTGAGACAAGCCAGGGTGGACACGGACACGGTCGCGGCCGGGCGCCCCTGTCTCCTTCATAACTCGGAGCTGGAATGCAAAGCCTGGAACGAGGTCCAGCCAGGGAAGCCTCGTCTCTGGAACCCAGGCCGCACCTAACTCTAAGCTGCTCCCTGGCCGGGCCTCATGGGAGACGAGGCGCTGGGTGGAGGGGTGGCAGCTGGGTGGGGACTCGGGGAGGACCACAGACGGTACAGCCATGTTTGGGGGAGCAGCGTGGAGGAGAAAATGGCTTGCCTGAGTCCCCACCTGCACCCCCACTGTGGCCATGAGGGGCAGGCCCGCTGGCCGGGCGCTGCCTGGGATGCGGGGTGGGGGTAACGCTCACACACAGTAGGGCCTCGGGAAGCGGCAGCCTCTCCTCCTCCCCCCTCCTTTATCCACGTACCAGTCGAGGAAGCTCCCGGCAGGGGGGGTGCGGAGTCCCACTGTGGGGTCCCCTTTGCCCTGCCTCTGCACCGTGGAACCCTGAGGGCCAAGAGCGGGGGGCAAGCAACTTGGCGCAGCCAGAGGGAAGGGGTGACCAGCGTGAAGCTGAAGCAGGGTGAGTGCACACAGTGGGGTGCTACTGAGCCTTGAAGAGGTGGGTGCAACTGTGCCGCAGCAGGGGTAAAGCCAGAGAGCAGGAGGGTACTGTGTGCGCGGTCCCCGGAGGACTCCGACGCAGACACAGGAAAGAGACGGTGGGCGCCGGGCCTGGTTGTGTGTGGGGGGGCGGTTGTGTGTGGTTCTGGTGGGGGAGGGGTGGGCGTTTCCCGCGGGGGGAGGGGGGTGTTTCCAGTGGGGGAGGGGTGGGTGTTTCCCTCAGGGGAGGGGGGTGGGTGTTTCCGGTGGGGGAGGGGTGGGTGTTTCCCGCGGGGGAGGGGGTGTTTCCGGTGGGGGAGGGGGTGGGGTGTTTCCTGGGGACGGAGGCTCAGCCCGGGAGGGGGTCGGGGCCCTGGGGGCGGACGGTGATGGCTGCACAGCAGCATGAACGTGCTTACTGCTCCCAAACGCCACATTCAGAAACGAGTACGATGGTGAATCTTGCGGATATTCGACCGTGGTTAAACAGAGTAAAAGGAAAAGGTCAAAGGGAACCAGACGGGGCTCTGGCTCCCTCCGAATTCCCCAAACTCAAAGACCAGCTGTCAGTCAAACCCCTTCCCAGCCTCTGCTTCTAGGAGTTTCCTTCCCCGTCTCCTCGGCGGTTTTGGTGTGCTTAGACGGGGAACTCCAGAAATTAGAGCCGTTAATCCAGGCGGCTTCTCGCCTGGCCCTCCGAGAGGCCAACGGGCGCTGCCCCGGCCGGCCCGGCGGTCACGGCGCCTCCGGCTGAGGCGCGTGCACTTACGTGTTAACTCGTACGTCGTTAACGTGGAGCTGCTGTTCACGGTCTTGAAGCTGCTTTGGGCTGTTGGGGGAGCAGAGCGGAAAGGTGGTCAGCGGACGGGGAACAGTCACTGCAAGTGTCTGCAGACCCGGCCGGTGGGCTGGCGCTGCGCTCCGAAGCCGCTGCCCATCCACACTCCCGCCTCCACGCTTCCCGTTAGCCCCCTGGGGGTCCCTGCGCTTCCTGAGACAGCCAGGCCCCCGGGCCGCGACAGGTGGGTCGGCGCTCACACTCTGATTAAGCGGAACAGAGGAGTCTCCGGCTCGACAGCACACCTACCCTGGGGAAGCCAGGAAATGGGTTTCTCCCGGGGCGGCCACTTTTCCAGATGCCCTGCGGCGGGCTCGGTTGTCGGCCTGCCTGGGCTCCGGTGCGGGCCCTGCTCTGCCGGGGTCGGACCAGCCACAGACCAAGAGCACCCGTGCAGGTAAAAGGGCCCAACCGCATCCTGGCTCCTTTCGTGGTTTTGATTTTGCACAAAGCCCGGGGAGATACCGTCTGGCCCACCGGCACGGATGCCTGCAGGGCCGGGACGGGGTGTGTGGCTAGGAGCGCGGGGGCCAAATGAGCCGCCGGTTCCGCTCAGCACTGCTCCTGGGGTTGGCCCGGCCCAGCCGCTGCCCGCCCGCTGCCCCGTGACCCCGGCAGGCCCAAGGCAGAGCCTGCACTGCGGTGGGAGGTGGACAGAGCAGGCATGTGGTCCCTGAGCCGCACATTCTGAAGCCACCAGGATGTCACCGGGCAAGAAGGATCTTCTGTGACACCGTTTGGGGGATGCCCCCGATCCCCTTCTGAGACAGGAGGATGGGGGAGAGCAGCGGCCTTTTCAGAAGCTCTAGAAGCTGCCTCAACTGCTGTTGGATCCAAGTCACAGCCCGAGCCAGGGGGAGCGGGTGGGTCGGCTCAGGGCGAGAGGGCCGTGCACACCATGAGGCCAGGGGCCCCCGAATGGACCCGGCAGAGCAGCAGGCTATGGCCGGCCTCTGTCCATTCCGCCCCAAATGGGGCAGCGACATGGTGTCCCCGGAGGGCCTGGCTCGTCTCCTCCCTCCTGCCACACCCCACCAGCCTAATGCAGGCAGGTGCCCCTGGCTGGCCCACCAGGAGGCCTTATCCAGGAGCCCCTCGGCTCCTCCCGCCTCCTAACCACTTAGGTCTGCCGGGCCCTTGTCATACCTTCCCTTGTGTCCTCAGTGCAATCCCTCCCTTTTCCCTGACAACCTATCTCAAATGACTCCTCCTCCGGGAAGCCTCCCCTGATCTCCACACTGGGAGTAAGCCCCCAAAGCCCAGGAGCTCTCCATGGGCCACCACTCTCCGTGCACACCTGGGCTGCCACAGACCTGTCCACCCCAGTGGCTGTGCCCCCGGGAGGTGAGCTGCATCTCCCCCGGGCCTCCAGGGCATTTCCCACCGTGCCTTGGTGGAGCCAACAGGCACGAGGATCCCTCTCCTGGGTTCGTGGTGCGGCGCCTGTGCCGGGACCGGGTGAGTGTCTCACCTGCGAGCTCGGCCCGTAGAGCCGAGGGGGTTTTGAGCGTCTTGGACACGGTGGCTGAGGAGGCCTCCGACTCCAGCTCCCGGTAGTAGATCCGGTATCCCTGAAGAAGGCCGTTCAGGCTCTCGTCTCTCGGAGGCTGCAAATACAGCACCGTCAGCCCGCCGGCGGCGGCTGGCGGCCTCCGCTTTTAGTTGAATCAGCCAGCTGTGCTGGAGGAAGTCACTAATTCAAACATGGGGTCCTTGGTTGTTTATGGACAAAAAGGCAAGTGCCACATTCATCAAAGGGGCACAGGGGGCCCCCAGGTAGAGGATCAGGCTCTGAGAGCCCGGGTTTCCTGGTGCCGGACTGTGGGCACCGAGCGTCTTATCCCATGTGCAGCCCAAATACTCGTAGGAGCCCCGGGCTGAGGCAGGGACTCTGGCCCAGGTCGTGGGTGGGTGGGGAAGCTGCCCATTGCCTGGTGAAGCCGGAACTCTGGGGAGCGACGCGTGTGGGCCGGTCCTGTGCCACCCACCGGCTGGCCCCACCCTGTCCCTGACGGCCACCCAGGCTCGTGGCAGCCCCACGGGGGGGGGGGCAGCGACTGCTCAGCATGCCAGGTCACCCCCACTCTGCCCTGACTCAGACCTAAGCCAGAACCCCTGCGGTCCCTCCAACGCCAGCTGGTGCTCGAAGGGCCTGGGGTGGGGTAGGTGCTCGTTCGGCGGCTGGACACCCCGGGGACCGTGAATGGCAGTAGACGGGCCCTGAGGCTCTGAATTTAACCCACACTGCTTGGCACCGGGACGCCCAGCCCGCATCCTCCCTCCCATCAGCTCCTGTTGATTAATGAATCTGGGGAGGGCCGCAGTGCCCAGCCACAGTGCCAGCCTGGGGGGCCAGGGGCTCTGGGTCCCGTGTGTCCTCTGAAACAGTCCGCAAATAAGGACAAGAACCACCCAAGCTGTGACCAGACAGACGCACAAAGGGCACGTCCAGGACCCCTGGCTGCAGCAGGGTCGTGAAGCCTGTCCAGGGACAGGGATGGACGCCCAATTCCCCGTGACGCCCACACGGCCACTGTCTATGGGGCGCCACCAGTGCCTTTGTAAATGCTGTGCTGGTCCCACAGGAGAGGCCACAGTTTTGTTGTAGGAAAACCCCTTTGCTGTGGGTCGAACTGTGTCCTCCATAAAGATACGTTGGTGTCCTAACCCCCGGGACCTGTGGGGGCCACCTTATATGGACCAGGGTTTTGCAGACCTTGCAGTTACGAGGAGGTCACACTGCGGTAGGGGGGCCCTTGTCCAATGACTGGTTTCTATTTTGAAGGGCAATTGGGTTTTACTTATCAAGATTTTCAGTGCACTTGCCTTTTAATCCAGCAATTACACTTCTAGAAACCTACCCTCCATAAATGTTTGCATGTAGAGAGTCCTCAGTCCTGCAAATGCAACCTCAAGCTACCAATTCCCCCAAACTCCAAAACAAAGTATCCGTGGGTCTTTCCAATGACATGCCAAGACAACAGGATGACCTTCAAGCTTGAAGGTCACGAACAGCACAGCTGCTTGCAAATGTAATGGCAAACTTTGGACGGATGAACACGAGCAAGGTATCATAGCCGCAAATTCACACGGGGAGCCCGTGTTCCACGTTATCGGTTGCTGAAGATGAAGACGAAGCATATTTGGAGAAGCAATTTAGGATTCAGCATTTGACCAATACCGAGGCAATAAGAGGATCCAAAGGTCCTTAGGGGAGCCACTTGGACACACCCCTGGGAGAGCTTCATGTGAGCCCAGAAGCAGAAGACGGGAGATGTGTTGCAATACTGTGACTTATGAGAACAGTATCTATGTAGTCATTCAGATGAGCCCAATATGTTCCTCATACATGTGTCTTTGCCCAGAGTTACATGGGTGTCTCTTGTCATGTTAATGAGTATATGGGCTGGTCACCAGGGGAACCAATCTTGTGATCAGACGGTTGGAACTTTTGGCCCCACCCCTGACTTCTGGGGACGGGAGAGGGGCTGGAGGTTCAGTCGATGGCCAACAGCCGGTGCTTTCATCAGTCAAGCCTGTGCAATGAAGCCTCTATGAAAACCCTAGAGGACAGGGGCTCGGAGAGCCCCCGAGTCCCATGAACACACGGAGATCCGGGGAGAGGGCGTGGAGGCTCCGTGCCCTCCCAGACCTCGTCCCGTGCACCTTTTCCATCTGGCTGTTCCTGAGCTATTTCCTTTTGTAACCAACTGGAGATCTAAGAAGGAAAGAGCTTCTCTGAGTTCTGGGAGCCACGCTAGCAAATTAGTCAAACCTAAGAGGGGGTCATGGGAACCCCTAATTTAAGCCAGAGGGTCACAAGTGCAGGGGACAGCCTCTATTCGTGACTGGCGTCTGCAGTGGGGGGCCGTCTTGGGGACCGAGCCCTTGCGCTGTGGGATCTGAGCCCGTCTCCAGGTAGAATCGAGCTGGATGCCCAGACCCCCTGCTGGTGTTGCTTGTTGGTGTGGGGAAGCCTCCGCACGCACACTGTGGAACCGGGGCCAGGAACACATTTACGCATCCGCCAGCTAGATAGAACCAGAAGCCAAGAAGGAAGCTGACCCCTTGGCCTTGGACTTCGGGCCTTCAGACCTGTGCGAGAACACATTCTATTGTTCTAATCACACGGCCTGAGCTAACTTGTGGTGGCAGCCCCAGGACATTAGCACATCATTGCCCCCTGACGGTTGCTATGTAATTCTTACTGCCTGAACCCAGGGATCAGAGGGATGCTGTCTGTGCACGTGCCTCCCCGTGGATGTGGATCAAGGGGGACTGTGTGCGTGTATGCTGCGTGTGTGCACACACACGTCTGTTCGTAAGGAGAGAAGGTGGTTGTGGCAATTCGGCCCCAATTGAGAATTAAAATCCTAATTCCAGTCACGCCCTTCACACACAGTCATTACCACATTGTAACAGAGAGCTTATTTAACTCTCTTCTTAGAAGCAATACGATGGATAGAAAAGTTGGGAAAAATCGATGTGTAAGAATGCAAGCGACGTCGCTTCATCCCATCCTCTAAGTTTCACGGAAAGGGTACAGGACGTGAACTCCCGCAAGGAGGGCTGAGTGAAACGCTCCCCAGATTGCAGTGTCTCCGTCCCTAGGGACGGCAGCTTGGTGCACGGGTGTGGCCGTGAGGGAGCGGGGACAGCTCCGGGCCCCCGAGTTTCCCCTGCGGTGAGGACGGGTCACCGGGAAGGTGAGAGGAGCCGCAGCTAGTGTGTGTTTGCTCACACTGTGTACGACGCACGGGAATGCTTCGGCCCACGTCCGGCCTTCCCCACGGCACTTCCTGCACCTGGGAGCCTCGGGCCATCCTGGCTGAGCATCCCCAGGCACTGTCCTTCAGTGGCAGCGAGGAGGGAGTGGCGGGGGTCTGGGCAGCAATGACGAGACACGCTGCGCTCCCTCCCTGGGACCTGAGCTGAGCGGAGTCGGCGAGAGGGAAGAGGCCGCTGGGCTATGTCCGTACCAGCCCAGCGATGTCGCTGCTGCCGGGTGACCCCCGCAGTCTCCCTCACAATCCGGGGGTGTGGTGGTGGCAGCCGCAGGCAGAGCTGGACACCCCCACCCCCTGCAGGAAGGCTGCAAAGGTCGCAGCGCCTGACTCTGCAGATGCATGGGCCTGAGACATGATTGCTCAAGGGTGATTCACGTCTCCTGGAGAGAACAGCGGGGGTCTAACCACAGTTACCGACAAGCAGGAAGTTGGGAGTTGGCGAAAATAAAATTGTTCTCACTGGGGACCAAATGGGGTTCTGCCACAGGCAGCAGACATCCCCACCCACGGCGCATGTGTCCACGCACATCCTGGGGCTGGAGGACGGACGGGAAGGGCTGAGGTCACGGATCCTGGGCTCGCGAACACTTCTGGTGAAGGAGGAGAGGGTACTTTCGAGGCACGAGGAGAAGAGGCCAGGCCTGCACCCCACAGGCAGGGCTGCTACCGGTGACTGGGTGGGAAATGTCCCAGCGCTGCCCTCTGGGCTGGGGGAGGGCCCGGGTGGCCACATAGCCTGGGGGCAGCCTCGTGAGGGCTGCCGTGGGTCCCGGCCTCAGGAAGGGCAGGCCACGGAGATGCTGGGGCCTGCCAGCACAGGATCGGAATTGGGCTTAACCACACCTTCTACTCCTAGAGTTCGGCGTAAACCCATCCGTCATTCGTGAAAGACTCTGGACCTCCTGCGAGGCATCAGTAGGGCAGCTCTGTGTGACACACAGAGAGTTCCAGAAGCCGTGGGCTGTGTTCAGGCTCTGGATTCGAGACTTGGCTCCTTGCAGTGTGGGCCTGCGGTGCTCAGAGCGGGTAGAAATCTGGCCGGATGGGGTCTACAGCCTCCTGTGACTCTGAACAGAAGGTTCTCTTTCAGCCACAGACCTGCCCTCCAGCCCTCAGTCCTGACCACACTGCACCTGCCGTTTATGACTCCATGCAGACTGGATGTAAGGCCAGGGCTGTGTCTTTTCGTTGCTGTTTCCCTGCAGCACCTGTGACAGGCTCTGGTCACAGCAGATGCTCACTTAGGGCTTGTGGTCCTGAGCTCGATTTGCTGACGTCCAAGGTCACCCCATCTCTGGTTGGTTTCATCCTGGACCAGCCATCGGTCCGGGAGATGCTTGCGTACGGAAGGCCTCGGAAAGCCCGGTTCCAACATGCCTTCCCTTGGCACCTGCCGCTGAGTCCCAGGGGCTGTCACACCTCTGACCCTTTGCTCAGATGCCCATCTCTACCCTTGACCTGGGGGCGTTGGGTGGGGAGCGTTCATCGGGCCCCCTCCCGAATCCCCCTCCACTGTCTTCCTGTAACACGTCCCAGGGCTCTGCCAGCAAACAGAAGCTCGGCAAGGCCTGGAGTCCGGCTTGTCCACCTCTCGGTGCTCAGACCCTGCACGGGAGCTGGTCCCCCGCAGGGGATGGAGCCCATGCGAGAGAAGGAACAAACCCCAAACGTGTACTGAAGAGGCCCCTTGGCCCTCCGTCCGGGTGGCATTCATGCTCCTCTTCAGAAGGCGCCTGTCCCAGCACCGAGTCCACTCTCTGCTGCGTCCAATGTGCACGATGTGATCTATTGCTAGGACGTCGTTTTCTCTTGTTTTTTTTTTTTTTTTTGTTGTTGTTGTTTTGCTAAAAAAAGGCCTGAAAATCCACTTAGGGAAGTCTCCGGCCACCCTAGGGGAACCGCACTTGAGTGACAGACCGCAAGAGCCGCTGGAAGTTTCCAAGCAGCCAGCTTCAATGTTGTGACCAATTCAGAAAGGTCGGCATCTATTCTGAGTGGCGCCCAGCCAGAACCCAATACCGCCACTGTCTAGAACACACGCGCAAATCCTCAGATTTCAAATAGCACCGGATCCTGTGATAGGCAGGGATTGATTATCCTACCAGGAAAAATCAAACCTGACAAGTTTCCACCGAGGAGACATTTAAGTGGGCCAGCAGCCTTGAAATTATGGGCGGTGTTCACATTTTTAAACAAATTACTGGAAAAAAAGGGGGTTTACAGGTGAAACATTTCATTTGGAATGCAAATCTATATTTAAACATAGTCTCTTTGTTCTGTCCGTGCTGATTTAGTAAATTACTCGTAATTTTAATTATACTCCAACTGGCTGGCAGTTGACAGGCATTTATTTCTACAATACATCATATTGACCACCTCCTGCTCTGGGCTCCTTGCAATTAGTTTGTTCTGCTGGGCTCTGAACGGGGACAGCTGATGGACGCACATGCCAAGTCCCTTCGGTGCAGCCCTCCGCCATCCGCAGAGCTGTGCGACCGCAGCCCTGGGGCTCGGAGCCCCCGCGGGCTTGGGGGCCAGGACCGCGTGGAGGTGACGGTCCGTCCCCAGCCTCCGAGCTGCCTTTACAGGAAAGGGGCTTAGCCAGGTACTGGCAAGCCCGATGCCAAATTTACTAAGAAAATGCTAAATTTCTGGTAAAATTTAGCAGAGTAGAGACGACCTATCTTTGGGCTGATTAAGTTAGTAGAGGATGGGAAACAGAAGCTCTTGGGACCTTGAAATTCCACTTTGAATGCCTCTTGCCTCCCACCAAAGGCCCTAACAGAAGTCAAGGGTGTGAGACTGAATGGGCCTTGTATCAGAGGCCTTGGAAGTCACCTTCGACCTCCCATTTTTACAGAGGAAGAACGGGAGCCAGAGAGGCCTGTCGGGGTCACGTCGTCCACTGGCAAACTGGGGTCCACGGACCTAGAGCCAGTGGGGCCCCGAGACAAGCTCAGGGGACGAGGCCGCCCAGGGGCAGGGGTGGGAGCCAGCCCCCTCCTGTCCTCACGCTCTGGCGAGGCTGAGAATGACAGAATTCCAGGCATTGGATTTCCACATTCACTGGAAGACGCCTGGAACTGTCCCTTGATCACCTGTAAGGGTTCCCTCACCCCTGAGATGGGTCACTCGGCAGTGGCGTGAAGGACGGGACCACGGCCACTCTGTCAATACCCGGAGATTCTGCACAAGGCTCGGAGCCCAGGCTACGTAAGTCCCACTCTCGTCCCTCCGGCAGCGGCCACGGCAAGTCTGTCCATTTGACCTGTGTGGAATCTCCACCTGTGCTTCCCGCTCAGGGTCCATCTCACGCGAGTGGGGTTAATAGCCACCGACGTACCGCACCGCCCCATCAGGGGAGACGGTGGGAACCTTCGGGGGTTAGGAGCCACTGCCCGAGAGTTCCGGGGCCCCCTCACAGCTGGCGCAGGCATCCCGAGCCTGTCTTCCCGCCCAGCACCCCCGCTCCCTTAGCGGCCCCAGGAGGCCGGGAGGGCTCCTGACTTCTCTCCCCCTTGCTCCTCGCTGGGCACCAGCTCTAGCCTGGAGGGGTCTCCAGCAGGCTCTGTCCATGTGGGACGGGCTCCCCAAGCCCGGCACGCCCACCCATGCCCTCTGCTCTCTCCCTTTGCAAGGGACTCCCCTCTTGCCAGCCTCTCCCCTCTAAGGCCACGTCCACACCGCAGTTTGCTCTCAGTTCCAACATTACCTGGGTCCCTATATCTCCTGACAGCAAACCATGCCCTCCCGCCCGGCTGGTCCGGATGTGACGTTGGCACTCTCCTGGACAATCTCATTGACGGAAGCAGCTCAGCTGCAGGGGCCCCTCCATGGACCATCGTCCCAGTGTGGCCGGTAAACACAGACCAGGGCACCTGCTCCCACCTCCTCCCCACGACCCTGGCTCCAGGCACTGCCCTCCCCTGGAAGGACGCATGTAACCCCGTGGGTATATTGTCTGTTAGCGGGTGATTCCTGTAGAAAAGATCACTCCCCAGGCTGTGGTTCTGCTGCCCTTTCCCACGCCGCCAGCTCTGAGTACCACGGAGGCCTTGCTGGGCCGTCCTTCCCCAGATGCCTGGAATGTCCAGCCCTGGGGCCCCGCACCAGCCCCGCTGGCCCTCCCGGGGGGCCGCACTCAGGCTCCCTCCCACAGTGAGGCTCGGGGGTCTGCGGTGCCCCCGCGCCCCCCCCCCCCCCCCCCCGCTGCGGGCACACCAACCACGCGGAGTCCTGTGACCTGCCACCGACCCTCAGACACAGCGCCTGGCGGGCGGGCGGGTTCCAGCCTCGGACGCAGGTTCAGGAAACCCCCTGCCCTTCCCGGGCCTTACCCGCCACTGGATCAGAACGGAGGACGTGGTGCGCGGCGTCACGGAGACGAAACCTGGAGGCTCCCCCGGAACTGGAATCCAAGGAGGCAGAGAGCGCGGATTAGCTGGTTCTCCTTGCTCTCTCCACCGTTCAGAGTCAGCTCCTCCCGGTTCTGGCGAGGAGGTCGGGCCGGGGACCGGCTGGTGGGGAGGGGGCCCGGGGCGGCTGGGGAAGCTGGCAAGCCAACATCCTGGCCTTGGTCGCCCGCCCTTCCCTGTGGATGCCCTTCTCCACCTGCGGAGCCCGTTCCCACCCGATGGAAGGGACCGGATCCTCATGGAGGTGACAAGATCACGTCCTGCCTTTGTCCCTCCCGCCCCCCAGCAGACCCACAGGACACACAAGGACATGCAGGCACATAAAGGCGCCTGGCTCTCTTTGGGAACCCCGCCTGGGGAGTCTTCCTGCTGTCCCCCATGTTCTCGGGGGCCCTCCTCGGAGGAGAGGGATCTTTCGTTGGAGGTACTTGGTCAGAGGCCCTGAACGGGACAAAGGGCCAAGCCGGCCCGAGTGCTCTCGCTGCGGACGCTGAGGGAGGGGGGCTGACTTCTGCGGCGGAGGGCCGGCCGCCGTGTTCGGGGCAGCGGCGGTGGCGGCTTGGCTCTGCTTTCTGGAGGGATACAGTCCGTTTGGCTCTGCCCGTGGCCGTGGCCGTGCCCTGCACGCCGGAACCTACAGTCCTGTCCCACCCGTCCTGTCCCGCGCTGTCCCCCGTCCTGGGACACCCCTTCCTTCCCTCTGTTCCCACCGAACCCGGGCGGTCCCGGCCGGCATGCTGGGTTGGCCGTCTCACAGCTGCCCACTGGAAGGTCCTGAGACCGTGTATCAAATGCTCACCAAGCGTCACGGAGTGGAGTGACAGGCTGTTATCCCTACCCCACACCCACCTGACTGTCTGAGATCCGGCCCCTCGGTCCCCTGCTCTGTGAGTCACCTCCACACCTGCCGGGGCACCCAGCCCCTGGGACACACCGGCATCAGCCTCGCCTGCAGCCCCCCATCCTGCCTTCTGGGGAGCCCTCCACCCTGTGCTCTCTGGCCTCCTGCTGGCCTGAGGGCCACGCTGGACCCGTACCCAGCTTTCCGGGTCACGCTGGATTGCGGGGGTCTACCACCCCAATTGGCACAACAAGTAAATGTTGTCAGCGAACCATCTGCACATTAGAAGCTCCCCGCCCCCAGCCCAGGGCTCCCCACGCCCCAGGGTCCCACAGTCCCAGCAGAGCTGCCATTCTGGAGACCATACAGTGCAAACACAATGCAGCCAACGCAAGAGGACTGCAGATCTTGGAAGACGAAGATGACAGGATAGGTTCGTCAAAAGAAAGGATTTCAGTATCAAAGGACTCAGACAGGCCTTTGGGAACCTGGAAAGGCCCCCCAAACGCTTTCTTTTCACAACAGGCCAGTGCAACGGGTGCCCAGGCCGTGTGAGGGCAAAGGGAGTCTGTGGTGTCCTTCTCACTGGCCCTTGATTTCCTCAAAGAGGTGCCAACAAAATCCGCCTGCTGGGTTTCCCTCTTCCCTCTAAGAATAGAGCTTAGCGCTTGCTCCCCAGTGGAACCCCAGCTGTGTTAAATGTCAAGTGAGAAGATGAGCCACAGGGACGAGCACGGTTTCTCGAGGGGCCTGTCCCAGCGGAGGCGGGCGCCCTGGGTGTGCAGCATCTCTGCGTAAGGCTGAGAAGCTGGAAGGGTCCCCCTGAACCCCTCTGCTGGTCCCCGGCTCGCCGGAGGCCCCATGCTGGTGAAGCCAGGCTCCCGGGTTAGGAAGGAGGGAGGCGGCGTCATGGGCAGTGAGTCCCCAGCGCTGCTGGGGGAGCTGAGGGCTCAGCTCGCAGCCTGGGATCCGAATCCTGGCATTCACGAAGCAAGAGCGATGCGCCCCCTTCCTTAAAAGTCGGCCTGCCGGCGGGCCTGAACCCACACGGGACCTTCGGGTCTGCTCTGAGGGGGAGAGCGGGCAAGAACCACCGGGAGCTTCCAGGGGCCTCAGCCCCCTCACTTCCCTGTGCTTCCGTCAAAAGGCAAAACTGCCGAGCAGTTCGTGAATGAGAAAAATGGGGAAACCTCTCCAAACCCAGCTACCCTTCCACGTTTATTTTTAATGACCCTATAAATTATTCCATTTCTGGGATGCGAATGGATTGGAGGGGTTTGGAAGCCAATCAAAGGAACCTCGGTCCCACTCGCCAGTCCTTGAAGTCGGCTTCACGGCCACAGGCGGTCTGGAGCTCCGAGCCGCCTGCTACTAATTGAACCCTCCTGCTTGCCAGCCGCCGCCCTCCCTCCCTGGGGGCCCCTCCCTGGCTCGGGATGAAAGCCGGGGCTCTCTCCCTGGGAGCCGCTGTCTCGGGGCCCAGAGGCGGCAGCCGGGCAGGGGCCTGTGTCCGCACGCCCGCCTGGGTCCCAGCTAGCTCACCGTCCTGCAGCGTCGTCACCGCCTCCGTCTCCGCGCTGAAGTCACTGTCCCCGATGTCATTGGTGGCTTTCAGGCGCAGCTTGTAGGAAGTGAAGGGCCTCAGCCTGAAACACAGACGAGCCGAGAAGGCCTGAGCCCTTCCCCTCTGTCCTGCCCCAGAGGCCCTCGCTCAGGGACCAGGAATCCGTCCTGCCCAGGGAGGGGCCCTCAGGCAGCCGGCACTGTCCCCCCGCCTGTCCCCGGGGACGGAGGGGCGTGCGGAAGGTCCTGGCCCCCCGATGACGGTTTTACTCGGTGCTCTTCCTGTAATTAGAGCAT
This sequence comes from Nasua narica, assembly GCA_028533885.1. Classification (NCBI taxonomy): domain Eukaryota; kingdom Metazoa; phylum Chordata; class Mammalia; order Carnivora; family Procyonidae; genus Nasua; species Nasua narica. The sequence continues at coordinate 31,452,611 of CM052805.1, forward strand.
TGCCCACAAAGCAAAGCACCGCTCTCTGAGGGATGAGAGGATTTCTCAGGAGGAGCTAATCACCGCGGCCCTCACACATTCAGAGCATGAAACGAGGGCCCCCCTCGCCACTTCCTCGCCCAGCCACAAGCACGCCTTCGTGGAGGCCTGCCTGTCCCTGTCCCTGCCTGCCCCTGGTCCCCACCTGCCCCTCATCCCTGGCCAGGCAGTGCCCGGCTTCCCTGCGCAGCAGCTCTGTGGGGTGGGCTCATTGTGATTCCTATTGCAGGGATGAGAAAACCGAGGCTCGGCCCCATTAAGTCCCTTGGTCCTGGCTCTGCCAGGACTGGAAGAGGATCCTGTCTTGAGGCCGCCTCTAAGACCGAGGTAATGTCACTGGTCTGTGGGGAGATGCCCCTGCCCGCCTGCTGACGGGGATTTGAGGGGCCCTAGCGGTCCGGGCGCATGGCTCGCGGCCGCCGCTCAGGCCTGCCTGCCTCTGTCGACCCCGTCTGTGTGGATGGTCTGAGCTGAGCTCTGCACCCCTCTGAGTCCGCACAGACTTCCAGGCAGGTGAGTTGCGGTCTTCCTCGGGTGCCTGGCTGGCCGGCTCCCCCGGCTGTCTTTGCCGTGACCCCCGAAGGAGCCAGTGAGCAAACCCCTGTCCCTGCCCCTCGGACCACCACTCTGTCCCAGTGAGGCTCCACCCGGGTCCGTCCCCCGGACTGGGAGAGCAGGGGCCGCCCTGGACTCTGCCTGCTCCCTCAGCTACCGGTGGGCAAGCCCTCACCGCCTCCAAGCCGGGCCCCTGTCCCCCCTCCCAGGCCAACCTGGGAACTCGTGGGTTTCAAACTGAGCCCCGTGGAACCCTGGAGGCTCTGAGGGGTCCTCTAGGAGACCAGGGTCCCATGCCCCCCGACTCAGCTAATAGCAGCCCCGCTTCCTACTGGTTTGCAAGTGGGTCTGAGGAATCCTTGGCCTAGAGGAAGGATTCTGCATTTGCAAAGACGGATGACCATCTGTGGACACAGGATGGGAAGGCTCTTCCTGTTTTCACACGCCCGCCCACCTAGACGGGGTTACACTGGCTCTCTGTCGGCCGGCCCCCCAAGGATGCTCTTCCCTCCAGCCCTCCCCTGCCAGCGTGCCCTGCCGCGGCTGGTGCGCGACCGCAGACTTGTCTCCTGGCCTCTCCGTGCCCCTGTCCCAGCTGTGACGCCGCGCTGGGCGACCTTGCCTTGGCCCTGGCTGTTCCGGGGGTGCTTCCAAAGTTCCGCCCTTAACGATGATCTTTGCTCCCGGCTTCTGAGGGAGCTACCCTTTATTAAGTTAAAACAAATAACTTCCCATCTGTTCCTAGCTTCCCGGGAGCTATTTTCTCTAATTCTGGTGACGACCACATGCTTCTCTCCTGTGGTTCCTGCCTCAACGCTAGTTTTCTAAACACGGGCTCACCGCCGCACGCGTCTGAGCCACTGTGGCCCCTTTGAGCGGGGGCCAGGCTGTGCCTCTGGCCGGCTGGAAACAGCCCTCGTGCCCGGGGCCGTTCGCCCTCGGCTTTCAGACGCGGCCGGCGCTGCTGGGAGTGTGTGACGTGGGGGGTCACTGAGCTCGGAGTGTCGTCTGGGCCCCAGGCAGCCGGAGCTGTGAGTGGATGAGCCGCCTTCCTTCCTGGACTGTCACCTGCTCTGAAGGCCATCCCTGCAGGGACATTAGGTCCGGGAGTGACAACGGAGACGTCGGGGCATCCGTGCCACCTGCTCGGGGCCGCCCGTGGATGCGGGGAGGATGCCCACTCTACACGCCCGCTCCCCCTGGGTGGGCCGTGCAGGGCCGCCGCCACCGCCCCCGCCTGGTGCCACCAGGCCCCATGTGGCCCCAGACCAGGCGACAAGCCGGGAGGTGAGCGCTGAGCAGCCGCCCCCCCCCCCCCCCCACGGCAGGTGGCTGGGAGCCGACCGGAGCCTGGACGGTTGCGGCCTCAAAGTCTGTCTTCCCAGGAGGCTCCGGTGCCGACCACACCCACGGCACCCCGGTCTCACGCTTACACCTCAAGCCCGGGAGGAGGAGCCACGGGCCAGCCCCTGCGTCTCCCCCACAGCCTGAACTGTGCCGGGAGGGGACGTGTGTGTCTGAGGCTGGAGGCAGCTGCAGGAGCCCCCGGCCCCCCGCCCGGCTGCTCCTTTCCCTCAGGGTCAGCAGCGTGCAGGAGCTGAGCCCGGCGGCCTCGCAAAGGAGGGGGTCAGGACACCCGTGGGAAATGCAGGGGCTGTAGGCGAGTGTGACCTTTCCAGCCCGCTCTCCTCTATAGCCCGGGGATGATAATCTCCCCTCACTGGGCCACCACGTGTGTTCAACGAGAAACGTGGGTGCCATTTCCCAGCACGGTGCCCAGACTAGGAGCCACCACCGTCAGGGCCGGAGGAGGAGGACATGGATGATGCCGGGCCGGCTCCCTGGACGGGCCTTCCCACCGGACAGACCCGGCAGGCTTCTGCAGGGTGGTGTGAGCATGCGCAGCCCGGGCCCCCCAGGTCGGCGTGCAGGGCCTGAGGTCCCTGCTGAGAACCCTCACCCAGACGATTACAGAGCCCTCGATCCCACCATAGAGGGGAGTCCTGGTCCCCGGCACAGGGAGCGTGCCTTGAGAAGAGACGGGAGCCGTCCGTGCGTCTCTGGCCCCCAGGCCCCCTGCTCTTCTCCCCGCGGAGGGCCCGCCTGTCTCTGGGTACCTTTCGACGGCGCAGGCGGTGGCCTCGTGGCTGACGGACGAGGAGTAGGTGTGCCACTCGCCCCCGGGCAGCTCTCGCACCTGCACGGTGAAGTAGCGGATGGGCGAGGCCCCGTCGCTGCCCGGGACCCACTGGAGCCGGAGGCTGCGCGCCGTCACTTCGGCCTGCGGCACCAGCAGCTCCCTGGGGGGCGCCGGCCGCTCTGCAACCAGAGAACAGACCACGGGCCGTGAGAGGCTGCGGCTGCAGGAAGGCTCCCCGCGCGGGCAAGGGCACAGCGGGCCCAGGAGGGGAGCCGACTCCGGTTCCACGGCCGACTCGGGCCGGCCTCAGCCTGGATCTGATTGGAGACCCGGAGCGCTGCTCTCTGGGCACGGAGACAGACAGACGGGAGGGTGAGCCCACACGTGCTCCCTGACGGCCACGCATCCCCGGGGCCTCTCTGAGTGATGCCCTCTCCCTCCGGTCTTGGGCTCAGGGCCTCTCTCCTGCTGACATCCTTTCCCTGGAAGCCAACCGGAGCCCGAAACACGGACGGTGTCCCGCTCAGCTCCTCCGGGGGCTGTCAGCGCTGCTCTGGGTCCACAGCGCTGGTGACTGGGGGTGCAGGGCACGGGGCCGGGACCTGGCTCCTGAGCTCGGATTGTTCCTGTCGTGCGTCTCCTCGCCCCATCGATTGCCGCAGAGAAACTCCGCAGAGGGAGGAACAATTGTTTAATTGTTTATCATGAAGATTATCGATCTTGTTGAGAATGTCTGGTGGGTAATAAAGCAGCGACGGCTGGCTGGCCCTGCGGTGATGGTGGGGGAACCTTCCCTCGACCCCCCAAATGTGGTTGGTGCTCCTCTGGGAGCACACACTAGGGTGGCAAGGTTCCTCCTTGCCCAGAGCAGCAGGCCTGCGTCCCCTCGTCAGTCCTGGGCACCTGGCAACAGGCAAAGCTCTGCTGGGGCGTCAGTGCGCCCTGGCGGAAAGCCCCTAAGCCCTATGGGCCCCAGACAGCTGATGCGGGTGGTGGGGGTACGGGCCGGGGTGTGGGTGTGCGTCCCCCAGCCCCATCAGCGGCAGCCCCGCTGTGGACCGGGGATGCCACCCGAAGGGCACGCGTGTTCCATCTAGATTTAAGTCACGTCAAATGGGTAGCAAACCTGTGTCCCTCCCTGTGCCTTAGAAAGTGCTGGATTTCTCTCTGGGGCTGCATCAACTCTGAGGAAGAAGGCAGGAGCCTTTGGGAGAGGCACTCAGGGCCCCAAGCACGTCCCGGACGAGGAGGAGCCAGAGGACCCTGACAGGAGGGGGTTCTCCTGGCGCCTGTCCTCTGTCTGCCCCCCCGTCCCCCGCTGCCGGGGGCCATAGGTCAGAGCCTGTGCCGACAGCCAGGGGCCTGAGGGTGCACAGGCGTCTCTCCATCTGCTTCACGCTCCGGCATCTCCCGTGACTCTGAGGTTTCTGTCCTCCAGTTAACAGTGGAGGTAACCGTCATCGTCGTCAGAGGGGCTGCGTGCGCAGTTGTCATCGTCCTTGGGGGACTGAGGCTCAGTGGCTGGGGTCGGGGGACACACGGTGGGCTGAAGGGTTCTGCCTTCCCCCGAAGGTGGAGCCCCGGGGAGATCCGGAGCCACAGACAGGGGACGCCAGCGTCCCCTGTTGGCCATCGGAAGGGTCAGCCGGGTGTTCTAGCCGGGGCGGCCACCGAGCGGCTGCCAGACCTTGGTGGGCCCTTCCACCGTGTGGGGCATCAGCTTCCCCACCTGCCTGGCGTGCTTGGGTGGGAGTTAGAGAGAGGAGTGGGCTGCAGTGCCTGGAACGTGGCCAGAATGTGGCCGGAACGCGGCGAGGGCTCGGTGCCCACCAGCCTCCTTTGTCTTCCACCTTTGGCAGGTTCCAGATCGGCCCGTCTGATTGTTTTTCAAGCACTCTGGTTCCACTCACACACACCTCCCCCAGACCGTCTGCTCTAGATCGTGTCCTGGAGGGATGGCACAGGCTGCGGGCACATGGGCTCACCCTCTGAGCGCGGCCACTGCGCCAGCTCTGCCTTGGGAGGTTTGTGGACCGTGCTGGCCCTCGGTGCTTCCCAACAGGCCACTGGCTGGGCTCCAAGGCTCAGAGAGGGGAAGGGCCTTGCCTAAGGTCACACAGCTCCGGAGCCTGGTGCCTGGGGACTCCTAGATGGGAGGCAGGACGGGTCATCTCTGAGCAATCACTTTCCTGCCGTCCTCTTCCCTGAGATGTCTGGGACAAGACTCGGGGTGGCCCTGGGGAGGGAGCCAGCCAAGGCAGATGGCGGAGTAGGCCGGAGGCCACGGCGGGGACTCGCAGCACATTGCCGTGGGAAGGGGCAGCCTGGGGCTCCGCGGAGGCTGTCCACTTCACTGCCCCTCTGCTGTGTCCCTGGCAGATGACTGACTCTGGTGGGGCCGCACTCCTGCAGAACGGGGGCTCGCAGCCCTTTCTTCCCCAGGCTCTGGCGAGGATAACCCAAGACAACTTGGAACAGAGGCGGCGTCCGTGAGGACATGTCTCCCCGGGACTGCTCGGAAGGAAACTTGTTTCTCGAGCACCTGCTCTGCTGGGCATATGGATCTGACATCAGAGACCAGGTGTCCTGGCTTCAGGGAGCTGCCCTTGAACGTGGGGACTCAGAGCCACCGTGGGCCAGTCACACAACCTGAGAGCAGAGGGGGACGTTCCTGCCAGTCCGGTAAGTGCCGGGCCTGCCCCAGGAAGCCGTGGGCCCAGCAAGTTCGCGGTTCCTGCTCGGGCCCAGCTCCCCTCTCCGTGGCCCCACGGCAGTGGACCTGGGCCCTGGGACTTACCTCTCTTCTCAGTGGTGATGACGGTGGCCTCCAGCGGCTCCCCCCAGCCCTGCCTCGTCTTGGCCGACAGCCTGAAGATGTACGCCGACTCGGGGGCCAGCTCGGTGGCCGTAAACTGCCTCACCGTGGCGCCCACCTCCACCGTGGTGAACGTGTTGGGGCTGCTGCTGGCCAGGCGGTAGGCGATCTGGTACCCTGCGGGCAGGGCAGGAGGCCCACGCGTCAGTCATGTCACCCCCCACGGACCCACATTCCCGTCACCCCCTCCCACTCTGCTTTGTTGCCCTGACGTCCTTCCTCCTCCGCCGGCATCTGGGGGGGCACAGCCGCGCTGACGGATGGAGCCTCTGAGCGCTGGGCCCCCAGGACCCTCATCCCCCTTCATCCCTCCTGCTCTAAGATATGGAGACAGTTCCACTTTCCCCGTGGCCGCTGGAGCCGAGAGGACATGAAGCAGCTGGTGCTTCTGAGGGGCAGGCCCAGCGCTCCTGCTTTTTGTGTCCTTCCTCACCCCTCCCGCCGCCGCCCTTCCCTCACAGGGCCAAGGGCAGTCCTCCTCCTAGAATGTTCCTCCAAGGGCGCCCTTCTCCGTCGTTACATGCCCTTCCTCTCAGTCATCCTCCCTGTCTGCCTGCAGATCCCCATTTCGGGAGCTGCTGTCGGCCCCTCCGCTGTGCCCACGCCCCCTAGGAAACCCCAGCGTGGCCCCTGAGCTGGGGGCTCCCCTCCACATAGTCCCCCTCCTGCCGAGGAGGCAGCGGGGGGCGTGTCATCCGTTCTGGGGGGGCTTCCGTGGCTCTGAACGGCTCTCAAGGTTCCTTGATTATCAAGGGATCACGGTTGATCAGACGTTATTAACGACCGAGCCTCCCAACAGGCTGTGCCGAGACCCCCTCCGCCCGCGTCTGAGGCGGCAGCGCCGACTGTCAGCCCCAGCCCGGGACCGGCGTGTGTGGCCTGTGCGGCCTCCTCCCGGCGCCGACAGCTGCGCTCCTCCCTGATTGACACCGGCGCTGGCGGGGCGCGGTGGCTCCCTCGACACGGATGACGGCAGACCTGCTCCGGCCACACAAGGACCGCCCGGGGCAGGGGGCGCGGCCAGCAGAGCCGGACTCGGTCCTCCCCCAGCTCGGGCTCCGCTGGGCTCCTGGGGGTGGGATGGCCGCCCAGCGACCAGGCCCCAGCAACTCCACGCCGCCCGCCCCCCTCTCTGGGCGAGACGCCTCCACTCCTTTGCCGTCCTTCTCGCACCTCCTTTGGCTCTGTTGGCACCGGGCTTGCGGGCACCTTCCCAGCTCCTGCACTTCGTCACCCGTCCGACCACGCGAGGAGCCCCTCCCGGCCGGCTGTATGTGAGGCCGGGCGGCGGACGGTTCCAGGCGATCAGCATCAAGCCACTGACCACTGCTGGTCTCGGCCATCACCACACAGACCGGGGGTCGGGCCCGCCCTGCCCCGTCCATGACGATGGCCACTCACAGGCCTCTTGTTTGCAGGACTCTGAGCAGTTCCTTCTTCTCACGATGATGACCAGCTGTCCCCAGGGTACCAGGGGTGGCCCAGCTGCCCTCCAGCCTCTGGCCAGGGAGTCCCGCTAGACGCCTGTCCTTCCGCATTCAGGGACCGATGACCCGCAGCCAGAGAAGCTGGCCGAGCTTCTCTGTGCCCTCCTCCCACCTTTCTTTCCCTCATCCCATTGTAGGTGGGGGCGCCTCGGGTGCGGGGGCCTCGGGAAGCTGGTCCCAAGCCTTCAGAGGCTCCTGGGCACCTTGCCTACTGAGGGTGCGGACACTGTGGTCACTGTAGCCACCGCAGGGGCTTTCCTGCTGGCCTTCTGGCTCCCTGAGCCCTCACAATGGCCACAACAGAAAGCCTACGTATCCTCACACGGTCATCAAGCTCAGAGAGGGTGAGTGGTCTGCCCGAGGTCACACAGAAGGTCACCAGCACAGCCGGGCCAGGAGCCCTGAGTCCGTCCCACTTTCCACGGAGCTACATCCTGTTCCCCTGGAGAGAGAACATCTGCCCTGATCCTCCAGCAAAGGGAGCGTCCCCTTGCCGAATCCTGGTTACCTGAGACCACGCATCCCTAGGGCCCACAGCACACGAGCGCGATCGTGCTCTGAGGGATGACAGCACGTGGGGCGTGACCCACACGGGCTTTGGAAGCGCAGCTGCCCGGGGTGCGATCCAGGCTCTGGGAGTTCTCTGCTGTGCCCCCTGGGTCTCCACATGTTAGGCCGCAGGAGGGGTCCGCAGGGCAGGGCATGGCCCCCAGGGAGGGCGCTGGCCTCCACAGGAGGGGGGAGGGGAGGAGAGGGGAGGGGGTGCGCTGGGCCCCAGGCCGGCGAGCACTCACGCACACGCACTCCAGGCCATAATGTGAGCACAACGGGAGGACTGTAGGCAGTTCTCCACCCTCTGTGGCTGCAGCACGCGGCGTCCCCACCTGCCCCTCCGCCTGCCGCTCTGGGCATCCTCAGTCACGCATCCCCAGGGAGTTCCATCCGCAGGGACTCTGGGCCTCACCCAGGCGCCTGCTGAGCCTGGCAGCTCCGGGGAAGGGCGGCGAGTGCGAGGCCGCTGCAGGCAGGGGCGGGACCTGGGCAGACACGGGTCAGACTCCTGCTTGGTCCCTTCGGAGCTGGGGACGGGCCGAGACGTGGGAGGGACACCCCGGCCCTGCCAGGCCCTCCGTTTGCTGTGTGCCGTGGGCTCCGCACTGAGCTGGGCACAGAGCCCACGCTGAGTGCGGACCCTCCGTGCATTGCCCGACAGCGGCCCGTGTCCCGGGGCCTGGACCGCCCTTGCAGGCCCCGCGTCCCCGGCCGGCTGCCTTCCTGCCGGACCGGAATCTCCTGTCCTGGAATTCGCATTCATCTTGGAAAATTTCTAGCCTTAAGCTGCTTTTCTTTTTTTTTTTGTTTTCTTAATGAAGGCATTAAAATGTTCTATTGCAATGTTTTGTCGTTACTCTTGAATTGTATTATACTCACATGGCTCACAAACAACGCGGGAGTTTAAGGAAGGAGTTTAAGGATGTCTCCTCCCGCCCAGGCCCCGGCCCCGGCCCGCCAGGTCGGCTCTGCCGGCTTCTCGGGCGTCTTTCTGGGGAGCACTGGAGAGCACAGGGCCGCTGAGGTGTCCGTGAAGACGCGCCTGTCCTTGCCCGAGTGTGCACGAGCGGGGCGTGCAGCCGGCCCGGCGCCGGGCTCTCCTCGGTACACCCCTGCGTCTGCGTTCACTCGGTCACAGGTCTGGCCCTTCCCAAGTCTCAGCATCTGTGTGTGGCCCTTCTCCGCCTCACGCCCGAGTGTCACGACGTCCCCGCTCCCGACGGTCATGATTTCCACAAGGCACTCAGTCCCTAAATCTTCCGCTAGGGCCCCCGGACGCGACCCTGGGAACGGGGTGAGGTCGGCGTGCTTCCTCCCCTGGCTTGCCGGCCACACACGGCTGATTGCGGACAGCATTGCTTTTACTTCCCTGCTGCTTTGCGCGTTCAACCGTTACCTGAGCCGTTAACTCTGAACTTTGACTCGCACTCACCCGCCGCTTCGAAAGTTATGTAAATCATGCTCTTAAAGCACTTGTAGGCTCGGCGTGTCCCCTTCCGGTTGGGATGAGTCGTGTTGTTATTTTTCTGTTGTCAGGATTGGCAGTGGGACTGTGGGGGATGAGTGACGCCCATTCGGCAGATTTAAAGAGGCTCATGGGACAGCTGGGGGGAAGCCAGCCGCTGTCCCAAGGCCAGGCTGCCCGCGTGGGGACGTGGTCACACAGGGGCTGAAGCAAGCCTCACGTGGGACCGGGGTCAGCCGGGCGCCGGCGACCCCTTCCCCCCAACCCCGAGGGTCAGTCTGTGTCCAGAACAAAGAGCCCCTGCCCGACGTCTTTAACATACGCATATTCCTAAACTAGAGAAACAAATAAGGCAAGATACTTCGCAAAAACAAACTGACCTTTACAACAGGCCCAGAGGCCACACTGACGGACACAGACATTACCTAGAAAAGCCTAAGCAAATATAACATTTTTAAAACCTCCAGCATGAGGTGTGACCCGGTGTCGGTGAGTTCGGCCACCCGAATGTGGCTCCTGGTGATGAAGAGATACCAGCCGACCTCAGAGAAACAGAGACGGAGGGGGCGCCGGAAGCGGGCTGCTGTCCGCGGGCCTGGGGCCGGGCCCGGTCTACGGGCGCACGGGTTTCTGGGTGGGAGGAGCTGGGGTTTTGTCTTCACGGTGTGAGAACACACGCCTGTACGTGAGGCAGCAAGGAGACGCGGGGCCCCGCTGCCCGCACCCGCTCTCCAGCACCCGCGGCGGGGGCCCCCGGCCCTGCACGTGCACGACTCGGGACACAGCCCAGCCCCTCGGAGCCCAAGACTGCGGCCTGCAGGCCCTTCCTCCGTACCCACCACCTCGGCTGCCGGGGGTCCCAAGCCAGGCTTCAACCCCAACCCCAGCGCGACTCTCAGCTTCTCATTTCCAGCCCCCGAAGCAGAGTTAGCTTAGGCCTCCCCCAAATATGCCATTTTCACATATCGATTTTGGATTAAAGTTACTTAAGAAACGGCCATCGCCAGAGGGACCCTCAGACCCGCCTCTGTCCCCCTGAAAGCAGAACGTCAGTCCCCCTCACTGCACCAGGAGGACGAGAGGCAGCCTCGTCACCTGCCCCGGGCAGTTTAGGGCTGAGGTGGCTGTAGAACCCCATTCACTAGTTGACCCCCCCCAAGCCCAAACCCCTCGTCTTGCCTATTCGTCACCAATTTACTGTTTCTTTGACTCAAAGGCATTAAAAACACCCTGCTTTGGTCACTTTTGAGCCTCCAATCTTTGGGGCTACACACAAAATTATATTTTTCTCCTGTTCATCTTATGCCAACTTAATTCTTAGACCTGCTGTAGAACCCAGAAAGGAAGAGGGAGAAGCTCTCAGCCCTACACGGTGAATCAAGCAAACAACTCGCCCCCACTTACAAGTGCCTCCCACTTATTAGAGCAGCGTGGGAGCCCCATTCTGCCCAGGGGGGGCGCTCCTGCTTCCCCAGCTCCTTCCTGCTCTAGAATGGTAGAGTTCTGATGATCTGAAGAAAAGAGAGGCAAGTGAACACAATCTGGTCACTCTACAGGACATTTGCAAGGGGATTTTGAGGGACTGGGAGAGACTGCAAGGCATGCGGGAATGGGGGATGGGGGGGCACATCCCAGGGCTGGGAGGCGGGGGGGGGGGGTCGATGCCGGCACAGCAGAGAGGCAGGAACTCCAAGGCCAGGGTTCCTCTGGAGACGATGAGTTGTTTCAGAAAACAGACAGAAAAACCGGGGTTGTCAGGAGGAGGCATGGGGTACGCACACCAGGAATAGGGTCAGGGCGGTGGGTCTGGGGCCCCACGGCAGGGCCTGGAGTCAGAGCTGCTGCTAGGTGTGGGAGGAGCAAGACCAACGTGAGGACCAGCCCCCCACCCGGCCCTCGGCCGCCGGAGCCCAGAGCACCAAGGGGGGTAGAGCGTGGGCCAGGACAGGAGGTGGCCCGAGCACCAGTACCCTCTGAATGTCATATCCCATGAGCCACCGTGGATCACCGTTGGCCACGCCAGCCAGGAGAGGAGGACGGAGCTGGCTTTGTAGGGGCAGGGGCTAGGGAGCGGGGGGCTCTGCCCACACCAGGCACTTGATGTTCTGTGGATGCTGCGGCCTGAGTCCTGAGGGGCCCAGTCGGCTCCAAGACAGCCCAGGGCGAAGAGTTTTCTCGGGAGGCGAGCCCAGGAGACAGAGGAAGCTGACAGGTGGCGTGAGGAAGCAGTTTCCCTGCTGGGCCCCCAAGGTTCTGCTCACTCGGGGGGGGGGGGGCGGGTAGTTGGCAGAGGCTATGGCGGTATCCCCTGAACCCCCAGCTGTCATGGGCCAGGGCGCCTGGCAGGCACCTCCCACAGGAGCCCGGCCCCAGGGCTGACAGCGCCCTCGGACACAGCGCCCTGCCAGCCCCTGGGATGCTGCGGGCCGGGCCTTGGGCGGCTGTGCCCGGATCCCGAGGGCCGACTGCGTGCACACGGCACCTGCCACAACCCCAAGGTCACTGTTCCTTAGGGACTGCTTCTGATCATTTTTCTATGCATATGAAATTGAAACAAAACTGACTTTACTCCAAGTGCAGGCTTTTCATTCGTGTCTTCTCAGCATGTCTCGAAAGTGTCATTCTCGTCCTTCAGAAACGTGAGTTTGGATTGGCTGGAATATTCCACTGCACAGACCTGCCCCTCGAGGCGCCACCAGCGCCGAGCGGAAAGGGGGTGTTTGCGGCGGGCTTGCCCTGGGCCTCTCTGCCACCAAAGCATGGAGCCCACGAGGCCCACTTCCTACAGCCATGGCGTCGATTCCGAAGCAACACATGGAACAGCAAGGCCCAGCGTCACCCGTTTGTAGCATCAGGAAACCCGGCTTGTCACCTCTGCCTCTGCTCCAGCTCCCGCACGAGCCACTGGGAGGAAGTCCCTCAGCCTGGGGGTTGTATCCATTCCTCTTATCTGCCCTCAAGTCAGGGTGACGTCCCCCAGTCCCCTCCTGTGGCCTGGTGAACGTAAGGATGGGGCACCTCGAATGTACTTGCAACACCCCAGCCTCATGGGCAGAAGGAGAGCTTTTCCTGTGCATAAATGGCAAAAGGAAGCAGCCGAGTACCCGTTCTTGCCTTTGTCGGAATCCGGGGAGATGGTGTCGCCGTGGAAAAGGCTAGTTATGTAATTATAGCTTGAGCGCCATCAGAAACAGGGGCGTGCTGGATGTCCACGGCGCAAGGGCAGAGGGCTGCGCTGGGTGTTAGGAAAGAATGGGTAAGCCGAATCAATACCAGGAGGAAAACGCGGCCCGAGTGAGGTCTGATTAGTAAGGTTATGGGTGAATTATGATCATACAGGCCTTCAGGGGGGCAAGGCCAAGTGCGAGCCGCATTGATCCAAGGCCAAGATGGAAACTACGCAGTGTCTGGACACGCCCAGAAGATGGAAGAAACAACGTGCATCTAGAAAATGAGAATCGGGAAAGGGTGTGTGTTTAAGCCCAACACCAGTTCTAGAACCTGCAGCTGTGGGAGATGCAGGACGAGGTTCTAAGATGCTGCTGTGCTGGGAGCCTCCTGGGGGCTCCTGGGGGGCTCCGGGGGGCTCCGGGGGGGTCTCAGCTGCCTCTCTCAGATGGGGTGACCGTGGACTGCACCCGAGGCCTCTGGCGGAGCTGCGGACGGCGCGTTGGGTGGTTGCAGGCCTCTCGCGGGTTGTGTGCATCCTGAGCAAGCGAAAGGCCCCTATCTGAGAGTCGCCTGTTCGGGGGTGTGTCCCTAGGGCCCGATGCTCGGCGGCCCGAAGCCAAGTCCTCCAGTGGGGCACAGTGCCTCTGACCCCCTCGGTAGCCCCAGGGGGTGGGCGTGAGCGGCGATCGACCTGCCAGCAGCCTCGACTTGTTGGGAGAGCCCAGGGCCGCAGAACAGCCCCCGGGAGCGCCCAGCCCAGCACTGCGTGGCTCCTTGGCTTTATGGCTTATCCGCGTGAGGGCTGGGGGCAGACAGATGCAGCGGGATCAGAACTTGGTATTCGCAAACGGGGATTATGGTCCCTTGCGCTCCTAAGTCTCGGCAGAGTCTCTGCACCCTCTTCCATAATAAGCTGAGGGTAAATGTTAGGCCCTCGGCGGGCAGGTGGAGGCGGGGGAGGCTCTGGCGTGTGTGGCCAGGCAGCCCCACGTGGGTTTACAGAGCACATGCCGCACGTCAGCCTGGCGACATTTAAGGCAGTGCGGAGTCACCAGCGAGGGAGGGAGGGTGACCGTCCCCAAAGGCAGGCTCTAAATGCTAAAAGCTCTCCGCAGTAAAATATTTATGCAAATAAGCAAGTGTTTTTCCCTGTAGGCGCCTGGTGCTGTTTCATGCCGTTAATCTTTCTTGGAAATGCAAGAACATGTCCTGATGTAGATTCCCGAAGCCCGGGCTGGAGAGGTGCTCGCACACTCGGAAGGCCGCGCGGTCTGGGCCGGAGCGCTGATTCGAGGTCTCTGGGTGGGAAGCCAGTCTTGTGAAAAAGAGGTCTCTCTTTCTCTCCCACGAACACTGATCTGAATCTCTAGACACTGGTTCCTCATCCTTCCTACGGCAGCTGTAATTTGGGGTGCTGGCTGTAGTAACAGCAGGTGACAGGCTGCCCAGACAACATTTGTTAGCGTCACCACTAAAGGCCATTACCACAGAAGATGCTCAGACGTGGTGTTCTTCTGCATTATGGGGCGACAGAGCACTGTTTTACTTTCCGTCTGCTTTGCCAGGTCGGAATGTTCGAAGGATTCAATACTGCCCTACCCTTACCTGGATTTTTGTGGTTTTTAGTGACACCCCCCCCCCCCGGCATTCCCGGGGACTATGGATCAAAATCCAAACTTTTGAACATCCCTTATAGCCTGACTCCAACCTGCCCTTCCTGGTTCTTCTCTCTGTCTTATCTGTGTGAAACCTCTGCCGCAGAGGGCCAGCTAGATGCGGGCACTGGGCGAAGACTTAGGCGACAAGAAAAAAGTCTCCGGTCCAGGAGACACGATGAAATACTAAACAGCTGTGCATTCGAGCAGACATTCGTTGAGTGCTTACCATGTGGCAGGCGTTGTCCTAAGGTCCTCATGCACAACTCAGTCAACACGGCGAGGGAGTGTGAGTGTTATTCCCATTTGAGGGATAGGGAAACTGAGGCACAGAAGGGCTCAGTCACGTGCCTAAATTCATCGGCTGGGTTGCCGAGTCTGCAATCTTGCCCACATTGCCCTTGGCTCTGTCCAGAGTGGTGCTTTGGACCTAGGGGAGAGTAGCGCAGGCCGCCCGCGATTCATGAGTTTATTGTGCAAACACAGTGATTCTGGACGGAGAGTGTGACAGGTAGGGGAAGAACTCTGGAAAGGTTCTAGTACCTTCTCCCAGTTACTCTGCTTCCAGGCCTGCATCCTGAGGAGATCATCAGAAACGCTGTGAAGATTCACCTCTAAGGACGTCAGTCACGTCGTTATGTCTCACTGTACAGTTTGGGACATGATCCATATTTTTTTAAAATTTTTAATTACAATGTATTTGCATTTCAAAATTGTATTTTTGGGAGGAATGTGTTCGCACCTTGGATGTCCGAACAGCACTGAAGTATAGAGAGAGAGTCTGCTGAGAAGAAATGCTGAGAGGAAAAAATATTAACATTATTTTTGGGCAGTGGAATTGTGGGTGATTCTCATCTTCTTCCTGTGACTGGTTTGAATTTTCTGTTTTTTCAAAGTTTATAGTGAATGGTTATTTGTACCTTATGATTGTCCTTTTTTGTTATAAATCTTTCGAACGTACAGAAAATACTGGGAATAACATAGGTGGAACACCCAAGTATTCATCGCACCCACTGAATAAATCCTGAGATTTTGCCAATTGGACTTTTTTTTCATAGGAGAGAGAAGATGAGACAGATAAAGTTGAGGCCGTCCTGTGGCCCCACCAGATCCTCTTCCTCCGCGGCAACCTCCCTTCTCAACTCGGGGTGTTTTCCTGCCCGTGAGCGCACACGTGCACAGAACATGTGGGGACCCATAAATGACGATAATCACGCTCATAGCGGTTTCAGCGTAGAAAGCATTCTCACGCTGTGTGTATTCTTCCCCTGAACCGGTGCCCAGGAGACTCCCCATGCAGACTCGTGCGGGCCTCGGTCATTCCTTTAACTGCTCTTGTGTCTTCTGCTGCAGGAAGAGTCCACAACACACATCAAAGTGTCTGATTGATGGACACTCCATGTCCTGTCATCAGAACACAGTGCGGCAGGAGCGTCCCGTATGTGTCCCCTTGGGGGCGGGTGTGAGAACTCCGGGTTTGAGACCCGACAGGAAGGGCCTCTGGGATGCAGAGGACAGACCTTCCAGATCATTCTCCGGGAGCGTGTGAGTGTGTGTGTGTGTTTGCCTACGTCCCTGTCTCTCTCGGTCATGACCAACCTTCCAGGGCTCCGAATCTGAATGATGTAAATGCCATCCCATCGTGGTCTCAATTCTCCATTCACGGTGCTTTTTCGGTCAGACGTACAAACATTAGAGATGCCTTCGAGGTAAGTGACGAGACTTTACCCTCGGACGGTGAGACTTGTGTGATGACGGTGGGCACGACCAGGCAGGAACGGGTGCGGAGGGGACTTGCAGGCGGAGGTGACATCGAATGCGACTTTAGAGGCCCAGGAGGGGCAAAGGACCAGCAAGTAAAGTGGGCTGGCCGGGGGAGAGGGCAGGGGCCGCGGCGGGAGCAGCGGGGGCAGGGGCTGCCAGGCCTGGGGTACGGTGGGGACGGTGCCTCCCTCCTCGGCAGGCCGGGGAGACTCTGCCTCTTGGAGACTCCGGGTTCTGCGACAGTTCAGACAGTTCAGAATTCACAGAATTGTGCTCCAGGTTTCCTGTCTCACGGCAAGCTGGGGCTGCCCCTGGGACATCAGATGTTCAGCCCTGTTCCGTCCAGAAGCAGCAGCAGCCGGGCGTGGTGCTGAGGGACTCCCGGAGGCCTCCGTGGACCATCTCCCACCCCAGGTCTGGACCGAGGCACGGGGCCTAACAGATGTCTGCGATCCCGTCCCATCCGATGGGATCTGAAATACACCAGCAGCTTCTTTGGCGGCTCATTGTGGTTTTAAAGCAGTGAGAACCTGTAGTTCTGAAGGTCACCCAATTCAGAAGTACTCTTAGCAGAGTACCCCACTCGGCAACTCCAGGAATCGCACGAGGAAGGGTCAGGCTGAGCAGGGCCCCACCTTGCAGCGGACAATGTCAGAATGCCCCAGGCTCCGTCCTCCCCGTGGTCATGAAGCAAGAACTCAGAAAACATTTCCCTCTCTAGTTAGTTATTAACTAAAAGGCAAACCCGATGACGTCACTTTGCTGCTCAAAGTCCTGGGGTGACTCCCTACTGCCCTCGGCACAGATTTTTTTTAAAGTGTTTTTTAATGAAGTAAAACCCTTTTCTAAACCAAATCTTAGAATCCTAACATCGGAAGCAGGAACGAGTGGTAAGTTTGACTACCTGTCTTTAAGCTCCGGGTTTATAATCTTCCTGTAACACTCAGGGCACAAGCGCACACATGTGGGGGTCCGCTGCGAGTCTGGGCTGGGGAAATACTCAACCGGATGCTGGCCTGGGTTTGGAGAGTAGACCCAGCCTGGGGCCCTGGCCGTGAGAGGCCCGATGTCACGCGTCTGGGCTCCCAGACACCCCCTGCATGGCAGAGCCGGCCGTCCCCGGCCCAGACCAGCTCACATCTCCCGGCTGGGATCTGTCTACACTGCCACGGGCATGAGTCTGGTGAGTGGGCGCCCCTCCTCCCTTCCTCCAGGACTTCGGAGGCCACTCTTCAGCAAGATCCAGCCCCAAAGCTGCCTTCCGTCCTCCGTGAGCCCCTCGGCCCGGGGACCTGCTCGGGGGGCATCTCGTTATTGGTCACCTATCACACTGCATTGTCCTTGTGCCTCTCCCTGATGGTGCCAGGAGCCCCTGGCATAGCGAGGACGGGTGCCTCTTCTCCACTCCTTACTGCCCACCGTGCGTGTGACACCGTGCACGGGGGAGGCCCTGAATTTGTCACGGTGAAAGGGTGACTAAATAAGGGAACCGATGTTTTGTTTTTTTTTTAAATAAGACTTGCTGCCTTTGGGGAACTAAGAAAAATGAAGGCTTTTCATCAATGCTAGCAGAGAAGCTCCCTCAACGAAACATTAAAAGTAAACAATTCCCCGGGGACCCAAGGCACACAGTTCACTCTGGAAACTTCTTAAAAGGATGAGGTGAGGGCCCGGTGGCCGAGGATGTTTCCCGGAACGTGGGAGCGAAGCCTGGGTCTCTGGGGCCCATGAGAAACGAGGCTGCTGCTTCCCAGACGCCCCCGGAAACAGCCGGGTCATTTCAGAGCTGAAGGAAGGGCTGATGACAGACGGTTCTGCTGTGAACCCCGAGCAGATAGAAGTCCTGGCTACTGAAATGTAAATCTCAGCCTGCGAAGGAACCTCAGCACACAGCTCACAGGGCAGTGGAGGGTCTGCTTTCCCGGGCACAGAAAGTGCCAGGCAGTGGCAGGCAGGATTTTTTTTTTCTTGTTCGACCTCTTTGACGTGTAATAAAAAACAGACGAAATCAATGTAATTGCTACTTTTCTCTGAGCCATGATCTCTTTAATCGCGGCCGCTTCCTTACCCAGAACGATGCCGTTGGGCTCTTCCGGCGGCTGCCACACGATCCGCACGGACGTGAGTCTCACTTCTGGGAACACGAGCCTGACCGGCGGGCCCGGGGCTGGAGGGAAGAGAGGAAACTGTGAGCCAGGTGCCGCCACGGGGCTACAGGGCGCGTGAAGAGGTCACAACGTTACAGGCTCTGCAGGCTGCCGAGCGTTCTCGAACATGGGTGACTCTTGAGCATAGACCAGACGCTCCAAGGCCGCGAGTGACTTTTGGGGTCTAGGTGGCTCTGTGTGGCCCCCTAATGATGTTGACAAAGCACCTCATTTAGAACCCAGCTCGTCTGCTTTTCCAACTTTTCCACCTTCCAGAAGCGGTGCTCACAGCCCGTGCTGGAAGCCCGTGAGTGCAAGGGGCATGAGGCTGCAAGTGTGTCAGGTCCAAGGTCAAGATTCCGCCAATGTGGGCTGAATCCTTCTGGGGGCTTGACACCTGCTAGCAGGTGTCAGATAAATCCGACGGGCTAAAGTCCCTCCCCAGGCTTACAACGAATGATTGTTCTCGTGTGCACCGTCTTAGGAAATTAAGAGTTGATGCACGCCAACGTGTATCAGACTTCTGTGTGGTGGGCTGCCACTGCCTACCAGCGTCACAGCCCTCGTAAACATGTTCACTTCGAGGGGGAGGCGAGTGAGTGTGTGGCCAGTCCCAGAACTTCTTGCTGGAACTGAACGGATTTGCAGATAAGAGGCGATGGGCTGGGAAGGGTGTTACAGTCGCTTCCGGGCCGCTGAATTCTGCCTCTGGCTATTAAACAGAGAGCAGTATTTAAAAATTTTAAGCCTGTGTTTAAATAAACCCTTGCATTTGGTAACATACATGTAAGGAGGCTACGGGCTCGCACGCCAGGACCAACTGCAAAATATGCGAAGTTCGACGGCAGCCTTATGTGGCCTCCATCCCCTGCCCCGCCCCCAAGGCCCGTCTCCGGGACCACACTGAAACCAGGGAGTGGAAAGCATGCTTGGAATCGCACGGTGGGAGAAGAAGGAAAAGCATCCTGTGACTTCCAGCCTCTACTAGAAGAGGCAGTTGTGATTGGCCAAGGTTGTAGGCCCCTCGTACTTTTCATTAGTGTAACCCGGGCCGCCATGGCTTTCAGGGTTCTGCAAACGTCCTTGAGGCCACTGCCCCCCCCCCCCCCGTCAGACCCCAGCCCCCCAGGCTCTGCATCCAGGATAGGATGGTGTGCTGAGCTCCTTCCTCTCCTCTCCTTAAGCCCAGGGCTGGTGCCGTCTCCCGGCAGAACAGAGAACCGTGGGGACTAACACGGTAGACATGTACCAGGAAATCTAGTTGTTTCATTTCTGCGAGAAGCTTCTGATCCCTGAGGTGGGTGTGTGGGAGGGTGCAGGGGGGGGGGGTGGAAGAGCAGTATTTTCCCCCAGAATACATGCCTCCTCCTATTTGCTATAGCCTGTGTAACAATAAAAATGTAAAAAAGATAACCTTTAAGTGTTTGACATCTGCAAAGTGGAAAAACATAGTTGCTGATGATTTAGACTTCCATAAAAACAGAGCCGTCAAGAGGTGCTTGTTATCCCCGCCTATAAGCACGGGTGGGGGGAGTCTGGGAGCCCGTGGAGCCCGCCACACTCCGGGCGGGAACTTCTAGGGGCGTCGAGGCGTGTGGACCACGGGAGCGGCTGGCGCCCAGGCTGGGGGCGGGGCTTCTAACGCGATCTGTGCGGACGCCGCCAGCCGGAGCAGCTGGATGCCTTACGGCCCCTGCCCACCCGGCCTTTCCCGCGCTGCCTCTCGCAGAGTTACGACCGAAATTCGCAGAGGTTCATAATTAGGCTGTAAAAATTCACTCCGGGCTGAAATGGGCCATATAAACGCTCGGTGACTGAAAAACAATTCTGTTTTGTTTTTCTCGACTGAAAAAAAAGGGGGGTGATGGTGGAAGTGGTTTGAAAATTAATTTCAGAACGACCGGCATCCAGGCGGTCGTTACGTACCGTCATCCTTGGTCCGCTCGAGGATGAGCGGCGAGCTGGGGACGCCGTTGCCGATGCGGGTGAACGCCAGCACCTGCAGCTCGTACAGCACGAACTTGCGGAGCCCGGCCAGCAGCGCCGACTGTGTGTGGTTCCCTCGCACGATGTGACTGCGTGGCTCAGGGTCCAGGTCTTTGGCCCGGAACAGGATCTGGAGGCACAGCACACAGTGTGCGGTCACGGGGATGTGGGGTGCTGGGCGGGGGCCCCTCGACCACATGGTGAGGACCAGCCGGCTGTGGCTTCTCCCCCTCAGCAGCTGTGTCCCAGGCTTCCGGGTGTAGTTTCCCCGCGCGGGTGTTTTGGGGGGAAGACGGACTCTGGGCCAGGAGGGGAGCTGGAGTTGTGACCGGGGCCGCGGCTGGGGGGGCTGCCCCTGAGCTGTGATGGACAAGGTCCGAGGCACACAACAGCCATGCCGACCACGGCCACCAGGATGGGGACTGGGTCACAAACGCAGACACTGGGCCTCCGACCGAAGGAGCCAGTGCCCCCCTCGGTTTCCCAGCTTCTTGGGAAGTTGGGCTTCTGCGTCAGGAGAGCTGCTGTAAGCCCGTGAGCCCCGGGCCCCCCGTGCAGACACAGCCCTCTGGGAGGCGCCCCTCCATGGCCCTGCCGGCTCCCGCTGGTTTGCTAAGTCCTCACTCACAGCCCACCCTTCCTGAGCGGGTCCCTCAGCCGGGGACCCAGAAGGCCGTAACAGATGGTCCTCAGGGAGGGGCTGCAACGCAGCAGGGCAAGCTCTGTTCTCCGGGACCCAGGTCTGTGGTGAGGGGTTCTGGTCATCGCACCTGCCCAGTGACAGAGCCACGTCCAGCGGGGCCTGCGGGAGCAACCTAAACGCCCAGGAGGCGGGTGGGGAGGACCAGAGACGAGGGATGGAAACCAGGAAAGCGGGGAGTCCCCACAGACGGGCGGGCCCACATGCCCTGGATGCTGGCCACATTCTGGAAAATCCGTGCCGCCCCCCGGGGGAGGGGATGGAACGCAAGCACACGCGCACACGTGCAGGTGAGGCCGAACCCGGCAGGGCTCCCGGAGAGGCAGGAAGGCGCTCGACCCCTCCTGCGCCCACCGTCGCCCAGGACTGCCCAGGCTGCCGGGAGCTCGGGACGCCGACTCAGCACGCGCTAGGAGCAGAGCGCTCCTCACAAAATGGAACCCCCTTCCTTCCCGGGCCAGCCTCAGAGCGGCCACCACGGTCACTCCCGTTGCACCAGCCCGGAAGCAGAGGCTCGAGTTCCCACAGCCGGCTCCCATCGGAGGAGAGGAGACCACAGACGTGACCATCCCAACGCAGGCTCGTGCTGCAGGTCGGGACGTCGCTCTGCGCTCCTTGGTGCAGGGGAGCGACACACGGCGCACCTGCACGGCCGACGCAGGGGCCGGTCACCCCGACACCTACCTTGTAGCCCAGGATGAGCCCATTCTGGTCCTGTTCGGGCACCGAAGCCCACGTCAGTAAGATCTGGGTGGAGCTGACGGCCTCGGCGGACACGTTTTCAGGGGCGGCTGAAGGAACTGCAAAGGCGAGTAGAACAGATTGGTACCCAAAGTCCAAAGGCTTCTGTAAATAAAGGTCCAATTTTTACCCGATCATGTTGTCCTTGAAAGAGCAACAACTTCCAAGCATTTTGGAGTGATCAGATTAAGCCTGCACGGGTGTAACAGAAATGTAAATCTCTTCAATATTAGCAGCAAATTCCACAAATCCGGGGTATTTAGGAGCTCAATTTTACCTGAATCCACCCAGTAAGATAATCTGCTTGGTCTGTTTTTATATTAACTTGTGGGACCTGCAGACTTTGATTTCAGATGAGAAATCCGCACTCACACCCCAGTCCGGCGACATCTCTGAATGCAATATTTCGAGAGGGGGCAGGGGTGCTGGTGAGAGGGGACAGCATGGTCTACACGAAGGGGAGGGGAGGGGAGATTTCCTAAGTGCTGAGTGCATGTCCTGGGCTAGAGGTCTTCAGATCCACAGTCGCCTCCAAGAGCCACCACAGCCCAGTGAGGCAGGGGTTCTTAGCCCCACTCTGCAGACGGCAGACCAAGGCTGGAGGACTCTCCGTACATTCCGCTTCAGTGAGGGCTTTTCCACAACGAGATGGGCCCGAGGAGGTGAGCCGTGCGATTCTTGACCCGTGTACGTGTAACGTGATTTCACTCTCTTCTGTTCAGATATGTCACTGAACTAATTTCAGTTTGTCTTCCGTGTTTGCAATGGTTCGGATGGAATGTGTCTAAGGACAAGAGTCAAGCTGTAAAAGCAAGGCTTTATATTCCAGATCAACTCAATGTGCCTTGAGAATTTCCTCGTGAACCCATTTAAATGTTATTCAGGCGGAAAAGAGAGATGCAGAGTTCGCCAGCGAAGTCAGGGGTGCGGTGTTCACGGACAGGCACCCGGCACAAGGCAGCGGACGGCTGGGGCCTGGGGGTCGCACCAGCCACCACCCTCCGGAGCCTCCGTGGTTGCACGGGAGGTGAAACCCGGCATGTCTGGGGGGTTTCGTGGAGAGTAATGTGGGATGGGACTCTGGCGTTCAGCGTGGGATGGATCACCCTGCAGGGGAGGGATGGGGGCTCCCAGTGGTCACCCTCCCACATCCCTAATTAGGGACAAAATCGCTTGAAGCTGGGAGGCACCGAGGTGTTCACGGGGAAGGGACAAGCTCGCGGGCTCTGGAGCGAGACCAGCCTCGACAAGAGTCCCGGGGCGTGTGACCTGGGGACGCCACTCTGCTCCTCTGGGCCTCGACGGTCCCATCTGCGAAACGGTCAAGTGCAGGCCACCTGCCTGTCCTCAGCCTGTCTTCTCTCCCTCCGTCCCGGGGGCCAGCACTCGGCTTTGCCATGAGCAGGCGATCCGCACTCTCTGTTCTCAAGAAACTGAGACGATGGCACCATAGCCTCCCATCCCCTCGGAAGGAGGGTGAGCGAAAGGCTGCCACGCTCCCGGCCCCTGCGGTGTCCATTCCCGTCTCCTTGGCAGCCCCAGTGGGGCTCTGTGAACAGAAGGAGGGGCGCCTTCAACTGCACCTCGGAAGCAGGAATGCCCTGCTCACAGGGGCTCATGCCACCCTCCACCCATAGACCCATTCATTCATTCCCGCAAGTACTCTTTCCTCCCAGCAAAGCGACTGCAGGTAGCAAGCTCAGTCATTTACTCTGAATAGACACAGTAACGAGGGTTCGCACAATAACGCTGCTTTCCGACATTCGATTCCCAGATTTTCTTCACTGAAGTGATTTGGTCTTCGTTATGGGTTGAACTGTGCCCCCCTCCCCCCCTCCATATGCTGAAGTCCTAACCCCTGGTAGGGCAGGATAGGACCTGATTTGGAACTAGGGTCACTGCAGATGTCATCAGATCGATGAGGCCATACTGGAGAAGGGCAGCTAATCCAACACGCCTGATGTCCTTCTAAGAACACCACAGGAAGAGACAGACATGCACGGCAGGGAGGCCGCCGTGGGAAGTCCAGAGGGACACAGCCACGAGCCTGGAAGCCACCAAGTGCGGGGACAGGGCCCTGGTCCTTCCCCAGGGTCTGCAGAGGAGGGGAGCCCTGCCGACGCCTTGGGGTCCGACTTCTGGCCTTCAGAATGGTGAGAGAGTAAATCTGTGTCGTGAGGCCCTCGGTCTGGGGTGCTTTGTTATGACAGCCACGGGAGACCAATACTGTCTTTAAGAAAAAAGCACCAGGATTCACGTAGGTCCTAGAAGTGCTGTCATCTTCCCTGGCAGCTCGGCCAGCCCACCACCGCACCCAGTGGTTCCTACAGACAGAGGCTGAGGGGAGAAGACCAAGGAAAGCCCGAGAGAGCACGGAGAACACGGAGCCTGCGGCGGGGGGTGGGCCGGGCCTGGCACCTTCCGGTCCCTAGAGAGCGGAGTCACAGAGGCCTCCTGGCAGCAAAGACCTCGCCTCCAGCCCCAAGCCCGGGTGACTTCCTCAGCCTCCACGGCCCAGCGGCGGTCCTGTCCCCTTCTACTCACCACATCGACCATCTTTAGAACTCAGGCCGGTGGTGGCCAGCCAGCATGTCCCCGGAACAGAAGAGTCACCTGCTGGGGCCTGTTATAAGGGTTCAGGGACCTTCCTTATACTTTCAGAGAGAGACAATGCCGGCCAGCCCGCACCTGCTGGGTACACTTTTTCTTCCTCAATACGTCAGTCGAGAGTTATTCCTATGCTTTGTCAGTCATTCAGCAGAACAGGAGTAGTTTATCTGAGCAGCTAAGTGACAAGAAAACCAGTATTTATAATTTCAAGCTTCCTCAGCCCTCTGAGGGACGCGTGCTTGCCACCCACGCCTGTGTGCCCCGTGACTTCTGGTGGCGGCTCTTGCAGGGCTCGCGCATGTTCTCCGTGCCCGAGGGGGCTCCTGCACTCAGCCCAGCCCGTCGCTCACACATAGGCTTACTGTGTTCAAGGAACGAGGGACACACCGCTACCTTGATTCAACCGCGAACGCAGAGTCACGACCGCTCGAAGAACAGGCAGGCCGACAATGTGTTGGACTGTCTTCAGAGTAAGATGAGAGCTACAAAGGTGCTGCGTGCCCGTGCCGGCAGAGCTCTGTTCTAAGAACCATCCCCGCCCGCACAGAGAGAGGCCGTTGTCATAGCAACACAAGGCGGCCACCTCTCCCTCGCGGTTCCCTGTGGGCCCGTCTGTGATACCGCGAGTGCTCAGTCCTCACTACGGGTCTACGAACCATGCAGATTTTCGAGGCCGTGGTACTATGTGCATCCCTCTCCTGAAGGGCACCCACTGCCCTGGAGGAGGAAGGGCACCCGGCCAGGGGGGGACCCGACGTGGTGCCAAGAGCTCAGCTGGGTCTCCAAGGACGGAGCCACAGAAAAAGGCCACGTTCGGGATTCAGTGTCAGTGGATTCAGATTCCACGAGGAGCCAATCTGCCATTTAGTAACAAAGTATCTGTGTTTTTAGGATTTGGTGAGAAAAGAAAAATTTAGCCATTATTAGCTTTGAGGGAGATTTGACTCCCTTTCCAACCTGCCATCTTGCATTTGGGGATAGTGCTAGAGATTCCCTTTCATGAAGAACAATCCCGATTAAAACGCTTCTCTTTTCCTTCATTTGCTCTCTCTCCTCTCCAGGGTTCCTCACTGCTCAGTCTTTTGATGTTTAGCGCCTCATTTATCCTTATATCATAATAAATCATAGGATGGCATGAAGCCAGTTCGAGCGTACTCCAAAATGGGAAACGTCATTTCAGTGTGGCTCAAAATGTTCTGCTCTGTGCTTCCCACACGGGCTTTCCGTACGGCCATGATGGTGCTATATGTGAGCACCCACATGTGTCCGTCTCCATGAGACACAGGTCTGCAGTTCTAGTCTCCCCATCAGCTCCCTGCCCTCCTTGCCTCCCTGTCACCTGCACTCCAAGCCTGGGCCTTACAACCTCTGCACCCTCTCCTGCCCACCCCCACGGGCCGAGAGGTGCCTGGCAGGACCTGTTCTAGGAAGGGGCGAGTCCTCTGCTGGACCAGGGAAGGTAAGACATCAACACTGCTGCAATGGGGAGCGGCCTGCCGGTCAGAGGTGAGGGGCTGCCCCCAGCAGGAGGTTCTGGAAGCACTGTTTAGAGGTGGAGGTGCTGAAGCCCCAGAGGATCAGCAACATGGGAAGGGGTGCCAGAGAAGGCCCCAGGTCTTCCCAAAGGGGGGGACCGAGGTCCGAGGGGGACCCATGTCCGAGCACCAGTACGTGTGGAGGAGAGATCAGCCCAAGAGGGATCCTGAGGGGCCCGCTTTTCCTGCACTAAAAATGTCTGAAGTCTGAGTCATCTCATCTTGAAATGAAGATCAATAACCATATTATTCAACTTGTGATGAATACACCTGCAGAACCAAAACTCTTCTAATTGAGCAAACATTGCATTAAAAAACAAAACAAAACAAATTTTATGTAAGCCAGAACCCTCAAAATAAGAAAGAATGTGAAAGCATAAAGCAGAACTTACATTGCAACAATTTCTAGACCAGAAACTTTCTCAACAAATGATGAAATCGATGCAGTTAGTTCTGGGGGCCTAGTTCTGGCCTATGATTCTCCCTTAGCCGTGCATACCTATGTCTGTGTTGTTTCTGTCAACCAAGATGAAAACAAACCCATCGTGCCTTTTTTTTGGATACAAAAGCTGCACCTTGACATTAACTAAAACACAGAAAAGCCTACAAAAACAAACAGTGGTGTTCAAGAGTCTCCTCAGAGTTACTGGGTAGGAGGTGACACAAGATTGTCTGAAGGGAACAGCTAGAAGAAAGCATCTGGGGTGAGCTGATGCCCAGAGTGATCTCCTCAGCATTCTCCTGACCACTGTAAAGGGAGCCCTGCAGCAGCTGAACAGATTTTTACAAAAATATAGTCTCACCTCAGCAATTTTGCCGTGGGGTGACTTTGTCTTTTGAGAGTGTTCTTTGGAAACCTAACAAAACCGTATTATTTTCCCGTTTTATTACATTTTATTCATCCTTACGTGTCATTTAGCATACAGTTTTTGGAACGAAATCCTTGAGAAGTAATTTAGCTGTGAGTAAGAGTTATTTTCCCTCAGCTCCTTCAAGATTATTCTCATTCCATTACGATTCCATTGTTCCATTGTCGTCTGGCCTCCACTGTTGTGGAGAAGTTGGCTTCAAATCGTCTTCCCTTCTGTAGGTGAGATGCCTTCCCTCCAAGTGTTTTTAAGATTTTCTCTTTGCTTTTCATGCTCTACGGTTGCAGCACAATGCATTTTGGTGTGGATTTATTTTATTTATTCTGCGCAGGATTCACTTTTCTTCAGTCTTATAAAGTATCAATTCTGAAACTTCTTGGCTATTATCTCCCCATATTTTCTCATTCTTATCTCCTCCCTCCTTCCCCTCTGAGTCTTATTAGATATATGTTGGACCTTCTCATTCCATTCTTTATGTCTTTGAACCTCTCTGCCACATTTCAGCCTCTGTGTCTTTGTGCGGTTGTATTTTAAGTTATTTACTCATGTCTACCTAGCTTCTGCTTTGCTAATTCTCTCTTCAGCAGTGTCTAAACTGCTTTTCAACTAATGGTAGTGTTTTATTTTCAATGGCTGTGTCCTATTCGTTTTTCTTAAAAAGTGCTTTCAAAGTGGCATCTGAATCTTTACCTAAAGTTTTAATGCTTTCTTTTCATAATTTAAGACTACAGTCTTATGTAAGATTAATACGTACAACATATTGATTTGAGACACTTAGGTACTCCAAAGAGAATACCATAACATCAGCTAACACATCCAACAGTCACAAAATAACTGTCCCTTTCTTGTAGTGAGGACATTTAGAATTTACTCTCTTGGCAACTTTCAAGTATATAATACAGTATTATTAACTATAATGATGATGCTATACATAACATTACTCAGAAGTTATTCATTTTACAACTAGAAGTCTTTAATAATTTTAAATATACTTATTACATATTCTCTTTCATACTATTATGTATTTTAAAGCAATCAGGGCCCTATTTCCTCCCTGCCTCCCTTCCTTTCTTCCTTCTTTCCTAAAACAAAAAAGATCTTATTCTTACTCCTAGCAGAGTATTTCCTGGTGTGTTTGAAAGTCGTGACTTCATCTTTTAAAAGCTGATTTTCCTTTGGGACAAGTTGGCTGTGGCAGCATCTCTCCAGAGATGTTTCCTTCTTTGCTTGCCCAGAAAGTCTGGCCTAGAACCACCTTTCTTTCTTTTTTCCTTTCTCTTTTTTCGTTTGTTGTGTTTTGTTTTGTCTTTTAAAAAATTTTATTTTGTTTTTAGAGGATGGTGAAATCATTTATGGGGGCATAATACCTAATCTTTCAGCAGGAGCGGATCATGGTTTCCCTGGGGTAAGAGTATTTTTTGGTCAGTGAGGAAGGTCTTCCCAGACTTCCAATGAAGTAGAAAGTGTACAATCTCTGAACCATACTTATTTTAATAACACTTAACACCTGTTATTGTCCAGCTTGTTTTTTTAGTTTAAACACCTTAGGGGTGTGAACTAGTTATCTCATTGTGGTTTTGATTTTCATTTCCCTGGCGGTGAATAATGTTGAACATCCTTTCATGTGATTACCTGACCATTTGTATGTCTTCTTTGGAGCAATGTCTGTTCAGATCCTTTGTCCAGTTTTTAACTGGGTTGTCTTTTCTTTGTGGACTTACAAGAGGTTTTTTTTTTTTTTTTTTTTAATACATCCTGGATATGGGTCCCTTATCAGATGAATGATTTACAAATACCTTCTATGATTGGGGGACTACTTTTCATTGTTGTTGTTTTTGTTTTTTTACTTTATGGTGGTCTTTGAAGCACAAAGGTTTTTGTGTTAATGAAGTCTCAATTTTTCTTTTGTGGCTTGTGCTTTTGATGTCTGGAACCAAGTTTTCCATTAATGTCTTTTCTAGGAGTTTCTGGACCAGACAGAGTAAATTTAGAACCCAAACCTGAGTTGGGCACAGGACTTTTTTTTTCCTATTCAGGGTCTGGGTAGACAGGTGGACATAAACAAATTTCCCTGGGCAGAGATTTTCAGCCTCCCTTTCAATGAGGGTACAGCATTCAGGAGCTCTGTCTGTGTGCAAAGGTCTTGATTCTAACTCCCTGCCTTGTGCAAACCTGTGGCTGAATCTTCTATTCCTGGTCGAGAGTCCTGAAGCTCCCAGGATGGATGCCCACCCCCCATACCAACCCCCCGGGGTGGCCACAGGACCAGTTCAGCACCTATGGCTTCAGTCCCTGTCTGCCTCTGACATCTGCGGATTTCCTGTTTTTCTTATGAGGACAACAATACATTCTAAATCTCGATAATATTTTGTCCATAATTTTCTAGTTAGTTACAGCAAAGTTTTTTTTTTTAATATTTTCTTGCTCTGCCTATTACCGGGGTTAGAGGGGTCCCCTCAGAACGTTTCAAGTCCTCCCCTTTGTCACGAAGACTCAGAGACTAAATGGAGCTTTTTAAAAATCCATGTGATTGCAGAGCCACAAGCTGAGTGTACTGTCTCGATCTTTTCTCTCTAGTGTAATAAAATCTACAGCCTGAAAGAAAGCCAGGAAGGCATCTGAGGCAGCCCCAGCTACCCTGGCAAGCCCCTCTTCAAATATGGGTCCTCTTGGAAGGAGAGAGGGATGCTTCCTTCTCTTCAGGAGACAACCTCGCCATTTCAGACCAGGTGGAAAGAACTGGTCTGTGTCACTGTGAGTCTTTAAACGTGACAGAAGCCCTCTTTGTCACTCCACAAGCTCAAACCAGGCTAGCAGGGGGGCCCCTAAACCACAGGTCAGCCCACAAAGCCCGGCAGATCAGGGGAACACACTGGTTCTGGAACAAACCAGACTGCAGCCAAGACTACTGAGTACTGATCCGAAGTACTCAGTACTTTTCCTTTCCTCCCTGGGCGCCAGCAGTAACCTCGAGCCTGGTGGCTCTGTGCGGAGGGATGCGTGCCATTTCTGGACAGGTGTTAGGGGGTGGGGGTGCCTGCTCTTTGCTCTTTCTTCTTCCAGGGTAGCCGGGTCCAGACAAGGATTGGGCCTGCAGCAGAGCCTGGGTCCCCGGGTCCCTGAATCAGAGAGCCACCTGCCAGACAGGACCCCCGCCCCACTCGGTGATGACTGAGAAATGAAGCTCCTGTGTCAAACCAATCGAACCTTCGAGGGGCTATTTGTTAGCGCCCGGGAGACGGTCTTAGCCCCTTCCACAAACTACTTTGTCAAGAGGAGGTCCGGAGTGCCTTGTGTTATAAAGATCTCCCTCAGAATCACTACACACCCTTGCTTATTATCACGAGTCCAGCCCCTGGGAAGACCCGTGATTAATTTCAAATTAGTGGTGTGCTCTCTAATGATGTTTTCCTGAAATTCCCTCTGAGGTTGACCTAACTACTGGGTTCGGAAAATGCCGGCATAGACACGGGGGGACAGGGTCAGTGAGATGCGACGTGGGGACGGGGGACACGGAGCCCCATCTCCAGGCAGAGCCGGGTTGGGGCTGAGCCTCCCCCTCACCTGATTCCCGCGTGCGGCCCCGCACCGCCTCGCTCCAGGGCCCGGCCCCGATGGCGTTGAATGCCTGCACCTGAAGCTCGTACTCCGTCCACTCTTCCAGCCCCTCGATGGTGAACTCCCTCTCCAGCCGGTCATTGATGACTTGGGCCAGCGCCGGGGCCGGGAGGTCGGGGCGCCAGTACTTGATCCTGTAGCCCACCGACTCGGGGTTCCCGTTGTACTGGGAATCAGGCAGCGGCTGGAAGCAAACAACGCGCACGGTGAGCCGACATCTCAGAACCGCCCCGACCCCCGTCAAGGTCCCCCAGCGTTGGCCACTCTCAGGAGGCCAGTTCCACGGGAGATATTTCCCGGGGGCGCGGGGGACAGTCTTAGAACCTCTACCACATTGTTCCCTGGAACTTTTCTTCTGTTAATTAAATGAAATCCTGTCAGTAACTCAGGCCGGACGTCATTTCTTTTAATCCATTTTGGCTTAATTTTGTGGGGGAAATGTTCTGAATAAATATCAAGCTGGCCCTCCTCCCAACATCCAGTATTGGCTCTGTGTTGACCCAGCTTAAGGACTTACGGGTCCGGCCTGGGGCACCACTGGCTTCCCTCCCCCAGAGAACATTCCTCCGTTCCCGGGAGCCGGTGAGTAACGCTACTCGTGAACAGGCTCGCCCGGGCTGGTCTGCGGCCCAACGCCATCTGTCAAATGCAGCACTCTTTGGTTTAACGAGAGATCAGCTTTGATTGGGACAAAGTCACGGCTGAGACACCACTAAGCTCTGGCTGCACGGGCAGACCTGGACACTCCCGGCGACCGTCCCCGCAGCCACCTCCCGGCCCCCAACTCACCACCCAGCGGAGCCGCAGGCTGGTCTCGCTGGCCGTTCGCACGGCGATGCTGGTGGGGGCCACGTCAGGGGGCGCCTGCAGGGTCTGGATGACCCGGGATGACAGGCTGAAGGGGCTGGCGCCGACCACGTTCGCCTGCCTCATGCGAAACCTAGACGTCAAACCGGGGACACAGTGATTCCGCAGGAAAGACGGACACAACAAAAGCCACCACCACCTTCTTGGAAGGCTCTGCTGTGTGTCCGTGTCGTGAAGGCTGTTGCCCAAGGACACCCTCTTGCCACCTGGTTTCATGAAAAATGCAAATTGTGTATTTGGCCCTTCCCCCGCCCAGAGCCTCCAAAGAATCTTTTAAATTAGTTCCAGCGCAAAGATGTTAAATCCCCAAGCGAAGCATAACTGACGGGGTGACATGGCCGGAAACGTGTGTCATCAGATGTCACCGGCTGACTTGTGTTTAGGTAAGGCCGGGGGACTCGCGGGCCTGGAGCCAGATGACGGCCCCGAGAGTCTGGTGTCATTTCAAGGAGCACAGGTGCCTGCACCCCATTCTCTGCTGCCTCGGGCTCGAGCACTGGCCCCAGAGCCCGCACCCTGGGACTCCGACCCCACAGGTAACTGAGACCTGAGGCAAATCAGCCCTGACCCCACTTCCTTACCTATAAATGAGGGTGGGGGGGATGTGCTTTAGCGTCTCGGTTAATGGTTTCAGTTCTCTCTCCTTTACGTATTTGTCTGATTACTTGGAGTGACCTTCTCCCCAGGAAACACGCGCTGAGCACGCATACGCATTCACCACAGGGGCTGGGAGAGGACGGGGGTCTCCAACCGCCGTTTCTGACCTTGGCTGCGATGATACAGCCGGTACCAGCTTCACAGGGTAAGCTTGGAGCCCCTGCAGCCTGCTGTTTGAGAAATTTTTTTTTTTTTTCTCTAAAAACAAGCATACGGGGCCTTGACTCGTCAGCTCTGCTCTCAGGGAGGACACCACAAGGGAGAGGCTGAATAGCATCTCTCATTAGGCACCGTTTTAAAAAGCTCTAACGTCGGTATTATACCGAAAGAAAATGTTCTTCGTGAAGATGTAATGCCACCTTTTACTCTCTGAATTAGTCATTCTTAGTCTTTTACTCCCCAATCTTATGAACAATGACATTATCAAACCCAACGTCTGGTGATAACTGGAAATTTCATCTCCGTCAATGATCTTACGGGAAGTTATAACGTCTCTAACGGCTCGGGATCGCGCTACCCTTCGTTACGGCCAAGGATTTACTGCCTGGATAGGTTTCAGGATCAAGAAGCGAAAGGTTACACGGCGTGTTAAGTGTTGATTAGTGAGCCTCGCCAGTCCTGGGTCCCGGGAGGGGGAGGCAGAGGACTTTCCCGGGACAGCTGCTCTCTTTACCCATGCATGTTAATAGCCCCAAGCAGTCATGGAGTTTGTGGGGAAAAGCCCCACCCCTCGGCTGCCTGTGGCTCTTGGTATTGAGCCCAGTGGAAGGGCAAGCCATTGCAGCTGGCGCTGATGCCGGAGCACTGCTGAGCCAGCAGCGGGGACCCACGCGGACCACGGGGACCCAGCCATGCATCTTGCTTCTAAGGGTCAATGGACTGTGTTTACCCCTGGGAAATGTCATTCACATGCACGGAACTGGGTTTTGCTCTTCTGGGCTGAAGCCACCTGTTGGCGTTGCTAGCCTTCTTCCTGTAGCGGCTTACCACCTGCTGCTCTCACCTGTAATGAGTGTAGGGCGTGAGGTTTGGGATCTCCAGCATCTGGGCGTCAGGCTCATTCTCTTCCTCGTAGAGGCTGACCCACTCCTCCTCATCACCGATGGCTCCAACCTGTGGGAAGGACGATGCTCGGATGGGGTGGACGCGCTGGGGCGCGGAGGCGGCCACGTGCAGCGGGTGCGGCTGCCTGGTGTGTGTCGGGTGGGGCAGACCTACGCGTGTCCCCCACGTGGGCAGATAACTGGATCTTGCACACACACCCTCAGCTAAGCCCTGGAGATATGGCTCCTGCTATTCCCGCCAAGGTCAGGACCCGGAGGATGAAGTCTCTGGGAACAAACCTCCCAGGGCTGACCCTCTGTGGGAGAGGACCTCCCAGGCCATCCCGTCCTTCTTCGTGGTTGACAGGCGAGGACTGAAAGAGAGGCCCAGAGAGAAGGCCTGGCCAGGGTCTCATTTAGGGTCCAGAGCCATTTCCACCACACACTGACCGAGGGGACTCAGTCTCTCCCTGTTCCCGCCCTGCCTGTTTCTGTCCCAAACGCACACCGAAGAACCAGCGCTGGCCTTGCACAGAGGACTGGCCGCTGCCCTGGGAGCCAGGCCAAGAGAGCCATGAGGGAGACGACGTGACTTCACCCCAGCCAGGAAAGCCCTAATTCTCCCGCGCATCTCCTGTGCCAGGCACACCTGGCGTTGTGCAGGCCGCGTGGCCCTGGGGGACCCAGCGGGCGCGGGTGGAGGGAAGGCCGGGAGCACAGAGGGGGTTTCAGGCGAAACAAGCAGGGGTGAGGTGGGTCAGCCCAGGCCGCTTTGCTTCTGACGCTCCGTAAATGCGTCAGATGACAGCGCAGAGATATGCTCGTTAAGCTTGCGGAGAGATCATTCGGCAAGTGGCCAGGTGGCTGGAGGACGGCATAAGAATTTAAAGTCTTGGAAAACTGAAGAAAGGTCTAGGAGGGTGTGGAGGAGGCTTCTCTCTCTCCCTCTCCCTCTGCTTTTGCTCTCTCTGTCAAATAAATAAATAAAATCTGAAAAGAAAAAGTGTCCACATGTGGGGTGACCGGCCAGAGACATTTGGTGGAGAAAGACCTGGCGGTCAGAGTTGAAGAGCAGCTGAGAGCCAGCAAAGCAGAGAGGCAGCTGAAGGGAGCAGTGAAATTCAGCAGACGAAGCAGTGTCCACGGCTGGGGGCACAGGCCGGCCAGCCTCCCCCAGTCCTCAGCCCTGGGACCCCCACCTGAGCCCGCAGACCCTCACTTCGGAGACACAGAAATGAAAGAGGGAAAAACAAATGTAGATCGAGGCTCGATCCAGGTGGCATGGAAGCCTTGTCTTGGGAACGGGAGGGGCCAGGCCACCCTGGGCGGGATGAGCTGTAGCCCCAGACAGCACTGCGGCCCCCCCCAGGGCCCATGGCGGCCACCTGCCTCTTCCGCCATGTCCGGGAAGTGGGAGAGGCCCAGCAGGGGAAGACCGGCTGGCGCTGACCACGGCCCAGGTCTGAGGAGCGCTGCCGGGCAGAGCCGAGCGCCCCCCGCCCCGCCCCGTGTGTGTGACGTCGGGGCAGCATGTGTCCCCGAGGGAGCCCTGTGTGTGGCTCAGTGTCCAGCCCTCAGGACACGCAGCAGGCATCTGCGGGATGAAGGCGGAAGGCGGGTCTCAGCTCCGATCAGCACACAGACGCCTTCTAGCCCCAGCAGTCCCAGCAGCGGGGAGGGGAGGCGGGGCGGGCGGGAGGGCTGGGACCACGTTCTCTGCTCAGTTAGTGCGCTCTAGACGTTACCAAGATTTATGAAGGCCCTACAGTCAAAATGCTGAAAACCCAGCTGCCCTGTACTAAGCGTTGGGCCCGCGGACGGGCCCTCACGGGAGCGGCTGGTGGTTCCTGAGTCCCAGGTGACAGGGCGCTCCTCTCAGTGAAAGGGATACCTGGGAGACTGAACCAGAGCGCCAGTACTGGTTCTCGGGACACAGGTTCTAGGGACACTTCTCCCTGCAAAGCCAGTCTGTCGCTCCCGGGGACGCATCACTCAGCCTCAGACACCTGCACCTCGCAAACACTCGGCCTGCTCTCCGAAGTGCGCCTCCCCCTCCCGCTCGGGTCCTGGCGGCTGGTGAGCTCCTCCGGAATCTGCGGAGCCTCAGACCTCTGGGAACCTTCCTGAACCACGAACCGCCCCTCCCCCCGCCCCCACCCAGGCTGCTCAGTCTGTGCTGTCAGGACATCTTCTGAGTCCCTGACACACAGCGCTCCTCCCGCCTGTCACCTCCCCTTAAAGACAGGACTCTCCTACGAACACACGGCGCGTGCCAAAGATGCCTTTAGCTCACGGATGAGGGAACCAGCAAGGGACTACAACTGGCTCAGACAGTACCAGATTCAAAGTATGGGCGTCCGCGAATGAGGACGCTGAGACACGGCGGCCCAGTTAGAAGTAAAGCCAGCTGCAAGAGCACGGCGATTGTAACCTCTGGGTGTGCGGCTTTCCATCTTCTCTAAGGTCGCGTCAAACCTCACAGAGCCTGGCCGAATCATAAGCAGTAAGACAAACAGTTACGGGTTCCAAAGACAATGAGCTGTGGGCAGGAGTCAGTGCACTACGGTCTGAGGGCCCAATCTGGCCCACCTCCTGTTGTTTTAAATAAAGTTTTATTGGAACACGGCCACACTGGGTTTGTGTACCACCCGCCAATGGCTGTGTCCATGCTCCCACGGCAGAGCCATGTGGTTGCAGCAGAGATCGTGGCCCAAAGTATTAACTGCCTGGCCCTTTACAAGAAAAGTTGGCCAGGCCCTGGACCAGCGTTTCCCTCGCAGCACACGCGGCGCCCCCTCTGCCTCGCTCCCGAGCTCTCTTGCCGCGTGTTCTCCCTTTTGTCTGCGTGAGAGC
Source organism: Nasua narica (assembly GCA_028533885.1). Lineage (NCBI taxonomy): Eukaryota > Metazoa > Chordata > Mammalia > Carnivora > Procyonidae > Nasua > Nasua narica. The sequence goes on from CM052805.1 coordinate 31,487,940, forward strand.
CCCCAGGCAGGTTGAGGGTCTTACTCCTCTCCGTACCCCCGGTATCTCCCCCGGGTCCAGCCCAGGCTGCTGGCTCCACGAACGAAGGGATACGTAGTGAACAAGTGCCTGGTTTCCAAAACCGGTATGCGGATGGGTTGTCACCGCCGAGCTCCAAAAGCAGATGATTATGGAAAATGTCATTTTACTTACGGACCTCGGGGGGGGGGGGATGGGGTGCTTATGTTTCTATAATAAAACGTTTGCGTTGTGATCTAAAGAGACCAGAAGTCTTGTTAGTGAGAAACAAGTCTTTTTAATACTTGCTGGGATCCTCTGGCTCTCTAGTTAGATTTCAAAACCGTCATGACGGAATGTTCTAGAAGTAACCGGCTGTTCACTAATGATGCGCTGGACATACGGTGTGGCAGAGCTCTTTGAAGATGAAACAAATCAGAGCTCCATGGGGAAGCTGGGATTTTGACGTGCTTTTTCTTCTGCTGCTTCTTTTGAAGCTAACAAACAGCACTTAACAATACTTAATACAAAAGCAGAAATGCCACCCATTTCAAATGCCGCGCATCAGGGGGTGGTCGTTAGGACCCATTAGGGAGCTGCTATCCTTTTTTTTTTTTTTTTAAAGATTTTTTATTTATTTATTTGTCAGAGAGAGAGAGAGAGTGCACAAGCAGGCAGAAAGGCAGGCAGTGGCAGAGAGAGAAGCAGGCTCCCTGCTGAGCAAGGAGCCCGATGCGGAACTCGATCCCAGGACCCTGGGATCATGACCTGAGCCAAAGGCAGCAGCTTAACCAACTGAGCCACCCAGGCATCCCAGGGAGCTGCTATCCTTCTTAAAGCCCCAGGACTTGCTGCCCTGCCCACGCTTCTCCCTGAGGGTTCCGACGGGCACATCTGCCCCACGTCTGGCTGGGAGGCTGGGCTCCTTTGGACACAGGTGCTCATTTAATACCTGGGGGGTCCTAGACCACCCCCCGGCCCTTGCCAAGTGGGTTTTTCCACCCGAGCTAGACTTGTCTGTCCTGGGAAAGCCTCTGCTGTCAGCGGGGCCTCCGAGGGGTTGCGGGGAGGCCAGCCTTCCCCGGGCAGGACCTCCAACACCTGGTGGCCACGAGGTGAAGCACTACTCAGAGGACGGTCATTAACCTCATCTCACGAAAGGTAACAGCAGCCGGACAGGGCACATGGGAACCCAAGTCTGGGCTGGGAGAGGAGGGAGGACGGAGCTGGGTGGGCGGCAGGACACAGTGTGCCCTTCATCGAGAGCTAGGAGAGGGAAAAAAGGCTCTCCAAGAATTCATTCCATGGAACTCTGCCAGGCCAAGTGCACCCTGCTGGCTGAAACTCTGGTGTCAGCAGGAAAACCTGCGAGTCAAGCAACTTGCACCGTTCCCGAGTCCCCTCTTCGGAGCGCCGTCCCCAGCGCCCCCGCCAAATGAAGCCCCCCAGCGAGGATGGGGGACAGACGGGGCCTCTCTGCACGGTGCCGCTGGCAGGTCAAGCACAACCAGGAAGGGCTCGGGCCTGAGCGAGGCCCAAGGCCAGTTCTCCGAAAGTCCACACAGTCTGCAGCCCCGACAAGTCAGTGGGTGATCAGCCCTACACTTGGCCGAGGAGGGTTTGTGGTTTGCAACAACCCGAGCCGTGTTCCCCAGCCCTCCCTCCCGTTCACAGCTGGGCCTGCTGGTTAGTATTTATTCTTTCCTAATTGTTTAACATCCTCTCCATCTTCAGACGCAAGGGGATTAGGAAACGACTGTTGGGTCTTCTACCATGTGGGGCGTCAAGAACATTGGCTTCTCCTGGCCTCCTCTGACCTTACAGCTGTCTCCTCTCCTTTGCCTCCAGTGACCCCCAAACGAGATCTCCCTGTAGGTCTGTCCTGGCCATCCTCCTCTGTCTCCCTCGGCATCGCTCTCCTCCTGGCGTTCGGTGTCCCTCTGCGGACGGCTCGGACCCGTGTGGGGCCTTCGCTCCCACTGACGGCCAGGCGGACTAGATAATTTCTGGCCATCTCTGAGCGAGTGCCTCGGACCCCACAGGCCCGCAACAGCCCCCACTCTCTCGCCGCCAGGACGCACCCCTGCCCCAGTTCCTGCCAGATGGTCACGACACCGCGGCCCTCTGTCTTCGAGGACGGCAAACCCAGAGCCCCATCCTGGTCCCCCCATTCTGCGCAGTGCTGGTGGCCCCCCGCCGCCTCTCACGGTGGCTTGACTCCAGTGACGGGACCCTGGTTTAGAAGCGCCTGAGTTGTCGCTTGAACGATTTTGATTGTCTCTCACTCAGTGCGTTAAAAACAGAAGCGAGCACTTGCTTGTAAAAGACCAAAGGTTCAGGCTGCTAACTGCTCACTGTAGGAGCCACAGGGCAGTCGCTGGCCTGGTGAGTCGCCTCCCTGACCGGCCGTTGGAAAGCACCAGTCTGACGGTGCCCTGACCTGCACCCCTGGGAACGAGCCTCTTCCCCGCCAGTCACCCTGCACAGCACCCCTGGCTGTGTCCCTCAGGCACAGGGCCCAGAATGCTGTGAGCCTCGGCTGCTGCGGCCGTAAAGGTGGACGGGGCATGGGGGAGCCCCAAGGTCATCCCTGCCGCCCTGCACTCCAGGCTGTCCCTGGCCTCACCTGTGCCCCGTCCTACCCAGTCTTCCCTGTGTCAACTCCCCTGGGCTCTCCAGGTCTCCCCCACTTTATACATAGTCCCCAACAGCATCCCCATCCGAAATGCCCTTCTAGGGACAGTTTTCCCATGAAGTATTCCCCTCCCGTGAAGAGGTTTCTCCCACAGGCCCTCTGTGCACCCCTGACAGTCCCTGTCCGGGAGCCCGGGTTGCGGGCACGGCTGCCTCAAGGCTGGGGGCGCCTTCCTCCTGCAGTGTCCCAGCCGCCGTGGGGACGATGAGCTGCTGTCCCCAGCACCTGCCCCTGCTTATCTCTGAAGTGCAGGTGGCCTCCTCTGCGTCTGTCCCTTCTCTCCCATCAGACCCAAGCCCTCTCAAAGGCAAACAGGAATGCCCACACCTCCCTGGGCTGCTTCCCAAGATGCCGAAATGCCAGTGAGCACTGGGGCCCCGCTGTGCTTGAAGTGGGGCCTGAGGGGAGGGGCGGGACAGGCCAGGGACCAGGAGAACCACCTGCTACCTGCTTCCTGCTCTGCGGTGCCGGGACCTTGGCCTTGCCTGCTAGGTGAGGACAGCAGTGATGTCCCCCAAATGTCAGCGGGAGACTCGGACGGGACGGGGGGTGTGAAAGGCAGGGGACACCCTGACGGTGTGGCACCGTGCTCAGACACACGGGGGTGCTTTCCCATGGACACTTTTAGACAAACTGATCGGGCCATTCCCACCAGCTCCAGCCTGCCTTCCTGGGTGCTGCCCCCCTGCTCACAGCCCCTCCACCGCCACTCTGCCTTCCCCACAGGTGCACCGGCCACGCTTCCAGGCTCTGTATCTGATCCCTGACATCTGGGGCTCTGCTGACCCTGGAGGAGCTCAGCCCAGCTTGCCTGTGGTGCACCCGCCGACCCAGAGCCCACACTGTAACCCTCCTCCGCAGGGCTCTCGAGCTTTGGGCCAACAATCCCCCAAGGCCAGAGACCGAAGAGCCATTAGGCTCTAGGGTCACCAGAATTACTCAAACTGGCCTTCCCGAGCCTGCCCGCCCCGCCTCGCCCGCTCCTTCCTGGGGAAACCACGAGAAGGCTCTCGCCCACAGCGCAGCCTCCCCCTGCCTCCTGACTGACCCTGCTGCTTCCCTGCGTGAAATCCCATGCGCCCTCCTCTGTGAACTGTGAGTAGGACTATATTTTCGGTGAGTCATCTCCTGACCTGTTGGCCTCACCCCGCCTGAATAAAAACAGAGTTTAGGTTCTAGAACAAGAGGAGTCGCGCGACTTCGCGACTCTGCCTTTGATGCCGCTGTGCTCCCAGTTCGCACGCCCTCCTCCCCGTCTGAGTCCTGCCCCCTGCTTGCTTTCAGGTTCCCTTCCAGCGGCAGCAAGTGTCATCGGTGTCGGCCAGATTACAGGTCAGCCGTCCCTCCCACGCCCCCCAGGCGACCCTGGCATTGGGCACGAGACCCCAAACCTGAAGCACAGCACGTACTTCAGAAATGTTTGCTGGGTGAACGGGTGACTAGAACGGAGGAAAAACAAAACCTGACGACCGGAAGACTGAAACATGGGTGAACCTAAAACTCCAACACGAGAATTAGGATGAAAGATTCCGAGCGGTCCTCAAAAAGAAGAGGAAATTATTTCTCTCACGACACTTAATTTGGTTTGACGGTCGTGACTTCACGATACGTCGACTTCCATTTCCTGAAAAACGACACTTGTGGTAAAATGTTTCCCTCAGACCGGCCTGGATTGTCCCTTGTACTGCGGTATTTTTGGCTCCGTGATATTTTGAAAAGTCCCGTAATGGGACCTCGAAGCATCTGAGAGACTAGTGGACAAGAAGGCCAGTTCAAACCGTGCGTCTTGTATGGATTTCCCACGATGGCCAGGAAATAGAAGAGAAGAGTCGTTGTCGGGTGTTATTATGGACAATCAAGCCAACGCTAGACGTTTGGAAATATCCGCGCGTGTCCGTTGCCACCGCCTCTCACCGCGGCGCCCTGATGCTGAGGCGGATGTGCTATCCCTCTTACCCACGTGACAGAGTCATCGCTGAAGGAGCCAGAGAGCCGGTGACAGCGCTCCTTTGCATACTCGACAGGCTGTTCAGAAAGAATGTCACTCTTTTTCTTCCGATTATGACAAAGCGATTCAACCACAGTCAGAGTCTGTGACAGTTGAGACGCTGACGGATACTGATGAAGAGGTCTGCCGACAGCCCTGACCTCCATCCGCGATGAGGGAAAGGCGAGATGGAATTAGTGATTGGAAGTCCCCACCTGCAAAGCGTGAAGTGATGAGGCAAAAAACGTCTGGCCTCTGTCACCGCAGGAGACAGAGCACACCGGAAAGCCTTTCCAACATCAGCGGTGATAGGAGGACGGGGCACATAAATAAGGAAAGCAAACGCTTTGAAAGCATGGGAAACTCTGTCCCTTGGGTTTGCGCCGTGACCCATACCCCTAATCGGCACAGGCTTCTCGGGGCACCCTCCTTCCACGTTGCAGGCCCTGTTCTGGGCCGGAGGGCGTGCCCAGCATAGGGCAGACGCGGTCCCGGTCTCCCCAGGCTTATGTTCCTGGGAGACCCTGTAACCAGTGGAGAAGAGGGTTTCTGGGGCAAGAAACGTGAGTTTCTAGGGCAGGAGCAGCAGCACGAGAAGCTCCTGGCCCTCCTGGCTCATCGGCTTCCTGAGCAGGTGGGATGTCAGCGGGCCAGGGGCCCGGGCTGGCCCCCGCCCTCCAGGCCAGGCGAGGCCTCCGAGCCCAGAGTGCCGCTGGGGACGCCCCCTGTCATTCACGGCCCTGGACCTTCCAGGGAGAGCTGGACCTGACATTTTTCAAGCTGTGGGATTTGGGTTCCGTGTGAGTGAGTTCTAAGTACTGCTAGCTTGAGTCTCAGCTGACATTCTGGGCGCTCAAGCTGGGCTGGCGTCCTGCCCCAGGAGCCTGGGCCTCTTCCCAAGGGGCACGGCCTACCGCCACGGGGGTCTCAGTCGTCCTCAGTCCTCTGACCCAGAGCAGCTCCTGCCCCGAGCTGGCCTGACTTTCCAGGTGTTTCAGGGTATGGTCCTGCAGCCTCCCCCAGAATGCAGCCTGTCCTCAAACGCTTGCCTTGACCTTATTACTTTTACTATGAGCTTCCGTTTATCACATGCTTGCTGTGTGTGAGTCCCACGCTAGAGCTTTCAATGCCCTGTTCTCCCCACTGCGTGTCCGGTGCGTGTGTTCTTGCCCTCGGCCCGGCGGCGGGTGCCCACGGACCCTCCCACACCCAGCGGCCTCGAGGCCAGCCCCACACAAATGTGCCTAGGGTCCTACCTTTAGGCACCGTGCTTTGCTGGTCGGCCTGTCCCTTTCCAGCCTTGCCTGGGCCTGAACAGACCCCAGGGGTCCTCACTGGTCCTGCCCATCCTGCAAAGGTCCAGGGCAAAGCTTCTGCTGTGAGTATCTTATTGCAAGAAACCTCAGATCTCTCGGCCTCCACATTTCCAAATTTGCTCTTTAACACTCTGATGGTTTCTTGGGAAGAAGTCACTGGAAATAGCACACAGCCAAGTGGACGATTCCGAGCAACAGTTTAGGGGAGCCGACTGTGCACACCTCCTACTTCCAAACGTCAGGTGTTCATAACTTCAGCCTCTTCGGCGGCCGACAGCCGTTTGCTCCCAGCCATAAGGCTGGGACGCGAGAGTCTCCTTACCCGTCAGAGGAACAGCAGCTTTTCCTCAAGGCTCCAGGCTGGCCCAGGACGAGCACAGCTAGGACTGGGCCACAGGGAGTGGACGAAAGTGCAGAACGGAGGCAAGTCCGGCTGCAGGGGGTGGAGGAGGAGGGCCATGGTTCTAGAACGCTCAAGCAGCGCACTTGGCCTTAAAGCCCTGGGAACCTGGGCATGAAGGAAACACACTGTCTGGGCTTCTACCTGGGAGGAGAAAACAGGCATGCACTGGCCCATCTTCCCCGCGGCTCGCCGCTGGGAGAAGGTCACTGCAAGGGGCCGTGGCTCGGGCAGGTTAGGGGACGGCCGGTAAGCCGCGCTCACAGGTGGGCACCCCGTGCACGGGAAAGCAAACAAAGCCCGGCCGGAGGTTCATCAGCCCGGGATCCAGTCCCTCGGCGGGAGGTGCCCTGGGAAACAGAGAAGGTCGCTCAAAACTCCACTTCCTCCAGGAACGCCATGGACGCGGGGGCCACCGGGGGCCCTGTGACGCCCCATCGGCCTCACCCCCGCTGCTCTGTAGTTACCGAGGCTGCAGTCGGCAGACTGGTGCTTTCTTTTATTAGCCCATAACACTCTCTGAAACAGGTCCTTTTAAGAAAATGGTACTATTATGCACAAACAAGCAGTAAGTGGGCTGTTCTTCCCCTTCCCGTTTTCCGAATGGAAACAGTTTTATCTGTACCGCTAGCACCTTCATTATAGGAAACCCGCTCGAAGCAGCCTCTGGAGAAGACTAGATGCTATTTCGGCTATTAGAGCACAGCAAATGGCTGCAGACGGCAGGGGTTTACGGAGGGACCAGGAAGGCAACCAGGAGCGGCAAATGAAAACATAAAACATTTGCATTCTCCCCGTCTGTGCACCATAAAAACGGGGGAAGACAAGTTTTGCTCACCTACAGTCAGAGGTTACTAATTAAACAAAGCATTACTGAGCCAGAAATACCTATAAAGGCTGCTTTCTAGAACTTTAACCCACATCTGAGCATCGGCTTACCACAGGGCCTGGCAACGCGCTCCTCCAAGGATTAGGTTGCTTCCTTCCATAATTCACCAGAGAGAATGCTGAGTGATACAACCTCCCTCGTGTGCTTTCAGAGTAGTCAGAATTTAAAGGAAACTTTTCCGCAAATATGAGGTGATTGAGAAGTGGGTCAAAGGGGAGAAAATACCAGTGTCCTGCCACGAAGTGCTGGGCAGGGCCCAATCCTTGCACCTGGAAGGCTGCTCGGCCGTCGCCTGTCCCAACCGATGATCACGGCTCCTGGAGATGGTGTGCAGACATCGTCTCCTTCCGGGGCCTCCGCCACCCCTGAACCAGGCTGGGCCCTCCTTCGCGAGTTCCGCCGGCACCCCGGGCTCGCTCTGAAATCACCGCCTGCTTTCGGTGTGATGAGTCGTTGGATGGCCGACGGCTCACCGGCCCTGGGGCTCCGGCCTCTTACTCCTCTCTGAACTCTGGCCCACGGCCAGGCCAGGGCAAGAGGCTGGGCAAGGGAACGCCAGAGTCTCGTGGCGTAGAAAGCCTGGGTTCAGCCTGCGTCCACCCAAAGAGAATTAGGTGAGGAATGTTCCAGAGGTTTCGCCTCTCCCAATGACAGTCTCCAGAGACCTGCTACTCTCAGTTTGGGGAAGTTGGAGCCTGCTGCGACCAGGGAACCCACCGAGATGTTCTCAGAGGAGTAGCTGGTGAGCTGAAGGGAGGCTTCGCGGGGGGGACTCGACACGGGAGGATCGTGTACACGGAGGCCAGGGGCACGGTCGCTGCAGCCCCGAGCGGATTTCATTTGTAAAGTACCTCATGTACGCTCCGCGGGGAAATGCCCACGGCTTGCCTTCTGCCTTCTTCTTGGCCGTGACTCTGTCCGAAGGAGCCGGGAAAACTCTATAATCCTTACCTCTGGGCCTTGGAACAGAGCTTCTGTTTAGAGATGACTGATTACTCTCGAGGAACATTTAAACACAAATCATCCCGGTAATGAGCTTCAGGGCAAAAAAAATTCTCCTTGGGTTTTGGAGTTTCAACTATCTGCATCACTACCAGACTTTTCAGGCTTGCAGAGTTAATTTTGAAATACCTTGGAGAGAAGAGCTTCCGGTCCGGGCCGTACGGCAGACAAGAGAACCTTTAAGCTTTGCCTCCCGCCCCAAAGCCAGAGCAGCGCTGGGTAGGGTATGACAGACGTCTTCTCAGACACCTGGCCGAGCACCGGGGAGCCAGGGACGTATCCCGAGGCCGACGTGAGTGGGAGTGAAGCTGTAGCCAAACCCACTGCAAAATCTAAGTCAGCGCCGCCTGTAGGGGAAGGTGCTCATAATAATCACAGCCTCTGGGCACCGAGAGGGACACAGTGGACTTGAAATAGGGACACAGTCACAGGTACGACTGGCTTGGAATTAAGACATAATGATTAACTTAAGAGTTTGGTAACTTACAATTGTGTGGTACAATTTTTAGGGCAGCGGGGGGTGGGAAGGCAGGGTCAGGGCCTGTGCAAAGGTGTCCAAGCGGGTGCAGCCCACTCAGGTGGGAGGACTGCCCACATACAGGGGGGTTTGGCAAATCAATAACCGAGGTGAGTGGGAGCCAAAGAAAGGCTGGTGTGAACGTGGAAAGGGGCCACCTGCACAAACAGGTGGTACTAAAGAGTATTTGGAGGTGCTGGTGTGAACTAGTGACTGTCAGTGTACGTAGGTAAACCCAGAAATAGACCGAGGTGGAGACATGTGTGCCCTGAGGGTGTGTATTTCCTAGCTGCATGCACTGGAGGAGGCCTGGACGTCCCGGGGCAGTGAGCACATCTAGGGCCCAGACCTTGGTTTCTAAATACCACTCTCCACTGAAAGGACCCAAGGGTCCTTGGAGAAATGGCTGAAAACAGAGAAGAAAGAAGAGGAGCCTAGAAAACTCTGCTGTGTCAGAAGGCGAGGGTGAACTTAGAGTAACGGAGGCACAGGAGGAGGGCACGAAAATCGGATGGGAGCGGCTCCCACTGGCCAAGGGCAGGAGTGTCAAAGCACCAGCAGAAGTAGTGATAGCAGTGGGCCACCATCCAAGTAAGGTAGGGGACCTACCCTGCGTCTGCACTCATGTCAACGAAGGAACGAACACATAAATGGGAAGAGAAAAACTGTCTCCTGCAGTAAAAGTCCAAACAATAAGCACAGAAGAAATGATTGAATTAGAAAGGTTGCTGTTTGGCACCCTCACTGTACTAATTAATTCCGGCAAGAAATTTCAGTGGGTGACAAAACTAGTGGATGTGAGTGGGAAGGGGAAGGAGAGTTTCACAGAATCTCAATACCTCCCCACAGACGACTTACTGTGAAGGGGAGGAAAGCTTGAAAGTTTCGTGGAGAAACCTGGCAGACGCCAATTTAATCATGCGAGCTAAAATTAACTCCCCCAGTCACGGGACCCGTCCATGTCTTATTCAACCCAACAGGATGCAGCGGGAAGAACCCAACGTCACTTCTGTGACATTCTGACCAAAAATGGATGACCTGGCTCTAATCATAAAGAAATGGACAAATCCAAATTGAGGGTGTCTTCTAGGAAATGAATGGCCTATCACCCGCAAAATCATTAAGGTCACAAAATCAAGGACCGGCCAGGGAACTAATCCAGGTTGAAGGAGACTGCAGAGATGGGACAACCAGGGGCGGTGTGTCACCTGGATCCTTTTCCTACCGAGGACATGTTGGGCCAAGTGACCGAACTTGTATGTCGTCTCTGAGTGAAGGGAGCTCTTTGCAGTATTCCTACTACTTTTCTGTAGTTTCAAAACACTTTCAAGGTGAAAGGCAAACATGAACTTCAGGGAAATCTCAAACTCCAGCTGGAAACTTTAACTGCTGGCTGCAAGCTGAGCCGTGGTGAGCACGGCAGCCTGGGGCGCACACCTGGGGAGTCTGTGTCGCTGGCCGTGGGCACCGCACCGAGGACCTTCACCCCAGGGACACTGTCACACAGGCCTGGGGGAGCATGAGCCTGGGGGAAAGGCACGGAGCCTGCCCAGGCCGTGCTCCCCTATGCTCCCCCTGTGCTCCCCTTTAAACCCTCAGGAGGAGACGTGGAGAGGCTGGATCCTCGCGCCCCACTCGGAGACCTAGCGCCCAGAGTCCCTATGGCGGGACCAGCACAACGGGGACTGTGGCTCCTTAACCCACTGTGACACCCAGAAGTTTTCACCCACAGGACAATGTCCCACCCGCCCCACTCGCTAAGGCTCAGCCAGGACTGGAAAACCCAGAGTGCCTTCGCAAGACGCCCTTGAGGCTCCTGGTCTGTGTCCAGGTTCCGTGTCAGCAGCCCCACCTCCTACCTCGCCTGAAGGGCAATCAAATCTTTGCTTATGAAAACTAATGAGAAAATAAACTATGGATCTTAAAAGCCAAACCAACAAGCAGAAAAGTCCAAGTTCACTTACAAACATGACTACAACAATCTCAGCTCCAGACTAAACCAAACCAAAGAGCCGTCGTGACCAAGCTGTGCTTATCGTGGCAACACAGCAATGGCTGGACGCTAGGCTATCAAGCTTCGTCAGCTTACCCGCACGCGGCGGAGGAAAAATCATCAACCACTCAACAGACGCAAAGTAATACTTTGGTGAAAATGAACATCAGTGATTTTTTTTTTTTTAAGTCCTAAAACAAACAAAAAACCCCATAACTCCTGGCAACCAGGATTAGAAGAGTTGTCTTAACCTGATATAGGTTGGGTATAAACACAAAAACCACACCACGAATGTTGTAAATGTCATAATTGATGATAAAAACCTTAACAGAATTTCTTGGAAGTTAGTAAGAAGACAATCTATTCACTGTTCCTATTCAACATACTCCGGGAGGACCTCGTCCTCCTATCAAGAGTACTGAATGAACACATTAAAAGAAACAAAAAAAAAAAAAAAAGAGAGAGAGAGAGAGAAACAGAGGATTTCAAAAGAAGAAACGAAGCTGTCATGATTAACGGACGATAAGACTTCCTTGTAGAAAACTAGGGTAGAATTAATAAAGTAAGAAGAGAACTCTCAAGAGTTTTCTGGCTATGACCCCATCCCACAAAGTTGAGAGGCAGCTTAGCACCAGTCATTAAAAGAAGAAAAATATTCAAAAATCAACTGTGATCCTATATGCCAGCAGAATGTCAGAAAATGTAATTAAAATCACACACATTATTAATTAATCTTGACGGCAATCTTGCAAATAGTACTATTGACCCCATTTCACAGATGAGGAGATTAAGGCTCACAAAGAACTTAAAAAATCCATCCAGGATTGCAGAGCAGGGAAAGAGGGGGGCAAGGAAAAGGGGGCGCAGGTCTGCCTGAGGCAAAGCCCACAGTTTTCAAAGCACGCTGATGGCCCCTGACTTTTCCTGTATTTTTCAGAATGAAATAAGGGTAGGAATAGATAGCCCAGTGCTTTTGCCAAGAAGAAAACAGCTGACAAAAATAGATTTAAGCAAATAGAAAGGGTATAAGTCTCATGTTCCCGGATAGAAGACTCATCTGAGTCTTCAGATGTTGATGTTGACATCAACAAGAGTAGCCAGAAAATTCCTAAACACGGCAAGGGCGGGGGGGGGGGGAGGTGCACGCTTGCAGGGGTGAGGGTCAGGAAGACCTTACCAGACATGAAAAATACATTTTAAAGCCTCTATAATTGAACAATGTGGCATTTGTGCATGAGTAGCCACACTAATAGAACAGAATGAGAAGTTCAGAATTAAACCCAAGTGCATATGGGAATTCAATATTATAAATCAGAAAGAGAAAAAACATGGGACTTTTTATTAAATGGCTTTGGGATGATCACATAGCTATTTGCAAAATTACAAAAATGGATTCATACCTCGCTCCACATGGAAGGTCAAATTCCAAATGGTTGGGGAGCTAGGAAGTTGGGGGAATTCCTTCCTAATCCGAGGGTGGGGAAAACCTTTCTGTGACTGACAACCCAAAAGCATGCAAGGAATGACAAACTGGGCTTTTTTTTTGGCATGCAAAAATTCATATATATTGCTGATGGGAGTGCAATATGTTACTGCTACAGCAGAGGGACTTTGTAACGCCCAGAGAATTGACACAGACATTTCGTTGTCTGGTCTAGAGATCCCACTCCCAGGAATCCGTCCTACAGATGCAAGATGATTATGCAAAAGGCCGAAGACAACATTTCGGGCAGAATGATGCCCCCACCCGGGAACTCCACACCCTAATTCCTGTAAGTACATTACTTGACTTTGTAGATGTGATTTTATTTCAAGGAGATTATCCTGGATTATCTGGGTGGGTCTGCTCACTGAGTCCTTGCCAGTGGCTGAGGGAGGCAGGAGGGTGGTCACAGACAGGACACGGAGGAGGAGGAGGAATCAAAGCCTAAGAAGAACTGGACCCATCATTGGTAGCTCCGGGGGTGCGGGAAGCACAGTCACGGGCCAAGGAACATGGCGGTCATGGACGCTGGGGATGGTGATGGGCAGCAGGGTTCTAGAACCCCGAGGGGTGAATTCTGACAAAACATGAACGAGCAAGGCCAGTGACACCCTGATTTTAGCCCAGGAAACCCGTGTTCACCGTGTGACCTACAGAAGTGTGAGTTAGTGCACGAGTGTTGTTTCAGCCACTCAGGGTTTGGTCCTTCATGACAGCAGGAAGACAAGGGGTGTGCACTGTGGGGGGAGCCCTGGCACGTGGGTACGGGGAGGACTGCACCTGCGGGAAGGGAGAAGGAAGATCTGTCTGCAGGATGTGCAGGGTCCTCGGGACACGCCGTCAGACCAAGAGAGCGAGATGCGGGGAACACAAACGTGTGTATTTGCTTACGGTGCCCCAAGCAAGGAAGAGTAAACTGAAAACCTAACACGGGGCTTTTGGGGGACAGAGACCATAGGGTAGAGGGGAAAGAGGACCGGGAATGTCTCTGAATAGACCTTTTCTACGATTTTTAACTTTGAGCTCATGTGAATGAGTCACATGTGGGAAAATAAATTTCAAATATTTTAACAATTTTTAAAAAATATTTATTTATTTATTTGACAGAGAGAGAGAGAGAGAGAGAGAGATCACAAGCAGACAGAGAGGCAGGCAGAGAGAGAGGAGGAAGCAGGCTCCCCGCTGAGCAGACAACCCGATGCGGGGCTCGATCCTGGGACCCTGAGATCACGACCTGAGCCAAAGGCAGAGGCTTTAACCCACTGTGCCACCCAGGCGCCCCTATTTTAACATTTTTTTTTAAAGTAAAATGATTTTTCAAGAAAGCAGTCATTAAAAAATGGAAGCAAAAGAACAAAACGAAACCCAACCCTGAAATGAACAGACCTCATTTTGTATGAAGTTGGTGATCTAACCGCACAGAGAAAACAATTTAGAACTCTGTATTTTGTCTGCACATCCGCAGCATAATACAGCCTAGGGACAAAGAGTTCCACTGCATTCAGTGTCTTATCGTGACGAGCACCATTGAAATGATCATTGTGAAACTCTTTGTACAAGAGTAGGAGAAAGAATGTAAGTAATGATGTTAATGGTTCTAAAAACACAATTTTAGGGCGCCTGGGTGGCTCAGTTGGTTAAGCGACTGCCTTCAGCTCGGGTCATGATCCCGGAGTCCCTGGATCGAGTCCCACATCGGGCTCCCAGCTCCGCGGGGAGTCTGCTTCTCCCTCTGACCTTCTCCCCTCTCATGCTCTCTCTCACTCTCTCTCTCAAATAAACAAAATCTTTAATAAAAACCCCAAAAATCCCCCCACAATTTTAGAAAAAAGGTATTTCAACCGCAAATTCAAAGTTAAAGTAATCTTGAGTTTGACTGGAAATACCAGCTTGAGCCCGTGATGCTTCCTTTCTCTGTCCCATGGGAAGGACCCTGGGGTCATGACCTGAGCCGGAGGCACATGCTTAACCGACTGAGCCACGCAGGCGCCCCTGATATTAAGGAATTTTTAATTAGTCACAACAGGTGTGATAATGGCATTCTAATTCTGAAAGTATCCATATTTTAACGTAAAGTTTTTATCAAAGGAAAGACAGACATCGGGACAAATACCCCAACCACACGGTGCGCGCAAGACGTCACCCACACCCTGCCGGGGCCTCCAGTCACCCTCTCCAAGATGGGACCCCAACACCGAACACTACGTTTTCTTGTTTTGGAACTTTATATAAACGGAATCGAACAGTGTCTCCCTGAGTCTGGTTTTGTTTGCTCACCATCATGTCTGTGAAATTCGTCCGCGTCGTTAGGCGCACATACAGACGCACAGCCTCAAAGTTTCGTGGTGAAACGACGTGCAGTGTGAGATGTGCTTTGAAACCCTGACGCCCAATGAAACCATCGGGCTGAATACCTTCAACTTAAACAGCGATATATGTATGTCGGTTATTCCTCAACGAAGCTGGGGGGGGGATAATGTACAGATGTGTACAGAGATATAAAATCACGTATATGTGTATCCACGTACGTGTGAAGAAGTTAAGCTACCTAACCAGACGAGCCAGATCTGGTTTTCGTGAGATAGAGTGATTTTTTTTTTCCTGTATTTTCCTCTATGCGTTCTCAAGTCCGCCTTTCTCATTTCGGTTTTCACTCGCTGGGGGCCTCTGTTTTCAACTTGGTGTGAGGTAGGGATGTGCTGCTGATTTTTTTCCTAAGCGAACAGTTGTTCCAGCCCCTTCTGTCGATGAGCCCCAACCAGCTGGTCTGCACTTTCAGATTCCCGCATGCGTTTTCAGAAACTGTTTAATGACAGTTTTGAGGATGTACGTGGACTTGGCTCCCTGAGTTACGGCCAGTTTCCGAGAGTGAGTTGTCTTACAACAGAATACAAGCACAGCGACGGAAGTCCCTGGGATTTTACTGGAGACGAGAACTATTCTGACACTTTCTACTTCCACAGTTGGTCTCCTCAGTTTTTTATCCCCTGCTCTTGTTGGAACCAGAATTGCGGCTTGTGTGGCGCCCCCAAGTCCCAGGGACCCCATGTCCGGGACCCTGCGGGATCTGCGCCTGGGGCTCCTTGCGCCCAGTGCCTCCCACTTCTCCCACACTGGCTCTAGCCCTTGGGCCTCTCTGCTGGTCCTCAAACCAAAGAGGGAAATTCCTCTTTTCCATGTAGTGCCTGGAACAGTGTGCTCGGGAACAAACCCGTTTTCCACACGATGCAGACGCGCTCCCTCATGCGATAAGTTGCACCAAAAAGTAATCTTATTTGTACATTTGGTAGCTTATTGTTATACGGAATTCAAAAGAAATATATCAACTATTCTATCCAATTTGGGTACCTGGTTGGAGATGAAACTCGAACATCAAGCCCTCTTCTCACTCCTGAGTGGGGTCCACTCAGACCCCAGCCTAACGTCCTGAATCTCCTACCTTTCTACATCCTGCTCCCAACAGTCCACTGTCTCCAGTCTCTGGCTCTCGTCCTCCAAACCCCCACCCCGGGAGTCACTGTGCCCCTGACGCTGCCATACTGTAGACACATCAGTCCTCTGACTCTCACGTGCAGGGCCATGAATGACTCTGGAAGCCCCACAGTCCCCCCCGTGAGAGCATACCTGACCCTCAACGATCCACTTGCAGATGGAGGTCTTCCCGTCGTAGCCCGGTCGGAACTGAAGTGTGGCTGAGCGGGGGCTGATGTTGGAAATGACCAGATTGGACGGGGCACCAGGGAGCTCTAGAGACAAAAGAGAGACCAGACGTGGAAATGCACGTTCCAACAGCTTAGGAAATGCACCAAACATGTCAGCCAGAAAATGGTTTCAAAATGCCTGGATTTGTTTTCAAAACCATGTGAGAAACGCTGCTTCCCCGGGAACATGACCGCCACACGATCCTTATGCTCTGGGGGCCGCGCACCAGGCCGCAGGCTTCAGAATTGGGACAAGGACACATATTCACGTGGCCTCTCTGGATGATCCGCTCTGAAGGTCAGGACTTACTCATCTCCATGCACGGAAGGTAATTAACAGAGACTTGTTGCAGGAAGAAAGGATGAACGGATGTGATTCTTTCAGGCTCCAAAAAGAACATGACCAAATGTCCACCCTCCCCTTGGTGATGACCGTGACGCCGGGCAAGCAGAGTGGTGTGGGCGGGAGCCAGCAGGTGCCGCGTGGGGCTGCCAGGTGTGCAGGTCCTGAGCCCTAGGCCACGGGTGTGGTTTCCAAGACAACCGCATTCAGGTTTAAGTGCAGAGCTCTCCCCACTCTGCCTGAGCTCAGTTGCTCCGGTAACTAAGTGGGGGAGCGGGGGCTTCTGATGGGCTCCCATCCAGGGAGGCTACCTGGGGTTGCAGCCTACTCACCGAACAGAGACCCTCGGCCAGGCTGCTCCCCCCCTCAAAGAGCCTGTCCCACTTGGAAGTAAGATGCCATGAGTCTGAAATGCGGGCTCCCGTCTTACCGGACACCACAAGCTATTCTGGGGAAAGACAGTGGGATGGAAGGAAGGAGAGAGGGATGCCGTGTCGGGGGCGGCAGCGTGCACGGTGTTTGAGGGGCGTCTCCTGGTCTGCCCATCCCGGGGGACGGGGCTGGAAACCCAGATTTGCACGGGGACGATCAAACCGCTTCAGTGATCTGCTGGGTACTAGTGCACAGGCAGGGTCTCGGGGACCTCAAGGGGCCTTTCTGCATCTCGTCTAATGAATCTGAAGCAGAAAATGTTGAAATCAAAGGCCAAGTGACTCTAGTCTTTATATGTCTCTGCTTGCTGGATTCTCTCCGCGGTGCTCCAGACATGAATGTACGTGGACTTCCAGCACAGCTGGCCGAACACGGTCCTCCAGAGGGACGGTCGTCGTGAGGGGACGTGCGGGGTCCGACCCCGGCTACAGGTGACCTGATCTCTCGGGGCAGCGGCAGCCTCTCCGCTGCTTCCTTCGCCCGAGCGCATCAGGGTGTACTCGGCACGGCGGGGCCCTCTGTCCTTCGATCCCAGTGAGCAGCGTCTGCAACCCTGGGCACCCACTCTGGAGGCAAATCCTCCGGTCTCGCCCCACACCCAGCCCCCCCCGCCCAAGCTACTTTAGGGGAGGCCCTGGGATGCTGCTGTCGGGGGGTGGCGCCCCCTGCTGCCTCAGAGGGAGGGCGTGGTGACCCCTGCTCCCTGGCCAGCCGGGCAGGTGCTATTGGCCTCCAGAAAGTGCCCTCTGTGCAGGGGGAGGAAGTACACCGTCTCCTCCCCAGTGCCCCCCCAACTCGGGGGGGCTGCCGGGCTCTCTCCAGATGGTCCCTGGGAGGAGGACACACTCGTTCCTGCACGGGCTTCCTGCTTTACTGTACGTGTTTTATGTGCTTTGCGTCCCGTGCAAGGGAACAGCGGGGCTCCGAACGCAGGTCGGGAGGGGGAGGGCGTCCTAGGAGGGAGTGCTGATTTCGGAAGGAGCTTCGGGGCCTGGTCCTCAAAGACCGACCCGCATGAGGCATGCTGACATCTTTTCAAGAGCAAGACGACCACAGCTTTGATTGCAGAGCTGAACGGAGAGCCCCACAACACTTCCTCACATTCCCTCGTGTTTGCGAATTCCCAGGAAAAAAACACAAACTTAAAACCCAAGAGAAAAGAGTTGAGTGCAGAGCTCCGAGGCTGAAATGAGCATGCTGCACGCTGAGGAAGGTCATCTGAATTTCTGAAAGGACAGGACAGCAGGGATCCTCGGCGTGTACACGGCAGAGCGTGGGCCACAGCCGCTGGCACCGGCCAGAACCATCCCCCCCCCACGCCCAGCCTGCAGGGACGCGTCGGCCTCCGTCTGGAGACCTTCCCGCTCTCCCACCTCCTCCTACTCCCTTCTCTTACCACAAACCAAACTGCCATTGTTTCGCTGAGCGATTAAAGCTTCATGCTCCCTATTCTTGGTTTTAATACCCAGGCCTCCTCCTGCTTGCGCCAGAGGAAACCGGAGCTCCCTGTGCGTGCGCCCTGACGGATGGTGTCCCTGGAGGGCCGGACCTCGGGGCCAGCTCGTTCCCTGGGGTGCGCTCCCTCCAGTCCACACCCTAACCGCAGACGCTGGAGGACAGGGCCCACGTTGGGTCACGGTCCACTCACCACCCCACTGGCCCCGCAGGATGCAGATGTCCCTCTTCGGAAGGACCCCAGGCCCGTGTGCAGGGCTGCTGTCCACCCAGAGCGCTGGCAATCTTGGAGCGCCATGCCCTTAGAGACACGGCCACAGGATTTTACTGACCTGGGGGCACTCCAGAAGAAATGGTGGACGAGGTGGCCAGGCCAGCCCCTGCGGCGGTGACAGCGGCCACGTCGATGGTGTAGGTGGTGAGCGACGACAGTCCTTTGATTTTGTACTCGTGAGTCGTGTTACTGAGGGAGTGGGTCAGCCGCGAGCCGTTCTGACCGTACACCTCCCAGGAAACCTGGTAGCCTGCGGAGCAAGAACACAGGGTTAGCTGGGCCGTCTGGGCACCGCTGCCGTCGCTGAAGATCCGAACCCGCAGGAGAGTCTGGCAGGTGTGCTGAAGCCGGGCGGGAACCTGCTGCCTGGGCCACCCGAGACTCCAGGCCAGGCCACTCCTCCGTCCATGGGGTCCCCGTCCCCCCGCCACCCAGCGGACAGAGGGAGCCCGGCCCCCTGGCGCCTGAGCTGGCTTGAGAAGAGATGAGTGGCGGCCGTCCCCTGTGATGCCTGATTTCACCTCGTGTCAAACTGTGGGTGCATTTCATCAATATTTCCATTTCTAGACGCCAGTTTTCATCATACACTAGTCTAAATCAGGAGCCCGCTCCCGGCCTGCCGCCAATTTGTGGACACACTGCCTCTTTCTCCCTCCTGAAATGACTGACGGACGCTCTCTCCCACGCAAACTGCTTTCCCTAAAAAGTCCCTCCCTGCCGGAGTGCCCGAGTTCTGCTGCGTCCCCACTTTCTGAACCTCCTGTTTTCCTGGTGAAATTTGATTTTCCCCTGGTCTCTGTTCAGTCCAGTGAGGCCCTGTGACCACAATTTATCCAGCCCCGGATTCCACTGCGACTTTAGGCTCAGAGAAGAAAGCCCCAGCAAGATCCTGAAGTAAGCCCTGTGGAGGGGAGTTGATGTGGTTAGGGAGCCGGTGGAGCGCCTCCTCATGCCTGAGACAGTGATGGAAGGCGCTCACGGGGCCAAAGGCAAGGGGAACAGCTGAAAATGCTTGCTCTTCCTTCTTTCCAGTCAATAAACTCAGGGAGACCGAAGCACCAAGAGGCGCCTTAAAGCTCATTCTGATGAAAGCAATAAATATAGTTAGAACTTGTGCTTGCAGGCAAACAAGAATTTAGAGAGCACTGCGGGACTTTAATATTTTGGAAGAAAAAAAAAAAAGAATGTCGGAAGCCGCTGCCCGCCTGCAGTCCCACAGCCCAGTGACTCGTGCGGGCCGGGCGGTGCTGATGGGACATCCCGGGAGGGCGGCAGAGGGGTGCTGGCCATGCCCCCCCCACATGGCATCTCCCATTACCTTCTGGTCCCGACCCAGGCCCCTGTGCCCACGCAGCCCCCCTGGGCCATGGGCTCCCCCAGACCTGGCCTCTCCCACACGGTGCTCGTGCTGGCTGACCGCCCGCTGCCCTGCTCCCTCCAGACCTCGGACTCTCCCTCCTCACCCTCCCCGCGCCCTACGACCAGCCTCCCCTCTCCCCAGTGCCCCAGACCAATTAGTTTTCATTTTTGTTAATTCATAATTTTGGATCTGATGTTACAATTACAAATCAAGCCTTTCAGGCAACGAGTATCAAGAGCTTCAAGTACCCAGAGTGTTCCCAGCGTTCCTGGGGCATTCTGAGCACATCACCCACATTGGCTCATCCGGTCCTCACAGCAGAACTTCCAAGTCACTACCCCCATTTGCAACAGAGAACAGGGAGGTGCAGAGAGGCTCGTGAGCTTGCTGGAGTCTGGCAGGGGTCTCTAGGCTGGCCCGAGCTCCAGGCTTCCCCTCAGAGCCTCTGTCCACGCACAGCCTTCCCTCGGAAGCGCAGATGTGCGTGAGCGCACCTGACCGCCCCCCTGACCTCGGTGGGTCACCCCTGTTATGTCGCTGGCTGACCAGTCTGACCCTCGGAGTCTTTCCTGAACATACAGGAGGAGAGAGCTTTACGTTCCAAGTTTGCCTGCCAGACATTTTTACTCATTTAAACGCTGTTCTTGATCAACATTTACGGAAACATAGCATGCGGCTCCTCAGGGCAACCTGGATCCCAAGCCCGGCGCTTCCAGCATCCTCTGGAGGGCAGCGTTGCTGGGGTCTGTTACGTCAGGTAACCGTCAGGTGTGGGTGGGCTGGTTCGTGGACGCAGCTGGGACCAAATGACACAAGCAAAGCCCCCCTGGCAAGAGAGCACGGCCCGGACAGCTTGCCGCACACGGACGGACAGAGAGGGGGGTGTGGGAGGCGCAAGGGGGTGGAGGGGCGCTCAGGTTCCCACACCGCTCCTGGGGGTGTGTGCTCCTCGGGGGGCGCGAGGCGGCTTGAGAACAGCCGGACGAGGTGGATGGGCTGCCCCAGCTGGTGCCGGGCGCCTTCGGCGGGCCGGTGCCCTACCTGCTCCGAACGCTGCCTAACCGAGACTAACGACCACAGGAGCTTCAGAAATAATTTTCTGTTGATCTGAAGTAAATTCTCTACAAGAGAGCAGTACATCCAATCACAAGCTGTCTGTGTGCATCCCGGCTCTCATAAATCAGAGTTTATACAGGGAGAGAGGAAGATGCTGGAATCCACGATAAGCGTGATGGGCAATTTGCTGCCCTCTCTTTCAGGCCCCGAATGGACGGGGGGCCCAGGGCTGCTCACTGTGCGTGGTGGCTGATTAGGAAGGGCTTCCCCCACCACCGGGGGCCCCATGCGGAGGACCATGCCGGGCCCCTGCCGTCCGCCCAGCAGCAGCTCCGACAGCAGCGGCATTAACAAGGAGGCTCCGGAAGGACAGTGCATGGTTTTCTGAGGCTGGGTCTGCCCAGAGACCAGGCTTTTCTCCCGCTCCTGGGTGAGACGCTCGGCCTGGAGCCTGGGCTAGACTGTGCGGTGCTGCTGGCACGCCCCGCCTGGAGCCCCGTCCGCGGAGCCCCGTCCGTGGGGGGAGCAGACCCGTCTGTGGGGGCCGCATGAAGGCCTGGCTGAGGGCAGGTGGCTGGAGGGAGGAGCAGTGAGGCCCAGGAAACCACCGCCATGGGGTTCAGCTCCCGTAGACCCTCTTCCTCCGCAGCCTTCCCCAGAGCTCCTGCGACCCTGGGCACCGTTCAGAGTACGCGTGGAAACGGCGACAGCACAGTCCAGACGGAGCGAGATGGGGCACGTGCGGCCGCTGCGGGGGGGACCCCAGTGGGCGGCCGTCTGGAGGCCAAGCTCCACGTAGGCTCTAGGCTCCACTTGTAACGACATGGATTTGTTTAAATAAAATACGAAATGAGTTCATTAAGCCCTATTAGCTGGCAAGAAGAGAGGACCATAAATTGGAATATTGGCAACCACCGCTCGGCCGGGAAGTGCCGTCCCTGCTTGGGGAGGACGTGCGCCCGTGGGCCTCCCCGAAGCTTTACACCAGGACTGGGGTGAGCGCTGTGTTCACGACAACCCACACGTGTATGGAAGGACAGCAGTCTCCGCATGCCTACGTCGCCGGGTGGCTGCGGCTCGGCTCTGAAGCCCACGGCCAAGCAGGCAGCCGGGGACGCCCCGCCTCTGAGCCAGATGGTGAGCGCGGCCCTCATTCCAGCCACAGCGCCCAGAGGTCCTGGGGCGTCTGCTGGAGACTCTGCTTCCAAGGGCAGCCTCCCTCGACGCGCTTCTGGGGTTTTTGCTCTTTTGTTTTCCCTAGCACGGCCCGGGCTGCTTCGTCCTCCCTCCGGACGGCTTACAGCCAAGTCGAACTACACGGGGTCCCTTCTCTGCCCACCCCCCACTGCGTCCGGCTCCTGGGCTGCGGCCGGCGGGAGGCCTGTGGCGGGCACACACACGGGCCATCCCGTGGCGGATGCAGAATGCACGTCCCGGCTCCCGCGGTCCGGTTCCCACAGCCGCTTCTCCCCGGCCGGCAGTCCCTCACTGGGGGCCGTGGGTGCGCCACAGCGCCAGCTCTGAGGGCAGACCGACACCCATACACGTACTCTGCTGAGAAGCTGGAGGACGGCGGCTTCACAGAGGTGCCCTCTAGGGTTGGGAGGGGGCTCTGGCCGAGCACAGGTGACTATGCCGTGTTCTGCGGACAAGAAGCAGGAGGGGTTGGCACCAGGAGGTTTCCTGACTAACCAGAGAGAAAAGAGGCCTTTAGGGGAGTAACGCAGTCCTCTGGCTCTGCCCTCGAGCACCCGGGACACCGCCCGGAGCCCCAGAAACAGTGCAGGGACACCGTGATACAGGGCGCCTCCCGCATCCCCGGGGGGATGACAGAGTCCCCGGGAATGTCCCCGGGGGATGGCAGAGAGCTTGAGCTTGAGCTGTTCCCAAGTGCAGGGTCAGGGTGTGTGAGGGACCCATCCTGTCTTTGCGAAGCTGAGTTTCTGGTGGTTTCTGTGATACAGAAGCAGGTCCAACATGAAGACTGCAGTGGGAAATGAGGGAAATTAAGGTGGCAGGGTCCACTCCGATCCCACGTTGAAGAAGGTGGGTAGATCCATTAGAAAGGGGGAATACCCAACTTTTCTATCAACATGGACGGGACTGGAAGAGATTATGTGAAGTGAAATAAGTCAAGCGGAGAGAGTCAATTATCACATGGTCTCACGTGTGGAGCATAAGGAAAAACATAAGAGGACATTGTGAGAAGGAAAGGAAGGGTGAATGGGGGAAATCAGAGGGGGAGATGAAACATGAAAGACTGGACTCTGAGCAACAAACTGAGGGTTTTGGAGGGGAGGGGGCGGGGGGTTGGGCGAGCCTGGTGGGGGGTACTGAGGAGGGCACATATTGCATGGAGCCCTGGGTGTGGTGCATGAACAATGAATCTTGGAACACTGAAAAAATAAAATTAAATTAATTAAAAAAAAAAAAAAGTGGGCAGAGCCCGATCCTGTCAGGAACATCAGGAACACACATCCTCTCTGCTCAAAGAAGGAAATACAGATGTTTTCTTCTTTCGGTTCATCTCAAACAGCTGTTAAGTTGTTAGCAGATGAATCAGTTGTTTGCACCAAGTGACCTCAGAAACAGCTGTCAGGGGCTTCTGTGGCCCTGGGGGCACTGACAGACTTGGTGAGAGGCTGTGACGCCAGGCAGATGAGCAGCTCTCTCTGGTTGGGATTAGGAGCATGGTTCGAACCCCACCGCTGGTACGCTCGCATCCTTGTGCTGGCCCGGTCCCCTGCTGGCCGTGGGACCCTGTGACAGTACCACCCACGGTCTCAGATGGGGGTTGTAGGAGGGGCTTTGTGGGGTGTTTGGACAGGATCCTGTGAGGCTAAGGTGCTGGCGCGTGGGGGTGCCCAGGGCCACCGCTGTTGCTGTCCAGACATGGGGGGCCGAGGCCAGGCGGGGGGACAGAGGTCACTGCTGGTCTCTCTGGTACACCTGCTAGCATGAGTGGGCTTCCACAGGCTTCTGGGGGTGGCAGGGTGAGGGACAAGGAATGCGGCCCAGGCTCCTAACAGACTTGCAAGTAGGATGGATGAGACTCACTCAGGAGCTGGGTCCCCCCGAAGCCTCAGGGTCCAGGCTCAGAGAGCGGAGGCCGACGCCCCAGATGTGACAGGGGGTGCTGCAGGCAGAGTCCCAGAGAGCGCCGGCCACAGACCATGTGTCCCAGACCCAGAGCCGAGCCAGCGAACACGAGCGGCTGGCCTGATGTTTCAAGTAGCGCTCATGGAATGGCCGGGGCCGCTGGTGGCCGCGACCCTAGTGCCTCGTCCCTGTGGCCCATGAAGAAATGGAGGCTCTGGGAGGTAAGGTGAGGCTCCCATCCTCCCCAGGAGGCTGAAGCCACCCAGAATTTTTTTTCAAGCCAAGATTTAAATTCAGCTTGAAGCTCTTCTGTTTGAAAAAAATCATCAGAGCCCCACAGAAGACTCCTGCAGCCCGAGAGGAGTCTGTCCGGGTGCCCGGCAGGCTGGCTATCCTCACCTCGGGACCCAGGGGGCACCGGGCAGAGGACAAGGGGCGCCCAAGCCAGGACACCCGACTCCGCTGTGGGGCCCCTGTTCAGGCGGGGAGGGACCTGGCCGCTGCCCGATCGGCGGCATCTCTGCGCAGTGTCTGAGCGCCGTCGGCATCCGGGGCACCTGTGCGCAGGCTGGCCTCTCCGGGCCTCGGCCTCCTCCGCCAGCGGGTCACGATATGGGCACGAACCTTGCTGCCCACTAAGAGAACCGTGCGGGACGGTGCGTGCGAAGGGATGTGCCAGGAAACGTGGATTCTCCCTGATCAAAGGCTTGAGAGGTTTGTTAAGACTCGGAGGCGGCAGCCTATGCAGGGCCATGCCCCCCAAAGGTGGGGTTCCGGGGGCACAGTGCCCGGGGTGCTGACTGAGCCCTCTGCCGCCAGCCAGACAGACGGGGCTGCTTCCCGGAGAGGCGGCCAGTGCCGGAGCCCCTGCCAGCCGGCCCGTCTCCCTTGCTGAGGCGAGCTTGTTTTTCCTTCTTCCCAGATGGTGACACTGACCTGTAATGATGCCGTTTTTCTCCAGGGGCTCCTGCCAGCTGACCTTGAGGGATGTGTCCAGGATCTCCGTGAAACTCAGATGTCCCACAGCTCCTGGTTCTAGCAATCAAACATAAAGTCACTGGTTAACACGAGCGCCCACTCCTCGTTGGGTCAGATGCGTGTGGAAAGTTCTAGCTGGGGAAGGGAAGCAGGAGCCCGGGCTGGGGCCCGCAGGCCGGACTCGAAGGAAATGCCAGTAAAAACCCAGAAGAGGGGAGGGAACTCGAGGTGTAAAAGGCGTCCAGGGCACATAAACTGTTTTATCAGCCGCATCTCAGTCATGCCGAGAACCAGACAGGCCGCGGGCGATTTACACACACCCCATTTTCCTTCCCCTTGATCTACGCTAATGACAACGAGCAGGCTGGCTGGGTCCAGAAAAGCGGCGGCTGGCACCTGGTGTCCCTGGACACGTTGCAGTGAGCGTCCGGCTGGCGTGGGGTCCCTGCTCTGGGCAGCCAGGGGCGCCCACCGCTGGCCGCAGGGTGGCACCCCCGGGTCCGACCCAGAGCTCCAGGCTCCCCACCCCACCCCCGCCCCCGCCTCCCCCGAGGGGTCCCACAGGATCTGGCGCTGCGCAAAAGTTCCAGGAACATGTACTCCTTTGCCAGGAGTTTCCCTGTGCGCAGCTCTTCTCCGTGATGAGGAGGGTCCTCCCAGACCAGGAGCCGCTGGGTTGGAGGCCTGTCCCCAGACATTAGCTGCTACTCTTAGCTCCTAGTTGTTTTACTGTCCCAACACCAAGTCATTTCTCAGGGGAACTGTCTGCCACTTTGAAAAGCACCCAGAGAGAAAGTCCAAGCAGCCCAACGTCATAGATGTTCATTGCCAGGGGCCCTGACCAGCCTCCTGGCTGGACCCCTGGCCCGCTTTGCAGCTGTGGCATGCGAGGAAGGCCAGGCCGGGTCAGTGAGGATGTGGAGCCTCTGCCTGCAGGCGCTCGCACAGGGCTGCTTCCTTCCCAGCTGGGTGGGGGCGGGCATGGGGGCAGAGGCAAGAGGAAGTGCTTTGAGGGACGCTGGAGTCTGGGAGGGAATGGGGATGGGGCGAGGGAAGGGGACAGAGAGGGGCTCCACCACTGAGGGGCCTGGGCGTGGGTTAGTCGGTGGGTCGTCTCCTGCGGCTGGGGGGGCTGCAGGCTCAGGTTTGCTCTGTCCCCACAGACCTCCTCCTCCCCGTGCCCAACTCCAGGGACCGCACTTGACCGAGGCAGGGAGGAAGGAGGGGAGGCTCGAGACAAAGGAGGAACAGAGGAGAATGGAGAGGAGCCGAGGGACCCACTGGCTCAGCAAAGACCGATGAGGCACACGCCCGGTCCCGGCGGGGACACCAGGCCCCTCCGGAGCTGCCCCAGCCTCACGCCTCGCCTGCTCCGCCCTGAACCTGCTACACCGAGATCTTCTTCATCAGACCATGATGCAGTATTTCACACTTCAAATCGGAGCGCATGAAGACAAGGTGTTGCTGGTCCCGCCCGAGAGTGCAGTTGGGGGCATCCCCCCGGTTCTGGCCGCCGTGGGCCCGGCTTGCACAGACGGCGGGTTCGGTACCAGCTTCTCACCTGGCACCTGCACAAAGCCTCCTAACACAACTTCTGATTAAACAAAGGAAAAAAAAAAAGATGGAAACAGCCTCAGCAAACACACTCATGTGGGTGAAACTTCCAGAAGACGTTTTATGGCAAAGCTCCAACTCTGACAAAGGCTGCTCCCGGAGCCGGGAGAGGGTCACACAGAAGGGCTGGCAAATCCCGCTCATCTTTCTCCAGGTCTGAGTTTCCAGAAAGACATTCTGACGGATTTTTGAACGGACTAGTTCTTTTTTCAATCGATAGAGTGTCAAAGAAAGCTTTTTGCTCCTTTTATATTCTTCGTGTTTCTGCTTCTTGGATTCCTGCCCGAATCTGCTGTCCCCTAGCTCTGTTGAAACCAGCTGGCAACATCTAGCCTTAAAATTTATATTCTGTTTCCTCTGTACTGCATTGCCCGCCACCCCCACCCCCGAGTTCTGATCACGTCGGAGCTTCGGAAAAGGAGGCCCAAGGGATGCAGAGCTAAGGGGGGGGCGCGCCCTGAGTCAGAGAGCACGGGGGGCCAGGCTGAGCCAGCCGGGCCCCCCAACCTCGCCGTGACACAGTCCACGCTCTGAAAAGCATCAGCAGGCCCCCAGCTACCGAAAACTGGTGACTCCATTAGAAAAATTCTAAAAAGGTGACATCACTTCCAGTTCTCTCAATTCCCAAGAAAGAAATGTCCAATTTCTCTTTTTACCTA
>CM052805.1:31515689-31688736 GCA_028533885.1 Nasua narica
CAAATAACTGCAATGAGTCTTCCTGTATTCAAGTCTTGGCACACATCTGTGGTCATTTTCTCAGAGAGCAATGTTTCCCATAGGTGTCAGCGGGTCCGAGGACAGAGAAGGCGCTGGTCTGAACTGAGCAGATGGGGACAATGCCGAGAGAAGGTGCTCAGTGGGCTGCTGGGTTGAGATGCCCCAGGGATGGTCGGGGGGGGGGGGTGGTTTGCGGCTAGGAGGTCTGACGGGGCATTCAAGAAGAAGGTAAGAGGATCTGTCAAGATGGTGAAGGACTAGGAGACCTTAGTTTTTTCTGGTCCCAGGAACACAGCTAGATAGCTATCAAATCATTCTGACCACCTGTGAACACAACCGGAGATGGAAGAAGAGAATAGTTGCAGTTCTACAAGTAGAAAAGTGACTCTGCCAGGTAGGAGGTGCAGAGAAGTGAATCCAAGGCAACAAGTTGGAAGATAAACTGGGGGAAGGGAGCCTCCATCAGTTGGCACTGGAAAGTGACAGAGCAGTGGAACACAAAATCTGACCCCTTATAAGTCTGCTCTGATGAGAGATGTCCCTCCCTGAAAGGCACGCAGGCAGCAAAGCAGGGCAGAATCCTAGGTGGGACAGTGTGGTGTCAGGATCCCTGGGGTCACAGGAAGACCGAGGGTGCCTGAGTGCGGCAGAGCTCCCAGGCATCAGAGAGGGGGAAGCTAGCTGCATTCAGCGAACCCAGGAGTGGGGCTCTCAGCTCGGGGTTGCCACATACCGGGAACTGCAGCACAGTTGGGGGGCTGCTCTCTGAACAGGGGCCCAGCAAGCGGCAGGACCACAGCAAGACCCCCCTCCCTCCCCAGGGAGGAACACTGCGGAGTCTGCAGGGTTTGGGGACTCAAAGGATGGTCACGTGCCTGAGATAGAAATGCTCATCACAGGCCAGGTGAGCACCGAGTGCGTCCAGAGACAGGGAGACGGGAGGGATTGACTGCTTTTCCCTGATGGCTCACTGAGGAGTGGGGCCCCAAGCTTTTGCCTCTGGGGCTGAGGACTGGGAGGCTGCTCACCCTCTAGAATGGTGTGGAAAGCCTTCAGGAACAAAAGCCACATGTGAACAAACCTGAGCTACTTAGCGTGGTCCCAGGCAAAGGTAATACCATTCACCGGGGGGCAAAGACACCTGGGAATCAATGCAACAGGCCCCTCCCCCAGGAGATCAGCAAGAATTTCCAGCCAAGACCAAGTTTACCAGTCAAGGAGAACCATAAAACTCCAGGGCTAGGGGAAAATAGTACATAGAAATTACGTTTTTTTCCCCACAGTTCTTTAGTCTGACAATTTTAATTTTTCCTCTCTGCTTTTTCAACCAATTTCTTGTTTTAGCAACTCTTTTTCTAAAATCTTTTTTAATTTTTACTTTTACACTTATATTCTACCCTTTCATTGTATTTAATTTTATTTTATTTGTGTATACACACACACACACATATATGATATATGTAGTTTTTCTTGCTTGACAATTTTGGGATATACTTTCTTTTAACAAACAGACCAAAACACACTCCGGATATAGTGTATTGCTCTGTTTTCTTCACCTGCTTATATTCCTTCTTCTTTTTTTTTGTCTTTTAATTTTCACTTTTACAGTTACATTCTGTCTTTCCAATGTATTTAATTTTATTTTTGTACATATATGTTTTTCTTTCCTTATAATTTTGAGATATAGTTTTCTAACAAAGACATCCAAATACACACAGGAATCAGTGTATTGCTGTGTTCTGTTTTGCCTGTCTCATCATATTCTCTCTTTCTCTTTTGGTTTCTAGTCTCTTCTGATTTGTTTCCTGTATATTTCTCTGAGGTCGTTATTGTCATTTTAGTATTTTGTTCTCTTATTCATCTATTCTTCTCTGGATAGAATGACAAGATGGAAAAACTCACCTCAAAAAAGAGAACAAGAGGCAGTATTGACAGCCAAGGACCTAATCAGTATGGACATAAGATGTTGGAACTAGAGTTCAGAATAATGATTACAAAGATACTACCGAGGCTGGAAAAAAGCATAGAAGACACTAGAGAATCCCTTTCTGGAGAAATAAAACAACTAAAATCTAGTCAAGTCAAAATCAAAAAGGCAATTAATAAGAAGCAATAAAAAATGAAGGCTCTAACTGCTGGGATAAATGAGTCAGAAGAGAGAATTAGTGATATAGAAGACCAAATGGTAGAAAATAAAGAAGCTGAGAAAAAGAGAGATACACAGCTACTGGATCATGAGGGGAGAATACGAGAGATAAGTGATACCATAAAGTGAAACAATATTAGAATAATTGGGATCTCAGAAGAGGACGAAGGGGGGCAGACAATATACTGGAGCAAATAATAGCAGAGAACTTTCCTAATCTGGGGAAAGAAACAGGTATTCAAGTCCAGGAGGAATAGAGAACCCCCCCCCCTCAAAATCAATTAAAACAGGTTAACACTTCAACATATAGTAGTGAGGCTTACAAATCTCAGAGACAAAGAGAAAATCCTGAAAGCAGCTGATGACAAGAGGTCTGTAACCTACAAGTGTAGAAACATTAGACTGACAGATCTATCCTCAGAGACCTGACAGGACCAGAAATGACTGACATGATATATCTAGGGTGGTAATTGAGAAAAATATGCAGCCAAGAATACTTTAAGCAGCTAGGATGTCATTCAAAATAGAAGGAGAGATAATAAGTTTCTAGGACAAACAGAAACTGAAAAATATTTGTGATTGCTAAACCAGCTCTGCAAGAAATATTAAAGGGGATCCTTTAAACAAAGAGAGAGCCCAAACATAACATAGACCAGAAAGGAACAGAGACAATATACAGAAACAGTGACTTTACAGGTAATACAATGGTACTAAATTCATATCTTCCAATAGTTACTTGGAATGTAAATGGGCTAAATACACCCATCAAAAGACACAGGGAATCAGATTACATAAAAAGCAAGACCCATTGATATGCTATCTGAAACGGACTCATATTAGACCCAAAGACACCTCCAGATTGAAAGTAAGGGAGTGGAAAACCATTTATCATGCTAATGGACATCAAAAGAAAGCTGGGTTAGCAATCCTTACTTCAGCAAAATTGGATTTTAAACCAATGATTATAATAAAAGATGAGGAAGGACACCATATCATAATTAAAGGGTCTATCCCTAAGAATATCTAACAATTGTAAATATTTATGCCCCTAACATGGGAGTAGCCAATTATATAAACCAATTAATAACAAGATTAAAGAAACACATTGATAATAATAATTGATAATAGTACAATAATAGTAGGGGAATTTAACACCCTACTCAATGCAATGGACAGATCATCTAAGCAGAAGATCAACAAAGAAGCAAGGCCTTTGAATGACACACTGGACTTCACAGATATATTCAGAGCTTTCCATCGTAAAGCAACAGAATACACATTCTTCTCGAATGCACATGGAACATTCTCCAGGACAGATCACGTACTGGGTCACAAATTAGGTCTCTACTGGTACCAAAAGACTAGGATCATTCTCTGCATATTTTCAGACCACAGTGCTTTGAAACTGGAACTTGATCACAAGAGGAAATTTGGAAATAACTCAAATATGTGGAGGCTAAAGAGCATCGTACTAAAGAATGAATGGTCAACCAGGAAATTAAAGATGAATTTTAAAAAATTCATGGGAACAAATGAAAATGAAACCATAACCGTTCAAAACCTTTGGGATGTAGCACAGGCGGTCCTAAGAGGGAAGCATATAGCAATACAAGCTTTTCTCAAGAAATGAGAAAGGTCCGAAATATACACAACC
The DNA here is from genome assembly GCA_028533885.1 of Nasua narica. Lineage (NCBI taxonomy): Eukaryota > Metazoa > Chordata > Mammalia > Carnivora > Procyonidae > Nasua > Nasua narica. The sequence goes on from CM052805.1 coordinate 31,519,511, forward strand.
TAACCTTACACCTAAAGGAGCTAGAGAAGGAACAGAAAACAAAGCCTAAACCCAGCAGGAGAAGAGAAATAATAAAGATTAGAGCAGAAATCAATGAAATAGAAACTAAAAGAACAGGAGAACGGATCAATGAAACTAGGAGCTTGTTCTCTGAAAGAATTAATGAGACTGATAAAACTCTGCCTGGAAAGACTTATCAAAAAGAAGAGAGAAAGGACCTAAACAAACTAAATCATGAATGAGAGAAGAGAGATCACAACTAACACCAAAGAACTACAATTATGAGAACATATTATCAACAACTATATGCCAACAAGTTAGGCAATCTGGAAGAAATGGATGCATTCCTAGAGATGTATAAAATACCAAAACTGAATCAGAAAGAAAGAGAAAATCTGAAGGGACCCATAACCAGCTAGAAAATTGAAATGGTAATCAAAAATCTCCCAACAAAGAAGAGTGCAGGGCTGAACAGCTTCCCAGGGGAATTCTACCAAACATTTAAAAAAGAATTAATACCTATTCTTCTGAAGTGTTTTCAAAAATCGAAATAGAAGGAAAACTTCCAAAACCTTTTTCTGAGGCCAGTATTACCTTGATCCCTAAACCAGAAAAAGACCCCACCAAAAAGGAGAATTACAAACCAATATCCCTGATGAACATGGATGCAAAATTTCTCATTAAGATACTAGGCAATAGGATCCAACAGTATGTTAAAAGGAATATTCACCATGACCAAGTGGGGCTTATTCCTGGGCAGCAGTGTGGTTCAACATCCTCAAATCAATCAACATCATACACTACCTTAATAAAATAAAGGAGCAGAATCATATGATCCTCTCAATAGATGCAGAAAAAGCATTTGACAAAGTACAGCATCCTTTCTTGATTAACAGTGTAGGGATAGGAGTGCCTGGGTGGCTCAGTGGGTTAAAGCTTCTGCCTTCAGCTCAGGTCATGATCTCAGGGTCCTGGGATCAAGTCCCGCATTGGGCTCTCTCCTCAGCAAGAAGCCTGCTTCCCCCTCTCTCTGTGCCCGCCTCTCTGCCTACTTGTGATCTCTCTTCTCTCTGTCAAATAAATAAATAAAATATTTAAAACAACAACAACAACAACAACAACAACAACAACAACAGTTGTAGGAATAGAGGATACATATCTCAATATCATAAAACCCATTTATGAAAAGACCACAAGGAATATCATTCTTAAAGGGGGAAAACTGAGAGGTCTTCCCCTAAGGTCAGGAACATGGGAGGGATGTCCACTATCACCACTGCTGTTCAACATAGTACTAGAAGTCCTAGCCTCAGCAATCAGACAACAAAAAGAAATGAAAGGCATCCAAATCTGCAAAGAAGTCACTCTTCACAGAGAACATGATACTGTATATGGAAAACCCAAAAGACTCCACCCCAAATATTGTTAGAACTCATACAGGAATTCATCAAAGTGGTAGGATATAAAATCAATGCACAGAAATCAGTTGCATTCCTATACACTAACACTGAGACAGAAGGAAGAGAAACTAACGAGTTGACCCCATTTAAAACTGCACCCCAAACCATAAGATATCTAGGAATACACCTAAGCATGAGGCAAAGGATCTGTACTCAGAAAACTATAGAACACTCATGAAAGAAATTGAGGAAGACATAAAGAAATGGAAACACATTCTGTGCTCATGGATTGGAAGAATATTGTGAAAATGTCTATGCTACCTAGAGCAATCTAAACATTCAATGCAATCCCTATCAAAGTACCATCAATATTTTTCACAGAATGGGAACAAATAATTCTAATATTTGTATGAAACCAGAAAAGACCCCCATTTGCCAAAGGAATGTTGAAGAAGAAAACCAAAAATCAAGAGCATCACAATTCTGGACTTCAAGCTCTATTACAAAGCTGTCATCATCAAGACAGTGTGGTACTGGCACAAAAACAGACACATAGATCAATGGAACAGAATAGAGAGCCCAGAAATGGAACCTCAACTCTATGGTCAACTAATCTTTGACAAAACAGTAAAGGCTATCCAATGGAAAAAAGATTGTCTCTTCAACAAACGGTGTTGGGAAAACTGGATAGCCACATGCAGAAGAAGGAAACTGGACCATTTCCTTACACCATACACAAAAATAGACTCAAAATGGATGAAAGACTTAAATGTGAGATAGGAATCCATCAAAATTCTAGAGGACCACAGGAAGAAACCTCTTTGACCTTGGCCAGAGCAACTTCTTGCTAGATGCATCTCCAAAGGCAAGGGAAACAAAGGCGAAAATGAACTATTGGGACTTCATCAAGATAAAAAGCTTTTGCACAGCAAAGGAAACAGTCAACGAAACCAAATGACGATGGACAGAATGGGAGAAGATATTTGCAAATGTCTTATCAGATAAAGGGCTAGTATCTGAAATCCATAAAGAACTTATCCAACTCAACACCCAAAGAATGGGGCGCCTAGGTGGCTCCATGGGTTAAAGCCTCTGCCTTCAGCTAAGGTCATGATCTCAGGGTCCTGGGATCAAGCCCCACATTGAGCTCTCTGCTCATCAGGGAGCCTGCTTCCCCCCTCTCTCTGTGCCTGCCTCTCTGTCTACTTGTGATCTCTCTGTCAAATAAATAAATAAAATCTTTAAAAAAAAGTTACAAACAGGGGGTACCTGGGTGGCTCAGTGGGTTAAAGCCTCTGCCTTCGGCTCAGGTCATGATCTCAGGGTCCTGGGATTGAGCCCCGCATCAGGCTCTCTGCTCAGCAGGGAGCCTGCTTCCTCCTCTCTCTCTGTCTCTCTGCCTATTTGTGATCTCTCTCCTCTCTGTCAAATAAACAAATAAAATCTAAAAACAAAACAAAACAAAACACCCGAAGAACAAATAATCCAATCAAGAAATGGGCAGAAGACATAACAGACATTTCTGAAAGAAGACATCCAAATGGTCAACAGACACATGAAAAATGCTCAGTATCACTTGGCGTCAGGGAAATACAAGTCAAAACCACAGTGAGACACTACCTCACACCAGTCAGAATGGCTAAAATTAACAAGATAGGAAATAAGTGTTGGAGAGGATGGGGGAAAAGGGGAACCCTCCTACACTGTTGGTGGGAATGCAAGCTGGTACAGCCACTCTGGAAAACAGTATGGAGATTCCTCAAAAAGTTGAAAATAGAGCTACCCTATGACTCAGCAATTGCACTACTAGGGATTTACCCCAAAGATACAAATGTAGTGATTCGAAGGGGTACGTGCACCCCAATATTTATAGCAACAATGTCCACAATAGCCAAACTATGGAAAGAATCCAGATGTCCATCAATACATGAGTGGATAAAGAAAATGTGTACACACACACACACACACACACACAATGAGCTACTACTCAGCCATCAAAAAACTAAAATCTTGCCATTTGCAATGAAATAGATGGAACTAGATGGTAGTATGCTCAGCGAAATAAATCAATCAGAGAAAGACAATTATCACATGATCTCACTTACATATGGAATTAAAAAAAACAAAACAGAGGATCATGGGCAAAGAGAAGAAAAAAAATAAAACAAGATGGAATCAGAGAGAGAGACAAACCATAAGGGACTCTTGATCATATGAAACAAACTGAGGGTTGCTGGAGGGGCGGTGGGCTAACTGGGTGATGGACATAAAGGAAGGCGCGTGATGGAATGAGCCCTGGGTATTACATAAGACTGATGAATCACTGACCTCTACCTCTGGAACGAATAATACATTATATGTTAATTAATTTAATTTAAATTAAAAAGATACTGGACAAAAAAAAAAGAAGGTAAGGGGACTGGAAGCGGGAATGCGGGGGACGACAAGTCCAGCAAGACCACAGGTGGACCACGTGCTCAGGCCAGATGTTTCTCTGGCCCTCTGAGCTCTCTCCGCCAGCGTGGCTTCCAATCCCAGGGACCACTGACGGGGTCTCCCCAGGGGGCGCACGGCAAACTCTCTGAGGACGTGGAGGTTCCTGAGGAGCCCCTCGGGCCCGCCTGGTGCGGGACAGGATGGTCCGGACCTCCCTGACGCCTGACTTGTGACTGCTGAGGAGACTCATGGCGGAGGGGTACTCACTGTCTTCGTGAGTCCAGACGAGCTGAGGCGCGCTGGGGGGCCCATCCCCCGGCGTGGTGAAACACAGAACTGAGGTGAAGTACGCGGTGAACTTCTTCAGGTTAGTTATAGAGCCGTGGTGGACTCCGTGGAAATCTGGTGCAATGGTGACCACGGTGGTGGCCTCAGGGGCCTCAGCTGGCCACGCGAGGAGCTGCGATGGGACAGGTGGAGAAAGAGAGGCTTTTAACTGCACATCGTCATGCTTGAGTCTGTATCAGGACTTTTAGTTTGTAATTAATGTACGTTCAAAGAAAGCGAAGTTGTGACTGAGAAACTCCATAAAGCCTACATTTTATAATGCCGCTTAAAAACACAGAGCTTAAAAAATATCTCATAGATAACTGAACACAGATATGTACATTTATATATATTTTATACATGTATATAAAAACAAAATATCTACTTTAACCCATGTTAGAATAATAGACATTCCTCAAGACATTCCCTCTTCACTTAAAGATGTTTCAGAGTGTAATGTTTTTTTAACACTAAGCAATAAAGACGCCACCATCTTTATTTGACTTAATCAGTACAAAGAAAGGGCACGTATCGCATGGAGCACTGCGTGTGGTGCATGAACAATCAATCTTGTAACACTGAAAAAAATAAAATAAACATATTTGGGGGAAACAAAAAGAAACATAAACACAAATATCAATGAAATATGAACACAGACTTTTTTTTTCCAGGTAGGCATCTCCTCTGCCTCAAAGAGAAGCCCCTGATTCAATGGGAATGAGTCTTAATTACTTCTGATTTCTGTCACACTAGTTTTCAGAAAAGAATTTTAGGGGGTCGAATCCAATTTTAAATATAGTACGCATATGCATTAATGTTTGGGCGACATTATGTATGACTGTGACTTTTAACTCCTTTGGCACCAAACACTTCCAGGGTTGATTAGGTTTGAAGGTCACCATGCTGCGGGACACAAAGTGTATTTACGTCGATCAAACCCGCACTGGGCCATCAAACGAATGCTCTGGTCTCGCCAATAAGACTTGACAGGAAAGTCAAGGAGGCAAAATCATCTTGGCTGATCGATACAATTGTCTTTCAGACAAAGTTTCTGAGTGTAGATTCCCCTAGGGAATCAAAAAGGAAAAGAAAAGGCAGGGCAAATTCCGAGCTACCTCTGCCCTTCTAGTGAAAACAAAAAAGTGTTTTTGTAAGTTGAATCCAAATGGGGGGAAAAAAAAGTGAACCACGTGTCTAAGGAAATAATACTCTTTGAATCTGAAATTACCAAGAATTCAAGCAGGACACGTGGAGTCCTTTCTCCACAAAGATCTTCCCTGAGTTCACCTGCTATGGCAGGCCGCTAGTGACTGTGCTATAGGTAAAATCAGGATGGGATCCCAAGTCCAGCCAGAAGCTGATCTAGAAGGCAAGATGAACTACACCTTCAGAAATTATATTTGACGCCATCTATGAAGGTAACAGATTCTGGTAGCTAAGGACAGAGGGAGGTTGGACAGAGAGAATCTGGGTCTCTAATTCAGGCCAGGTAGGTGCCCTGAATTCACTGGACAGAACTCTCCCTGAAGCTGAGATGGGGAGGGAGTAAACATCTTCATTTGCTAGAAGTCTCGTTCCCTTGCATCTCGCGCCCTTTGTTGTAAGTCTGTGCTCCTGGGAGAGGACTCCTTCTCCAGGAAGATGTGGTTTGTACAAATGTGGATTCCAATCAACCCAGACAGGTTTTCCACTGCTAATTTTCAAATGGATGGCTTTTCTCAAAAGAAATTGCTCTGTTACGTATGAACCACCCACTTGAAAACTAGTAATGTCAGTTCCTGAACCCATAGAGTAGGTACAACCTTGGATAAATGGTGACACCCTCCCCACCACCCCCCGCCCCAAAGCTAACACACTCGGTAACCGGATGCAGTGGGTTCTCCATGAAATGAGGAGTGGCAGCCTTCTCATTGGTCACAAGACCGTGACAGACCAGGATGGCCACCCAGGCCTGAAAAGTGTACCTTGTATCCCTGGTTGATGCCATTGATGAACTGCTGAGGTGGAGGGTTCCAGAGGAACTGGATGGTTGTGGAATTCACGGCCTCCGTCTGCACGTTCTGTGGGGGCGCAGTAGGCACTGTTCCACGGCAGTCATGGAAGACGGCAAAACCAATGGTAGGAGGCCCGGCAGGGAGGGGAGATGAGAAAGAAACTCTTAGCTGCCACTCATGATTCACAGGCCAATATAGCATGGAGAATAGGGAAGTGTGATGAATGCTTCTGGAAGCTAACAGTGGCATCACAAAGAAAAAGAACTGGGGCTATTTCTCATTTTCTGCTGGAGAATTCTTCAAGGCATTGGAGGAAAAGAGGACCGGATCACCTCATTCCACGGGTGAGGCTTTCCCAGGAATCCCCAGATAAATAGCTAATAAGAGCTTTCTCTAGTTCACTTCTCAGCTACTCGGGGTTTGAGATCCAGGCAAGGTTTCATTGAGAGAACCCCTCCCCCAGCAGGTAGCACTATATTTCAAGTTCATTAATCGTTCATATGGGAAAAAAAAAAAAGCATCCCCTCCCATATGGATTGTTCATTCATCTGGAGGCTAAATTTCTCTTTGTCTGTTACAGGGACCACCATTTTGTCTTTCTGTTATTGACCAGCCATATGCTTGCCAGATGGCCTGCCTTCCAGAAGTCACGATATCTGGGAGATACTCATGCAACCGAAACAAGCACATAGCTCTCTGGAGCAGGGGATGCCCAGGAGAGAGCAGCCGACCCTGCCCGAGGAAAGCACGGAAGGCTGCGGTGAGGAAGCACCTGGACTAGGTCTGGAAGAAAGGGTGGGTGTCTGAAGAGGGAAAGGCCTTCTCCACTGGGAAGATGGAGCAAGGCCTGGTGTTACGAAACTCCAGTGTACCATGAGAACACAGTGCACAAGGCTAGACACGGGGCACACGGGGACAGCTGGGCTGAGGACGTGGGTGGGTCACCTTGGGCACTGCTTCCGTGCCAAACACGGTCAATGAGGACATACATGGCGGGCCACGGGGGACCCCAGATGTTTTGAAAAAGGCAGCGATGTGACGAGGCTAGCTGTTGGAGGACGGGGACCTCTGTGGCCGCGAAGGAGGCGACCAGCCCACGGGCTGTGACATCCAACTTTCTGCAAAACAAGGTCTTGGTTTTCTAGGGGCTTGTCTCAAAAATAAGACGCAGAAGCCAAATGGATCCTTGGGCTCCAGGTAAAGAAATAAAGACGATAGTTGCCTGGCAAGAGCCCACGGAGACAGACCACTGTCCTGTGGAAGATGACTAAGTCTCCCATTATTCTCTTTTTCAAAAGCCCATCTCATTAGGCAGAAGCGAAAAAAAGTCTAAAATCCTCCCAAGTTCCTCAAGTGTACACTTCAAGTTACGCTCTTTTCCCACCTGCTCTAGACCGCGGCTGCCATATTCCTCAGTCCCCTGCCTCCGCAGGTCGCCAAGCAAATGATCCCTTTCCCCAGTCCGCATTTGGTAGATTAAAAAGAAAAAGAAAAAAGCCAGGGATCACAGTGCCTAGGATGTCGACGGTTGGGAGGAACGTTCCATCCAAGAATAAGAGGATGCTGAACTAACTGTACAACCTGAACTTTTCTTGAGCCCGCAGGAAAGCCGGGGTCAACGGGCGACTGAGCCGTCTGGAACGTTGAGCAAAGATGGGCCTCTTGGAGGAGGGAGTGTGGGAGTGCCTGCTCAGCTGGGAGGAGCAGGAGAAAGGAGAGGGGGCCGCCCTACAGCCAGGGAAGGAAAACTCAGCTCGAGTTCCTAACAAAGTGCCAGAGGCTCGGTGGGCGCCGGCAGGAGAGGGCAGAGCATCTGGAGGCTGTGGACGCCCAGACGAGTTCAATACTGTGGAGACCCGAAGGAGGGAATTACAAGGGCCTTCTCAGTGGAAGCCAAGTGAGCCAGGAGCAGTAGAGCGATATGCTCCAAGTACCGATGGGAAAATCTACGGTCCAAGGGTTCTTGTCCTAGGAAAGCGTCATAAAGACATTTTCAGGAAGACAAACACGGAGAGAATTCATTCCCAGCACACCTGCGCTGTGAAAAAGGCTGGAGGCTTGTGCTAGCAGACAGACATGGAGCTGACGATCTATGCAGGGAAACGAGTGATTTCCAGACACGGTGAAGATGACAGGAGGTAGAATGTATTTCTTATTTTTGACTTGCTCTCAAACAGATGACTGTTTAAAGCAACCAAGGTAGCATTCCATCAGGACTTGCAGCGTGGGTACGAGTGAAACGAGGGGTCCCCACAGCCTGAGAGTTGGGGAGTGGGCCCTGGAGGCACTGACTGGGCTCGTCCATCGTCCATGGGATAAACTTCAAGATCAGCTGGGATTCATTGAGGATGTACATTGTAAACCCCAGAGCAATCACTTAACGAGTCCAGAAAAGGGGTCTAAAACAAGGCAAGAGTGGGGAACATAATGTAAATATAAGAATACCTAATTAATCTTGAAGCAAGCAGGCAGATGGAATGGAAAAGGAGAAAACAGGAGAGGGATCAGATAGAAAATAACTGGTAAGATGATAGATTTTACCCTCATTCTTCAAGTCCTGTACCATGTAAATAGTATCCATACCAACAAAAGATGGGCTATTGGATGAGAAGCAAGATCTGACTGTGTGATGTCTAAAAGGATCTCACTTTAAAGGCGAAGACACAAAGAGATTACAAATAAAAAAAACAGAAAAAATTCATCCTGAAAATACAACCCCTCGGGAGTACCAAGGGGCAGCACACGGGGATTTTGGGGGTGACAGAGATTGCCTATCTCCATTGTGGTTGCGATCATGGCCGGCATGTGTTTATCAAACCATACGCCAGAAAGGGGGAATTTGTATCATTTTCTGTAAACTGTCACAGGGAATCTGACTTTTAAGAAGTGCTTCTAGCTCTTTGATACTTTTCTCCACCCAAGAGGTGATGTCTGGGTCCGGGACCCTTGTGCGCACGCAGGCTCCACGAATATTCCAACCAGCAGAACACCACCCGGGCCTTCCTGAGCCTGAAGCTTCCATGCTCCAGGCCCAGCCTCTCTGGGAGTGGCCCGAGCGGCCCCGTAAGAAGGCCAGGACCCTGACAGCAGCTTGCAGTCCCAGGGGAGCCCAGCCTTGCAGCTTTCCCTGCGGAGGCCCTGACATGTGCGTTATCCAAGGGGCCCCCCTGCCCCCGGCCGCCAGCCCAGCCCAGCCGCCAGTGCACTAAGGGCCGCCGGTCCAGGCCCGCTGTGGTTCCAGGCCCACAGCAGCGTGGCATCTAAGAGAAGGCTGCTTGCCTTAAACCTCCAACTGTCTCAGGGAGAGGGAAGAACAGTCCCGGAGGTGACTGGGAGGGGACTCCGAAGTGTTTGGCTTCTTCTCCCAGAAGCCATGCTCGTGGGGACAGAGGAATGCATCGCTCCCTGTGAGCTTCCTTCCAGGTCTCACGGGCCCCATCACTGACTCTAGAATTCCATAAAGCATTCCCATCCAACGCTGTGATAGATAACACCCTGATCTAACACTTTTAACAAACTTGGCATTTTTGCATAAATTAAATTGAGCAATGATCTCCTAGTGCTCTAAGGGGACGTCTGGCAGCTCTGCATTCCTTTGGCACCACATAACGGGCCCACGGAGGGGCTGCTGCTGGCCTGGGTTGGGACGTTCAGCCTCGTGTCACGTCAGTGCGGCTCTTTGCCTGCTGACATCTCAGCAAAACCCCAGGGAGAGGGGCTAACCCCGTCCAGAAGGCAGTTTCGTCCTCCCTTCTCATTCCCTGGGGTCACAGAAAATCAGGAGGCCAGCAGGGCTCTGCCTGCCACACCCTTGCACCCAAGCTCATGGGGCCAGATGTGCAGTCCTCCCCAAAGCCCGAGGAAGGAGGTTCTAGAACCTCGGATTCCTTTCTCTCACCCACCGAGGGCTTTTCCAAAAAAATCACTAGTTGCCCTAGCCATCCTTCAGCTTTTTGTTGCCCTAATTATTGTCATCGGAAATGACTCACCAATATGTGGACAATGGAATTAAAAATTCTCTAGAGGGACTTCATCAAGATAAAAGCTTCTGCACAGCAAAGGGAACAGTCAACAAAACAAACAGGCAACCCACAGAATGGGAGAAGATATTCCCAAATGACACTACAGACAAAGGGCTGATATCCAAGATCTATAAAGAACTCCACAAACTCAGCCCTTAAAAAACTGATAATCATGTTAAAAAATAGGCAGAAGACATGAACAGACACTTCTGCAAAGAAGACATACAAATGGCTAACAGACACATGAAAAAATATTCACCTTCTTTAGCCATCAGAGAGATTCAAATCAAAACCACACTGAGATACCACCTTACACCAGTTAGAATGGCCAAAATCAACAAGACAGGAAACAACTAGTGTTGGAGAGGATGTGGAGAAAGGGGAACCCTCTTATACTGTTGGTGGGGATGCAAGTTAGTGCAGCCACTTTGGAAAACAGTGTGGAGAGTCCTTAAGAAATTAAAAATAGAGCTACCCTATGACCCTGCAATTGCACTACTGGGTATTTACCCCAAAGATACAGATGTAGTGCAAAGAAGGGCCACACATACCCCAATGTTCAGAGCAGCAAGGGCCACAATCGCCAAACTGTGGTAAGAGCCAAGATGCCCTTCAACAGACGAATGGATAAAGAAGATATGGTCCATATACACAGTGGAATATTATGCCTCCAAGAAAAAGGACGAATACCCAACTTTTACATCAACATGGACGCAACTAGAAGAGATTATGCAGAGTGAAATAAGTCAAGCAGAGAGAGTCAATTATCGTATGGTTTCACTTATGTGTGGAGCATAAGGAAAAACATGGAGGGCATTGTGAGAAGGAAAGGATGGGTGAATTGGGGGAATCGGTGGGGTAGATGAAGCATAAGAGACTGTGGACTCTGAACAACAAATTGAGGGTTTTGGAGGGGAGGCAGGTGGGGGGTTGGGTGAGCCTGGTGGTGGGCATTAAGGAGGGCACGTATTGCATGGTGTCCTGGGTGTGGTGCATGAACAATGAACACTGAAAAAATAAACTTAAAAAATAAAATAAAATACAAATTCTCTAGAGGGAGAGAAAGAGCTACAGCCAGGAAATCCTTCTCGACAGTGTTCCCCACAGAGGCTGAAAGGCCTTAATTACTGTGGGCCGTGGAACCCTCCTCTTGTGAGGAAAGGCAGGGGGGCTCCCAGGTGGGACTTCTCTGCAGTCTTCACAGAAGAGCTCAGGGAAGTGGGGGGCCTCCCGCTGCTCCGAACAAGGCCTCCAGGAACATTTTTCTCCTCAGATAATTAGCATTTAAAGTGTAGTTCTTTCCTTGTCCCTAACTGCGGCCTTGAAGAGGTCTGGCAAAGTGACAGGTGTTATGCTCTTCTATGGTTTTCTTTGCTTAAAAAAAAAAAAAAAAGAGAAATCCATTTTTTTTCTAGATGATTCCCCCTGCACTGATCCTCGTATGCTCTCAGTCTTAAATTCAGCACAGCTTAAATCCTGTCTTGATTCTCCCAGCCAAGGACGAGGAGCTCTGTCGGGAGCACCGAACAACTGTGGACGTGGACGGAGAAGCCACACGAGCAGTTTTAGAAACAGGAAGTAATCCATTACAGGCAGGTGCGTGGCCGGGATAGAGCAATGGGCAGAGGTGGGATTTCTTGGGGTGGGCACGTAGGAGGCACCAAGGGCAGGGAGGCCCCGCCGGGTGTGTCCGCGGGGCTACACCAGCTCCAGAGCTGCTCACGTCTGTCAATTCTTTGTTGTCGTTGACCACTGTTCACAGCCACCGGAAAATTTACAATGGCTAAATTACATTTGAAGACCTTACCTACACATCACGTGTTGCTAAGTGAGAGGAGCCAAACTAAAAAGGCTTCATTGTGTGATTCCAACCATAGGCTATTCTGGGAAAAGCAAAACTACGCAGGTGATCCATCAGTGGTTTTCGGGGGTGGGGGGTAGGCAGAGCACAGAGGATTTTTTAGGGGAAACTATTGTGCATGATTTCATCACGCACGTCATTATGCTTCTGTCAAAACCCACAGGGTGCATGGCCCTGAGAGTGAACCCCGATGTGAACTACAGATTGTGGGTGCCAGTGACGTGTCGCTGAGTTCACAGATGCTCCCCTCTGCTGGGGGACGCTGACGGTGGGGGGGCCGTGCTGGAGAGGGGTGAGGGGTACACGGGAAATCTTCCCTCCGCTCAGTTTTGCTATGAACTTAAAACTGCTCTAAAAATTCAGGTCTACTTAAAACACAAAAAGAGCCGGGACTTTGCTAGACGCTATCTGAATCCAGTTCCTGTACTCACTTTCCTGGAGCATCTGCAGGGAGGCCCCAGGGCAGCAAGGCGCACGGCGCCCTCCCGGACATCCCCACCGGCCCATTCTCTCAAGTTCACTTCTCTGTTCATTTTCACCCGGTCGTACATAGAGGGTGTATGCAATTATACTTATTTCCTGGTGTTAGGTTTTCCCAGGTAAGATAAGAAGGATTTTTGAAAACTTCCGTCTTCCTCCTTCCCTTCCCTTCTTCCTGGGTAGTCATGTAAATTCAGCAAGATCTGATTCTTGATGGATTTCAACATGAATCCTTGGTTTCAGAAATATAAAAATGTTTTAAAATAAGAAGCTACCTAACTAAGTAAATCAACGCATTAAAGAGGACTACAGAGTTTTACAGCTTCAAAAAATTGACTTTTTGAAATATTTGGGATCAGAGAGTACATAATTAATATTTATAGGTCATGAATTTTTTAGAATTTTAGGTCTTTAATCAAATAGAAATGAATGTGTCAATATTGCCTAGTGCATGCTTCCTTTCTTTGGATTTTTCCACTCAATTCTATGAAAAACTTCCTAAGAATGCCTGAAACCAAAACTTTTTCAAAACTTGATTTCTGAAGTCATTAAGGCCCACAGTCCACTATAGGCACTTTATATTTCAATATATAATTATTTACTAAAATCACTTTTGTCTATATTATTGATTCTATTTTGTATTTGTAGAGACATACTTCCCCAGCATAATGAACAACTTTCTGATTAAAGGGAGTCATTGGGGACACCTGGGGGGCTCAGTCAGTTAAGCCTCTGCCTTCAGCTCAGGTCATGATCCCGGGGTCCTGGGATCGAGCCCCGCATCGGGCTCTCTCCTCAGCAGGGAGTCTGCTTCTCCCTCTGTCACTCCCCCTGCTTGTGCTCTCTCTATCTCAAATAAGTAAATAAAATGTTAAAAAAACAAAAAACAAAAATAAAGGGAGTCATCAGGTACACCAGGTCAGATAGTCAAAAGAATTTTCTACCCAGGGAATGTCAGGAGGAGGATCAGGACTGAGATCTACTCAGATCTTCTCCGTTCTTCAGCCTGAAGTCAGTATTGGATGGCAGAGGACGGGGACGAAGTGAGTGAGGATGCCAGGCAGACCACGCCAGCGCCGACTGCACCCAGGGAAGATTAGGAGTGGGAAATTGGCTGCAGCTACAAAATGGGAAGGAAGGCTATTTATGAGTTTGGTTACAATCTACGGGATCGAGGAGAAGAGGCCGGCTCCGATGACCGGCTCCTGAGAGCGAAGGCCAACCCTCCTCCCTGCAGCGGTGGTATTCACACTGCCGGACGGCGGCGCGGAAACTGTCGGCAACACGCCTGGCGCCAGTGGGGCACCGGAAATAGGACAGGTACCCCTTCTGAGTAACACCGTGGGGAGCTGTGTGGACGACATGTCAGACGACGCGGGAACAAACTTAGCGGGAAGGTTATCAGAGCATAACGTTCGGGTTGACTCTTCCAAAGGAAATGCTGAGAATGTTGCTTATGTAGTAAACCTGCACACCCGCGATAGACCGAGCGTCCTGCTGTGAGGCATTTCCTGTATCAGCTCTACGGGCTCCGGAGATGCACCCGGAAGGAAGGGGGGAGGCCAGGAGGGCTCAGGAGAAGATGCTCTGCAAGAGGGCGGCTGGCGAGGCTTCAGCTGAGCCCTTCCTGGTGTCCTCACCTGGGGCCGAGGGACTGGGTTTCCCACGCCCACAGCAGCGCCATTAGTCCCAGGCTGGCCCCTGGGAGGGGGGCTGGGTGAGCAGCAGCGGGCAGTTCCTGGGCGGGGGGGGGGGGGGGGGTCACAGCAGTGAGCCCTGAGCAGGCCCTGTGCCAGCACTGGGGGTGGGCGGACAGGCCCCCCAGAGCCACTGCTTGGGATCGGGGCACCGCAGCAGACCCCATTCCAGATGCGCTAGGAAGGATGAAATGGCCGAAAGCTAAATGGATGTTGGGAATAAATCAGGTGTCAAAGAACAGAGTTCTAAGTTCTGCCAACGGAACAGTAAAAGATTTTACTGCAAAATTCAACCTGAAAAGCCTCGGATTCAAGAAGTCCATTGTTTTACTCACAGAGAAGTTCTCCTCCGTAAGAGGCGGCCTGTGGCCTCAGACTCCTCATTAAATGATGCCATCGGAATGGTGAATCTAATAATACCGAAGACCTTTTCTTGTTGCTGTTTTGTGAAAGACAAAAAAAAAAAAAAGAAAGGCATCCCTTTTGACAAAAGGATTTCTTTCGAGGGACTGAAGATAATGCTGCATGTCAGGTGAGGTTAGAACTATCAGTATTCTACCACCCGTGATGGCAACTTTTCGGATTTAATGATCTGGACGAAGTGTGTCTCTGGGCTGCCTGACGTGTCGGCCATTGGTCTTCTGACAGCCTTACTCGAAAATGGGAACTTCGTTTCCTATTTCTTTTCTTTCTTTCTTTTTTAAGATTTATTTATTTTAGAGAGGGGGAAGGGCAGAGGGAGAGGGAGAGAATCCACAAGCAGACCCCCCACGGGGTGCGGAGCCCGACGTGGGGCTTGACCCCAGGACACCGAGAGTACGACCTGGGCCGAAATCAAGAGTCAGATGCTTAACTGACTGAGCCCCCCAGGCGCCCCGCTCACTGACATCTCCGAGCACCTGAGTGGACACGGTAGAGGACTGCCAAGACCTCGTGGAAGCATCCTGACCCGAAGAGGGCCAAAGCAGAAGCTCAGCTTGGTTATGGGGTTAACCATGCACTCCTGGTAAGAGGACCGACTTTATAATTCTGAGTCACTGTCTGAACTCCGGAGGCAAAATATTAAGACTGACAACAGCATCCGTGTAGATTCACAGAAACACCCATTATTTTGAAATACTTGATATGAAAAACATTTGCTCAGAATCCAATCCATTCACCTCATTGCAAAAAACCGCTCGACACTATGTCTGTCAAGGAAATAAAAGGAAAGGCTGTTAACCTAGAGAAACATTATACCCGTAAAGTGCCATTTAAGGAGGCTGAATTATCTGCATTCCGGTTAATGGCAAGGAAGAAGTTTCTCCTAACTGGGGAAAAGGTAATAAATAATCTTCAAACATGCGACCAGCTACTTGTGCGCAGACTTTCTCGTCAGTGGTACCTTCCACGTATTTGAAGAGGTTAAAAGTCTGCAGGCAGTCTGAACGGGGCCATCTCGAGAATAAAACCAGAAATTAAAGCCATGACGTTCATCCATCAAAATCAAGGATCTCACTGTACATCTTGAAGGGTATGATTGGGAAGGTTTACATAAATTCAACATATAGTAGCTTCTGTTAGGTTCTCCAAAGGTGACCACGGAGGCTTAGAAACAGTACTGTTCTGAATCCATGGGTGGAAAGGTATCTGAAGCATTTCACTTCACTGCAATCATTAGTAGTGTTGATTTTCATAGGTTCCCATCTTTAACTAGTGGGAGTCTCTCCAGGTGGACAAGAGTCACAAGCCCTCGTTGGTGTTTGATAGTTTCTTTGCTTTTTCAGAGGTAAAGATCCGGCAGGCTTCTCTTACCCATTACCTGCCAGAGACTTGACCTGGAATCATCCATTTACTTATCCGAAAAAGCCTGTTTATTTTTGTGGTTCCTGGGAAGCTCAGTGCTCCTGGGTTGGTTCTGATTTCTAGACCTTTTTAAAAAGTTCTTTTTGTTTTTTAAGATAAAGTCATCATACTACTAATTCAAATTCAGAGTTTCAACTCTGGCAAAAGTCTCAGTTCCCAACGACATAGCACTTACTTACTTTACCTCCTAACTCTCAAGCAATTGCCTTAAAATGGAAACCCACCGCCACCACCACGTGACTGCTGAGAACAGTTTTAGGCCTTTTTTTCCCTTTGGTTTTTGTTTTTATGCCTGGATTATATCCTGCTAGGGATGCACCATCAAATGATCAGGTTTAAAGCGACTTGAAGTAATCGCTTTCTGTTTGATTATGCCACCAATTCGAAATTTGCTTATATTCATTTTTTAAAATTTTGCCTTTCATTTTTTAGAATTTCTTTTTTTAAAAGATTTTATTTATTTGCGAGAGCGAGAGAGAGAGGAAAAACACAGAGGGAGAGTGACAGGGAGAAGCAGACTCTCCGCTGAGCAGGGAGCCCGATGCCGAACTTGATCCCAGGACCTTGAGATCATGACCTGAGCCGAAGGGAGATGCTTAACCAAATGGGCCATGTGGGTGCCCCTAGAATTTCTTTCCTATGTGTTTAAAAGTTAAGTTAGTTTCGTAGACAGATAAAATAGATGCGTGGACTTGAAGTTGATGAGAAGCCTGGTTTCTGTTTCCTGTTCCCCTTTCCCCCCAGGGGCTGTTCTAGGAATGCCCGTGTTCCCTCCTGACAGCTGGATGATGGTTTAAGTGCCAGGCTTTGTCCCACTAGGACCTTGGCGATGGACATCTCGGTAGATCTGGTCCTCACAGAACCTCCAGGGCTGCGCTGAACAGTCTCCGAGATGAGCCTTCCCATCTTCCCATTTGCTAGCTAGCGTCTCATTGGAATAAGTTCCCCAGGTCGGAGCATAGACGGTTTTTTCAGATATTGGCATCAGAAGTTCTCCGGTTTGGGGTAGAACGTGAAAAGGAATTAGCAGTATTTTAAAATGAGACAGATAATTTTCATTTTGAAATATGTGAAACTTACAAAGAATCTGAAATTATATGAAGACTTTTTCTTCAAAACTGTTTGAGGGGCGACCAAGGTATGCCCCTCGCCCCCCAAAATCCGTGGCATGTAATCCCTAGAAATGAGGACATTCACTGCCTGACCACAGGGAGCCACAGAACCCAGAACCCAGTCAGGACTGCCTCTAACCCGCAATTTCTGCTGCTTTGCCTGTAAGGAGCCCAGCCGGATCCTGCACTGCTTTTGATTTCATGTCTCGTCAGTCTTCAACCTGGGGGAGTTGCTCAATTCTTCCTCGACTTTCACGGCCTGGGCGTTTCAGGATATGCCAGGCTGATCTGTGGTGCAGTCTGGCCCCTGGTCTGTGTCTGGTGTTTCTTCTCGACTAGCCTCCAGCCACGTGTCTTAGCCAAGAGGAGCACAGAAGTGGTGCTCTGTTCTTTGGTGGCACCTTCTCTCTGGTGCACGATTTTGATCTCTCCCGTTGCTGGGGATGTGCACTTTCCCCCTCAGTGGCCAGGTTTCCCCTCCGCAGAGTTATCCCTTCCCCACGCCCGTCCGTTGTGTGCATTTTGGGAGGAGATGCTCCAAGACCACGTGGACCCGCTCCTCGTCCACTGCTCGCCCGCTGCCGGACCTATCCGTGTTTGTGTCACGCTGCTTTCTTGGTAGCAGTGAGCGAGCGTGCCTATTTCAAGCCTTATCACAGAATACTGTCAAATTTTCACATTTTTGCCAAAATGATAGGTGAGAAACGGTGTCTCTGTGTAGCTTCACTTTGTGCCCCTCTTATTTTGGCGAAAGTGAGCATCTTTTCATGTGGTTAAGGGCCATTTTCACATCTGTTGATTCTCTTTTTTTTTTTATTTCTTGACTTCTTTCTCCCGCTTATGGGTCTTTTTCTTCTCTATTTTGGAAACTTAAGATAGAGCTTAATATACAGCTAATAACAACTTGTCTGGGATATAATTTGCTGTTTTTCTCCCCCTCCCCTGCTTTTTTTTAATACAAGAATATTTTAACTATTTAAACATTTTTTTTTTACTATTTAAACATTTTATGCAGTCAAATTCATCAATTAATTTATTGCTTCTAGAGTTTAAAAGATAGAAAAGTTTTCCCCAGTTCCAGGTTATAGGAGAATTTGCTGGTTTTTTTTCCCTCTAGTACTTCATGTTTTTATTTTTTACTTCTTTATAATTTTTAAAAATTATGTTAGTCACCATACAGTACATCATTAGTTGTTGATGCAGTGTTCCATGATTCATTGTTTGCATATAACACTCAATGCTCCATGCAGTATGTGCCCTCCTTAATACCCATCGACGGGCTCACCAATCCCTCCACTCTCCTCCCCTCTGAAACCCTCAGTTTGTTTCTCGGAGTCCGTAGCCTCTCATGGTTCATCTTCCCCTCTGATTCCCCCCATCATTTTTCCCTTCCTTCCCCTAATGTCCTCCATGCTATTCCTATGTTCCATAAACAGTGAAACCATATAATTGTCTTTCTCTGTTTGACTTATTTCATTCGGCATAATTTCCTCTGGTCCCGTCCATGTTGAAGCAAATGTTGGGTATCCATTCTTTCTGATGGCTGAGTAACATTCCACATTTTTAATATGAATTTCTCTGGCCCATTTGGAACACATCCTTGAATATGGTGTTGGGCATGGCTCCAGCTTCATCTTTTCCCAGAGAGGAATTCACTCATTTCAATGCTATTTTCAAAGAGTCTGTCTTTGGTTAGACATGCGAGATGCCACTTTTATCGTGTACTGAATTTCCAGGTTTAACACTCCATTTCTAGATTTCCTATTCTGTTCCGTTCATCTTTCCTTCCTGCACCAATACTGCACTCTTTTAATTACAGAGCTTGGTAATGTATTTTCATTCCTAAAGGATGAGTCTGCCCTCATTGCTTTTCCTGCTCAGGATTTCCCTGGCTACTCTTGTTCATTTCCTTCTGGATGAACTTTGAAAATGAACTTCTCCAGCGAGAAAAAAGACTCTTAACACTGTTTTTATTGAGACCACGGGATGTTTCTACATTAAGGCTGCGAGCACAACAATCACTGTGATGGTGTCTTCTCGCCCAAGGACACGGAGAGACTCTCCATTTGTTTGTGTGTATTTGTATGACTTTCAGGAAAGTTGGTAGTTGGCCATTTCTTGTTAAGTTCACCCCAGATTTCTTTCCCTTTTGTTTCCTTTCTAATGTTATTCTGCTAGTACAAGCTGGGTCTCCTCTCTGATTATAACTTCTAGCTGTGTTTTGTGTTTATGGAGTCTCCTATTTTCCTACGTTGATTTTGGAACGGGCTAGTTTGATAAATTCTCTTATCTTTGACAGTAGTTTCTCCACGGGCTCTTTCAGAGTTTCCAGATATCAGATCGTATTGTCTGCAGATAGGGATAATTTTGGTACTTCCTCTTCAGCCCTAGTGCCTCTGATTGCTTTCTCCTGCCCACCACTTTGGGCTCAATCTCTCTGCGATGCTCGAGGGTAGAGAGTGTGGGCAACCCATCGGTCCTCGTTAGCAGGAGCACTGGCCGTGCCGTCTCATTAAATGGAGAAAATGGCCTCAGGGGCTGAGGCACCTATGCCGTTTATCAGACTGAGTAAATATGTATGAATTCCTATTTTGTGACACCTTTTTAACTATAGAGGGGTGTTGGATATTGTCAAACATCAAAACCGCATTCTTGGATTAAACCCCACTTCGAGACGACCTAGTACTTTTTCACAGGCTGCTGCATTCTGTTTGACAATTTGGGGGCATTTTTGCATCAATATTCATAAAGTGAAACCCTAGTTTGTTACTCGGCTTCCTTGATACGATCTTTGCATTCTCTGGAATCGTCTGGGATTTTTCGTGGCCCGACACACGCTCGATTTTCATAAACGCTCCCTATCCCTTTGTAGAACACGGCGTATTGTCTCTTGCGAGGGTTCGTAGTTGCTGCCTACGCTCCACCTTGTTTATTATGTCATTTAGGTATTCTATACTGTGACTGATCTTACTCTGTCTACCCCTGCGGGGGCTGAGAGACACATTAACATCTCCTTTCGTTAGTGTCTCTCGGTTTTCTTGGCATTTCATACAGTTTCCTCCCATGCAGGCCGCTGCTGTGTCCCTAGGTCCATGAATGAATGAGATTACTTCACGATGAACTGCGGCTTCTGGCTTTGTAACATGCTCTCCTTTGTCTTAAAAAAACTATTTTTTTTTTTATTTGGATCTATGGGTCAGAAATCAAGAGTATGTCGCCTGCTTTCTTTTATTCTTGTTTGTCTATGTACCTGTTCTACCTCTTTTTACTTTTTGCCTTTCTAAATCCCTTCCTTTTGGGGATCTTGTGTCTGGAGTATCATGTTAGATTTTGCTCTGCCAGCCAAACTGGAAATCTTTTTAATTTTTATAAGCTAATTAAGACCATTACATTTACTGATATAATCAATAAATTTGGTTTCAGTTCTGTATATTGCATGCACATACATGTTATAATTATACACACACTTATTGCTACATCTCTGTGCGTATGTATATGTGTGTATGCTTCACCGTGTGGTCTGTTTAATTTTCTCTCTTTTTTGGTATGTTTTGATAATTGGGAAGGTTTGTATTTTTGTTCTAATATACACACATTCTAACATGTTTACACAGCCCTTAAGTCCTCTTTTTCGATACAATCTGTTGGTTCTCTACCATGCCATATGGCAACGAGCTCGTAAACTTGCATTCTTCCCTCCCTGGAAAGACTGTGATCTGATCCCACAAACCGACGATCCCGTGAAACACACCAGTTGGATACAGAAGGATCATGATAACATGTTGGAAGACTTCTTATTTTGGCTTCGGATTCTCATTTACGCACAGAGAAGCCAGCTTTATGTCTGGTGAGGGCATGCTAACGTGTGAGTCCATATGGGTGTGTATACGTCTGTGTATACAAACGTGCATGTGCATGCATGTGTGTGTGTGAGCGTGCGTGCGTGCGTGCATGGATGCATATGTGTACCGGGGCCTACTGTGATCAGATCGGGTCCTTCCTTTGTGTTAACGTGGTGAATGTAAGTTTGTGGTCCCTGCCTTCATGGGAGCTTAGACTATAGCGGGGTAAGCAGACATTCCCAATTCCGTGCAATAAGTGCTGCTGGGAAGGTCAATGCAGATTTCCTTCAGGAAGACTCTACAGAGGAGACAGGTCCGGAGCCAGATCTTTCAGTGTAAGTAGGAATTGCCAGGTGCAAACGTGGTTGGTAGGTTATCGCCTGGGCGTGTGCCTGAAAGGCACGGACGCGGACACCAGTCCCGGCGCTCAACCCAACATCACGGTTTTGCTCTACGACGTTATGATAACCAGAGCTCTGAGGCAGAGTGCTTCCTCTGAGAAAGCGTCACCGAGGCCAGAGCCAGACCAGGAACCCTGCTGATGGCGCAGATTGCGGTGTGGAGACCGGAAGAGGAGATGCAAGGGCCCCCCGAGGCCATGGGGTTCCACCCGCAGCAGCCAGACAGGTAGCCCCTCAGCTCCTGCGGGCACCCCGTCTCGGAGCTCTCAGACACAGCGCTCCTGCTCCTGAGGTCACCCTGCACCTCTGCTGTCCCGGGAAAGGGGCTTTTCCTTATGCTCCTTATGTTCCATTCAAACCTCACCTTCCACGACGTGTGCCCGGTGACCCCCGTCTGTCTCCTGGGCAAACTGTTCCTCCAACATATGAGACTGAAAAATCATAAAAATGTCCAGATAGGCTCTACTCCTCCTGGCCAAATAGGCATCCTGTTTCTCTGTCTCCCGTCCGGCAGGCTTTAGGAGCACGGCCCTCTGTACTGGCTGTCGTCCTCTGAGAAGCCTTGGTTCCCCGGCCCCTCGCGGCGAGGCACCTGGAGCTGCGCTCAGTGCTCCAAGCGGCATCCAGCCAGGACCCGATTCCACGGGATCGCGCTCTGCCTCGATTTGGAAATGTGTGGGCTCTACGGGGAGACTGAGATTGTGGTCGCAGCTGCCTTGGGTCTGTGCTCACCGTTCCCACGAGCCTCTTCCCCCCCGCTTTCTGCTGGGAACGCATACTGTTATTTACAACCCAGAGAATCTGAGACGACGCCAGGAGAGCACTTTTCCCGGACCCTTCTCTGTGGCTGAAAGAGCGTGTCTCAGGCAAGTTCTCAACCAGTATTATCCAGATTCTGTAAAAGCTTACGCGCAACACCCTTGACTAAACTCTAGGCTACTGTTACTGTTCCTTCGTGACCCAGTCGGCGTAAACGGCAGAACTGGTTTACGGTCAGTGGTAACCCTAAAGGAAGCAGCGTGGACCACAGGGCTAACTGACGTTGTGGGGACTCCCAACACGTCAGGCAAAGGGAACCGAGTGACAGTGGGAATTCGTGGGGCCTCCAGGGACAGGGGCCGTGGGCATCCATCCGTGCCAGGCATCCGTGGGTATCCGTGCTAGGACAATGCTTGCCTTCTGCACCCTGCTTCTAACCCCTTCAGATGGGGGCAAACCCAGGCTAGCGGTCCGGACAGCCCCCGGACGATGCTGCAGAATCAGCTGAACTGAGCACGGAATGAAAGGACGGTGCTTCGCCCCACAGTTTCTATCTGGTAAAGGAGCCCTGCCTTATCTGCGGCAGGCAAACCCGGCAAGTCTGCGTGCTGCTGCAGCGAGCAGTTCATCTCTCGTGGACGGCAAGGGCGCTGGGGGCAGCCTGGCGTGGGGCCATTCAAGGCCCACCTTGCCTGGGAAACGGTCTCACTTCAGACCCGTTCGCTGGGGATGGACGCAGGCCGGGCAGCAGCTCCGGAGGGACCCCTCCCGCCCCCGCCCCGTGCGGCGCAGGGATGCTCCGGTCTTTGTGTCTGTTTTTCATTAGCCTTAAAGTAGATGATTTCAAATATTAAGGACTGCAGTGTCTATCCAGAACTTAGTGGGGATTCATGGGCATCCAGTTCTCCAGGCGATCCTACGGAATTAAATGTCTCTGCCTTTCAAAGAGGGGAGAAGCAAGCTCATTATTTGGAAGACTTACTGGCCCCACACTGCTGCACGGATGTATATATTACAATTTGTGTGTCGGGTGTTATCGTTAATTCCAGATCGTTACAGGCTGTGGATGAGTTCTTGCGTTGTTATGGTTCTTGCGGTTTGGATATACCTGAATGTTCCCACTGCATTAAACATTCCTAACACATTATTAGGATAACAAATCTTGGACAAATAAGCTCAAGTATCTTTTTTTAAATGGCCTGAATAAAAGAAATACTTTAAAACTTTAAAAGCCTTGTGTGGCCCTTTCGGAACTTATTTTCCCTGATTTTTTTGGCCAGGCATTGAGGAGAAAACATTTGTGACCGGTTTTTAGGCTAGGGCGGGACAATGCGTGGGAGCAGAGGAGGCGGGCACTGGCCTTTTCTTTGAGCTTCTGAGACAAGAAGCAGCAGGAGGAAAAGGAGGGCATCATGCTGAATATGGAGATGAAACTGGAAACTGAGGAAGAAACGAGAAGCAGCTGTCTTTCATCAGGTCTCTATTTACGCCCTGTTTTTGTCCGTACCAGGCATCACGCTTGGGTTTGGGGCTGCAGCTTCCTATTAGACAAATCGGACACAGCTCCTACCCTCGAAGAGTCCCCAGGGTTGCAGGGAACGCCAGCCTGTGTGGGACAAAATAATGCACTGGTCACAGCAATTTAAGACGGGGTGGATTGTTCCTTGTGTCTTCCGGTGGCAGCTGAAGGGCAGGTCGTACTCTGGGAAGCCCTCCTCACTCATGAGGTCATGTGCACAGACCCAGGTGCAAGAACCTCCTCCAGCCCCCAGACTGGGCACCCTGCTCATGCCCCCACCGAGACCCTGGTTCGGTCTTTTATCGTGGGCGTCAGTGGTGTCCCCCTTGCGGACCCTGATGTGTCCTACAGGCCAGTGGGAGCCTCTTCTGAAAGGAGGCAAGATCAGCTGAACCAAGAAGCACCCTGTGCTGCTTGAATTCAGTGTTACTCAAGCTGTAGGTCACCACTGCATCAGCAGACCGGGAAATCAATTTAGTGGTCACAGCCAGTGTTTGTGGAAGAATGGGAGAATGAAACAGAACAAAATGGGATAGAAAACATCAAAGAACACCACACTGTGTAAGGGTGACTATTGTTCTGTGAATCTTCTGTTTCAGCTGCGTGTGTTTGCGTGTGTATGTGTATTTGTGTGTGTGTGTGTGTGTGTGTGTGTGTACCGGCTTTCAATGTCAAATAGGTTTCCTATTGTAGACAGCAGTCTGAAATGTCCACAAATTCCTGCAAATCCATCTGCCATGTGAATGTAAGTAAGGTGAGATCTTGCTTTTCTATTCTATATTCAAGCTGCACTGGAAATCTGGCAGTAATTTCTGCCCATGTTTGATACACACAGAATGAAAAGAGCAC
Organism: Nasua narica; assembly: GCA_028533885.1. Classification (NCBI taxonomy): domain Eukaryota; kingdom Metazoa; phylum Chordata; class Mammalia; order Carnivora; family Procyonidae; genus Nasua; species Nasua narica. The sequence continues at coordinate 31,544,055 of CM052805.1, forward strand.
AAATTCCAGCATTTTCCAGCTATGTGACTTTGGTTAGCTACCTCTTGGAGCTCCCATTTTTCTCTGTGAAATAGGGGCAGGGACGCCTCTCTCCCACGACCGTCGGCGGGGGGGGGGGCGGTGACCAAGGCGAGGCATGGGGTTTATGTGCACAGCAGATGACAACAAAAACCCGTATAGAGCGGTTTCCTCCAAAATTCTAGTTTCCTGTCCTTTCCTTTCCTTCCCGAAAAGTTCTCAAAGACCGAATCGAGTGCATTCCTGATGGAACGTCCCACATCATTTTGTACAGTTCTTACTTAATGCTGTAGGTGATTCTGGGAGATCCAGAAGCATTATCCTATTCTGTAGGCAAAGCCCGAGGTCTAGAAAGTCTTAAGGATTGAGAAACAAATCTTTTGTGCAATGTCATTTATGCCACATTGAGAATTTCCCAAGAGGAGATGCGAATGGAGCTTGCAAACAGAGTGTTCATTTATAATCCTTACTTTAGAAAACCTTTCAAAGCCCAAGTGAACACTTAGGAGCTTTTACTAATGTTTTAGAAATGTGGGTAACCAAATGTTTTTTTCCATCTCTCTTTAAATATGAAATATTTCTCTTTCATTAGAAGGTAATGTTCTGAAACCAGAATAAATCATTACAGCACAAAAATACCTGTTACTGGAAGAAAAATGATAAAGAAATAAAACCAGAAAAAAAAAAGGAAAACCTTGGTGTGCTTAAAATGATGATTTATAGTATCATTTGTCTTTGGACCCTTTATAGAAAAACCAACATGTGCGTTTTGGGGAACACAGTTAAGAAACGGATGGAAGTTCACTCGTCTATGCGGGCCTCTCTTAGGATCTGGTGATCATCTCTCACACTCATGCTCCGGCAGGGTTCCACGCTCAGGTTGTGGGGGAACCCCACGGTCACAGGGCATCTCCACGGGGCTCTCGCGGGGAGTCGAACCGCTTTTTAACAAAACCCGAATTGGGGAATCAAACGTTGCATCAGCATTGGACTTGGACCCCTCGTTGCTGTAATGGCTACAGTGCTCTCCTCCTCCTAATGATCGGGAAGTTGCCGACCTCGACATTGGCAGTGAGAAAAATGCTTGTAATTATACGGGGCGTTTAGTTATGCGGAACTTAGATGCCACGGCGTTTTCCACTCACAACCCAAAGCGTATTGATTTCCAGAGCGTCTTGGAAGAAATTCCTGAGTCAATTTCAGTTATTTTCCATTTTGTTTTGGGTAATCATGACAGAAATTTGACGAGCGGGTTCCACGTGTGCCGGATTTTGGGCTGCAGCTCCTGTGGCCAGAGAGACCTTTCCTCTCACCCCTTGGAAAGCTCACACGGCTGGGAGAGTCCGAGAGTTCTGTTGCTTGATTGGTAAGTTAGTATGTCGCATTGTACAACGCCTAGGGCAGAAAAGGTCAGGGAGGCCCTGCTAAGATCTAGTCAGTGGGATTGGCGGACAAGATAATGGCAGAATGGCGGATGGGGGGCTGTGTGAAGAGCAGAGGGGGTGAGCAAGTTGATATTAAAGAACGCCTGCACATCCTAGGTGTTTGCCAATGCCGAGAATGCAAAGGACCCAAGTCGGCGAACAAGACATTTTTAACAGATCTCAATAATAAATGGGATTGAAGAGAAAAACGGACCATGTGACAGGCGAATGGTAGGGATGGATAGGCCATGGTGTTGAACTCCAGGCACGGATGACTTGCTGATCATCCTTCGGGAGCTTCCGGATGGAAACACACTCGAGAGCCAACCCGTGTGCCCCGCAGAAGGCGGGCGCTCGCCCCACCCTCGAGGCCAATGCTTGCCCGTCACTCTGTGTCTGTGGGGGGTGCCAGCATGGGCCGTCTGCGTGTGCCTGGCTCTGCCCCCGGGGCCGAGGCTGGGATGTTCCTGAGTTCTCTTCAAGAATGACCGAGAATGATCAGCCACCGTGTCACATACCGCCTCACGGTGGCGGAAGCCGCACCCGCTCTCCCTGGCGTTCCGATGCTTTCTCCAGAGGAGCTAAATCCAAAGAGCTTATTAAAGTCAGGACAAATTACATCTCATTTCCCCTGATGGATCGGGCTTGCCGCTTGGCTGAAGGGAGGGGGAAAAATCAGGCGGGCTGGCCGGAAGCTTTATTCTTCCCGAAGCCTGGGTGCTTCCTGCTGTTCCTGGGGTGTCCGGACAGACTCCAGAATTATGTGCATATATATTCCAATAATTTTCCAAATTAGACTGACAAATAATTAATTTTATGAGTTACTCTCTTCCCCTCTAACAGGCATTGAAATCATTCTCTTCCCAGCTGCAAGGGCCAGCTCAGTCCTATAGGCTTTGACAACATGCGGCACTAACAGCTGTGGGGCACCCCAAGCCCACGGAGAGGGGCCCCCCAGTGACTACAAGCACATTCAGCTGGTGTCCAAACGGAGCACGAGCTGAGGCCCCAAGGCTAAGGGCCCGAGGAGCCGTGGGGCTGGTGTCTGCTAATTCTCATGTGAGTGATTCCGAGGGATCATGAGGCCCTCTGCTTGCAGCCAGCCGTGAGTCAGGAGGTCACACGATTTTATGTCTAAAATTGCATATCCTCTGTGTTTCACTCCTTAGCAGGAGTCGCTCTAGAATGTGAGGCAGAAACTGCTAGCTGCCCTCCACTGTCTGTACCTCCTTCCTTTCTTAGCAACTGACAGAAATGTATCCAGCTGAAAGAGTACCTTTCTAGGCTTTCCTGCACAGAGATAGCCCATGCATTGTACCCAGGAGTCAGCAGCAGATGGAACTTCAAAGAAAGTTCTTCAAAAATGAGCATACTTGCCTAGTTGGCTGCAAGGTGTAACCCTGTGCCTTCCTCCTTGTAGAATGTGAGCATGATAGCCGGTGTTCCAGTAGCCACCCTGCAGTCAAGAGGCAAACACTAAAGTTGGCAAAGCAAAAAGAAGGAGCTCGACTCTCTGGGGACCATAGAGCTGCCACTAAGACCCTGTGCAGCCCAAGGCCCACTCGTAATGGGAGAAAATCAAAACACCTTCCATTGTGTTTCAGCTCTTACTCCGGCTCTGTTTCCCGCAGCCGGACTCCATTTCCAACCATTACAGGCAGTGGAACCCTAACTCTTGCTGCGGTCCCACCATGAAGATCCCAGTAAAGCCCCTTTCCACGTGGATGGCAGGTTCTTCTGAGTCTATCGGCTGGCGAATCTTGGCAGCACGCTTGTCACACCGATCTTGTGGACAGATGGGAAGTGACTGCACCCGAACGAGGCTGGCTTTGTGGGCAGGTCTCGCTCTTCCGTCACAAATGTTAGTCTCCCCTCCTGGGCTAGGCCGCAAGTCCCCAAGAGAGACAGTGAGTCGGTGTCTTCCTCACTCTCGGGGCCGTGGCCCATCACGCGACACTGGGCACGCGCTAGGTGCTCACATCCCTTCTTGAGATTTTCCTATCGGCAGAGAGACTGAGCCCGTTTCTCTTGGTACAATGGCCACTGCAGAGACATTCAAATAGGAAGCAGACGCCGGGCGTTGCCCCGGAAGGAGGAACGGGGACGAGCAGCAGGAACTGGGTGTCAGTGGAGGAGCGTGGGGCTCTCCAGGCCTTGCCCTCGTCTGCTCTCATGCCCGCCCGTGAGGCAGCCAGGGCACACACTGTTACAGGGTCTAACTTCACGACGGGAACTTGCAGCTCGTGGAGGTGATGTGCTCCGTGAAGGCTGAGAAGGAGTCACGGAGGAGTCAGGCCCGGATGGGCCAGCAAGAAAGGACTGCTTCTGGACAGATGTGAGCGAGTACATGTGTGGGCAGACAGCCCCCAAACCCTCGCTCTCTATCATCGTCTCCCTAAATTATTCATGGCCCCTGCTGTTGCCATTTTTCTTCCTAATGCCTCACCTTTTAATCAGATCATTTTTTAAAAGATTTTATTTATTTATTTGGCAGAGAGAGATCACAAATAGGCAGAGAAGCAGGCAGAGAGAGAGAGGAGGAAGCAGGCTCCCTGTCAAGCAGAGAGCCCGATGTGGGGCTCGATCCCAGGACCCTGAGATCATGACCTGAGCCGAAGGCAGAGGCTTCAACCTACTGAGCCACCCAGGTGCCCCTAATCAGATCATTTTTTATCAGGTTTATTCTGCCCCCTCCAGACCAGGTCCCCTGCCTCCACTCCCCAGTTCCTCCCATCTGCACATCTAAATCCGCTCTTACGTGTGTCCCGTCTTGGGTGGGAACATTGATTCGGGACAGAATTTACGAGCTGGTTCCCCTGTTCAGCTCTGGGAGGGTGGCCAGGACGCTCCCAAGGAGCAGGGCCGGACCCGCACGGCGGGAGCACAGGGCATGCTGCGGCCGGCGGCCTCCCCTGCACGCGACTCCTCCTGACGCCGCTCAGGCGCCACAACCATGCCCAAGGGACCGGATCCCGACCGTGGTCCGCAGGGTCTCAGCCCTGATTTGTCCTGGGGCTCAGGCTTGGCCCTCAAGCAAAGGAGGGTCAGGGTGGACGGCGCTTCCTGGTGAAGACTCAGAGGCTGTTGCAAGCCTGAGAAGCTCTATGGGGCGGCCGAGCGACAGGTGTGGGGTGATGAGTACCGCAGGGTCAGAAACAGCAGGGGAAGGTCAAACGCATTCTACAAGCACGAGGTCCTTTCCCCAGGATGTTACAGTCACGTGAGCACAACGGAAGAGCCTAAAACACAGGTAAAGGAGAGGGCTGCGCCCCCCAGAGGGAGGACAAAGACCCCCATGTTTCCTGTGCCCACGTCAGTGAGGAGGGAGCATCGTAGAAGCAGAAATGCCTGCAGGGGGAAGGTGTGAAGCAGGAACGCCCCCTGGGAGGGGCTCCAACACCAGCCCTCCAACGCCAGACAGAGGAAGATGACCCAGCTGCAGAAGCTGAGACACGGACGGAGAAACTACACGCTGGGCATCACTGAGGGACATCAGCTCATCAACAGCTTATAAAAAGAGCGACGGTACGAACCATCCTCGCGCAGAGAGCTGAGAGAAGCCATTTCTTACCTAGTGGAGGAAAGCAAATCCTGGCACCGAGCAGAAGCATCCTCAGTCAGTCTCTCCATCCAGAAGATCCCCTGACCCGGAGGTGGGAGTCTGCCCACCCGCCACCTCCGCCTAGGCCCGCACCCTGGTGTTTCAGAGCAGAAACGTAGCAGCCTGCCCTTCTCGCGGCCTGCGTCAGAGCTCTAGGAACCCACACCATTCATGGCCAAATCATTGCCCTTGGGCCTGGAGTTGCTGTGGCCACTGGGGCACAGCCAACGGGTTTGGCCCTCATGTATTATTTTGTTCCTGTCGCTCACTGCTCTCAACCTTCAATGGCTCCCCAGTGCCAACCGAGTCAAAGCCAAACTCTGGGGCCACAAGCCCTTCTCAGCGAGACGGAGCTGTGCTTCCCTGTGTCCGGCACAGGACTGAGACGTCCCAGTACCGAAATGAAGCAGTCATCGTTAACAGCGATAGGGGATTGTTAATAGCAATATTCATTAGGTATTTCCAAATTTATTGTTATTTTATTAAGTAGACGAATTAAGGCAAACATTAATTGTCCAGGTGCTCGGCTGTCTCATTTTCTCGTGAGTAATCAAGCCTCACGTGCAGATGAGTGGGCCCTTCCCGGCTGTCTTGCATTTTAAATATTCCTGCCAGTGAAATATTTCCCTGTGGAAGCAGAACTGCCGGCACTTCATTTATAAAGGAGGCTTTATGGACTTAGGGATGATGATGGACAGCCAATCGATAAGGGGTGATGGTAACAGTATGTAATATCAAGGAACATTGGGTCTCTGGCATGATTTGGGGAGAGAAGGGGGCAGTTAGAAACCTTATCATTTGCGAAAGGTCGAGGCCTGGTGGCAATAAAAACGCTGAAGCAAATAGACTCACACCTGCGAGTCGGCAGCAGAGCCGAATGAAAAGAGGGGTTACTTTGTGGGGGAAGTGCTTCCCCGGACCGGGATCAGGGTGTTGAGGGCACATGCAGCCGCTCTGGCAGAGGGTCCATTTATTCCTGCCGAGCGTACCAAGAACGAAAGGTTTCTGAACGCCGGCCTCTGGCGGCTGGGACCTGGGTCCTGCAGAACCCGGTGCGGGGATGAGCCTTAGAACAATGGGGTCACGGCGCAGCCTACGAAGGTAGGACCCACCAGCTTTATGTCATTCCGCCTGGCCATTTTGGGGAAGGTGGGTGCTGGGAGAGGTTTTTACCAATTTAGTAAATTCTTTGGCTTGTATAACTGAATACAAAAAAAAAAAAAAAAAAAGCACCAAGTTGCAAATTCCTTCACGAATAATCACAGCGCACTACTAAAAACAAAATTCGGAGGAATCCCTCTCTCCAAAGGAAGGCACAGCACTTCCTGGGGCTCCACTGCGGCTTTACTGTGACCCGCGTCATCTTGTCACCTAGAAACCGGCAGCGTGGATCTTTCCGAGAGCACATGGACAGCCAAGGGGTGTGTGGAGACGCTTCCCGGCCTGGCCACCCAGAAGCAAGCAGCTGGGAGGCTGTCTGGGTCCCTTCCCCGTGCTGCGCTAGCCTTGGAGCACACAGACTGAGGGACGGGAGGGATTGATTTCCTTCTCATTGCCCCCCACCCCGAGGGGCGCGGGCCCTTTTCTTTTATTTCTAACACGCTCCAGGCAAACTTGGCGCGCCCGCTCCCCAGCAAGGACCGGCAACCGCGGGAAAGCCCGCTTACCTCCTTGGAGGGTGTACTCGGTCACGGCCCTGCTGAAGACGCCCAGGCCCGCCCCGTTGTAGGCGGCCACCTGGATCTCGTACTGCGTCCAGATGATCAGCTCTGTCACCAGGCAGTAATTGATCTCCGGGCTGGTGATGTCGCGCTGCTGGTGCTCTCCCGGCAAGCCGGCCAGGCGGTACCTGCAGCGGAACGGGGAGAAAGGGCTGGAACCGGGCAGCGGGCGTCCCCGCACTCGCTCCGTGTGGTGGGAGGGAAACAAAGTCAACAGACGAAAGCGAAGCCAGAGGGCAGCCCTGGACAGCACGGCCTCTTAAGCCAACCATTCCAAAGAGGGGTCACTGAGTCTTCCAGCGATTCTTAGCTCTAGGCAAGAAGGAACTGACATCTCCATGGCGTGACAGCTAAGGGAAAGTGATGGCTTTTTAAGTGTAACTCATCTGGGGAGCACGGTGACTTAGTACCGAAAGTTCCAGCCATGATTTCTGTCGGGCTGTTGCCATAAATGACAACTTGGGAGCAACGCTCTCCCCTCGCAGCTCTGAAATGTGGGGAAACGCAGGGAGGCCTCTTGTCTCGTCTTCCATCTGGTTCTAGATCTGTTCGCGAGGGTCCCAGCACCAGAGCGAGTGCTCTACGTGGTGCTCCCTCTTCTGCAGTGCTAGTCCGATGCTGCAGGACAAGTCACGTCGTAGGGGAGCTTCGCAGGTGAAATGGGTGGAGGGGTTAGTTGTATGGTGATGGGAGGTGGCGAGACTGACTGGGGCGATCACCGCGCAGTGTATACAAAGTGAACTATTCGGTGTTGTTGTCACCGAATGTCACTATTCGGTCATTCGGGATGAACGGTGTACATCCGACACTGATACAGTGTTACCGACCAATTTCACCTCAGTGTTAAAAATGGAAACGTGTAGAATAAAGAGAAAAATTCACTCCCCCCACCACACAGAAGACATAAATTTAAAGTTGTATTTATTTTAAGAAGTGGCATACACGACTCTGGACTCTCTGGACTCTCAGAAAATGTATAAATTAGGAAATTTCCATGGGTACTACGAAAGCACTTTGGTAGCATTATTGGGAAGAGCAAATGCTTTTCCTGATTTTGTTTGTACAAGTGGATTGATTCCCGGGGGTCGAGCGCGGGGAGTGTGCTGGGAGGACCAGTCCTGGGAGGACCTGCCTTGCTCATCCCGCGGCCTCAGGAACACCCCAAATCCTGTCCAAGCGGCGGCTCCCACCTCGGGATGACGCGGCTTCATCTGATGAGGGGGAAGGGTGAAGACGGGGGGCCCCTGAGCGAGAGGACCCTTGGTGGTGGGTTGGGGTCCGGCTCCCCACTGACACGGCCCCGCAGGCTGCAGCGGCTCTCTGGTCCCTGGGCCGTCCCAGGTGGAGCGCCTGGGCACAGAGGGGAAGGCCGCGCCAGGTTGCTGCCGTCAGGAAAAGGAAGAACCCCCCAGATTCAGGCCCTTCCATGGACAACAGCTCTCTAGAGAGAAGGGCGCTGCAAACACAGTACGCAAATCCAGACAAGGCAGTAAATGGTTCCTGGTGAACATCCGGATTTTCTGAGGGCAGTCTTTCAGCTCCTCTTGCTACGGACCATTCATGCAGGCGAGGCCTGTGTGGTGGGAAGATACGGAGCAAGAGCAGGCCGCGCTGGAACAGCAGAAAGGTTCCAGGCATCCTCCTGCCCCTCCCGCCTGAGAGCAGCAGCCGCTCACGGGGCCGAAGGCGCAGGGGACGGCCATGCGCCTCTGTGACGGGCAAAAGCGAAAGCTGAGGCCTCGCCCGGCATTTCTGCTTCAGATTCCATCCGCTTCTGACGCCTACTGAACTGCCTGCAGGTGCGCTTCCTAGCAGGGGTTAGGTTTGTTTAGAGGACGTCACGGTCCTCAAGGCGGCGGCCCAGAGAGAGGGACCTGGCATGGAATAAGCCACGTGCCAGACATTCCCACTTAAATTCCCCGTCTGCAAAATAAATAGCACTGAGACAACTGGCCATTTGGAAGAAGGCAAGGGTCAGCCCCACCCAGGGTGGCCTGGCGTGTGAATGGTGGCCAGGACCACTGACAACCAATATGGCGCACGCTGGGCACGATGGCTTATGAGAGCTCCTTAGTGCGGACCCATCGCTACACCTTCCAGGGAAAAGCGAAGAAGTCAGCTCCAGAAGGCTCGGGCTGGGAAGAAGACTGACGTGCTGGGTGGCCTGGAGCGGAGTCTTAACATCTCTGAGCCTTGGTTTTTCACTCCTGAAAATGACATCATCATAATGGCCTTTGACACGGTTGTCGCAAGAATAAAATGAAACGATGGGTGCCGAAGAGCCGTGAGAGCCCACTGTAGATATTTCTGGTTTGCAAACACTGCGCGTCCGGGAAGAATGCTAAGCGAAGACACTGAAGCCTGCGTGAGCCGTAGCCTCTCCTCGACGCGTGTTCATACGATCGTGCTAAACAAACCACGGGATTCATGTCTTGGAAGCGGGCTGACCTCCTTCCCGTGGCAGGCAGGTTTGTCCATTCTGACCCGCAGCTCAGGGTGCTTTTGTAATATTCACAGGACGTCTGGGAAGGTCACAATTAATAATGAAAGTGCAGGGCATCGTCCTCTGACTGGTGGGATACGTTGCCCGGGAGACCGTCTCAGACAGAACAAGATGATTTTTTTATATGGAAATAAACAGGAGAATGTTTTTAAAGGACATAACCCCTATGCTCCTCTCAAAGAAGCACCCTGCCCATTATTATAAATATTTTATGACTGCGCACACATCCTAACTACTTCTTATGGCCGGCGCTACGGTGGTGATTTATTTCCATTTTGTTCCTCCGTGGATTCGGCTGTATGTCTGACACAGACATTTGAGCCCTGGAGGGTACACAGTTGCAAACAGAGCTGATTTGCAGACCGGAGGATTATTCGGAAATGTTTCCAAGTAAATGCATTTTGGCACGGGCCTTTAATTTCTGAAAACTTTGCTATTCACAAGCCTTGGGTTGTGCACCCTCATTTTAGGACTTTCTTGATTTAAACCCCTACAAATACAGATGCCCTCCTTCCCAGCACTCGACTCCACTGATGCCATCACACAAAATCCTTTTAATGGTGGTAATCCCGCAAAAGAGAACAATGTGCAGTTCTTGAAGGGGCCTTGTAACATCACAGAGATTTTCTTATTAAAGTCCTCGCCCCGAGGTTGGTTCTGTGGGTTGACTTTTAAAGTCATTCCTTGGCAGTTGGAACCTGAGGATCCTTCTCTGAGCACCCAAGACGAGACAGAGGCGGCCTGGATGACAAGTGTGTGCTGGGCAGGGAGGGCAAGGAAATTATTTTCAGTAGCTGATGGGCATGAGGCATAAGTGACAGCTGGAAGGGACAGGAGATCTGGGTCTGTGCGCATGGGAAGCCCCAGCCTGTTTTCGGGAGGGAACTGGCGCACAGGTGCCCCCTGCCTGAAGGGGCCCGTTCAGAGTCTCTTGTTGAAAGGGGGGAGAACACTTAGGGGCAGAGTGACCAAGGGGGCCCCAAGTGCTGATTCCAGTCCTCCAGCCCCCAGGGACCCTATGGGATGGCCACCCTTAAACCACTTCAGGTGGGTAATGATCTAGCTTGTGTTTAGAGGATAATTCACGCGCTTGAGGAAGACTTGCAAAGAGCAGTGAAGTGGTTGTGATGGGCTAATATGACACGCAAGTGGATAAAGGCGTGTTAAGCCATGAGCAGAAGAGTACATGGATAGGTACTGGAAGGAGTGGTCCTCCATATGCAAAGAGCACAGAGCTGAAACAGCTTCGCTTTTGTAACTTTAAGACGTTACATTTAGCCCCTTTTGACCTCTGTTAACCCAGTATTTGCTGATCACAAGCTCACAAGGGCATGGGCCTGGCATTGGGAGGAAAGTGGTGATGGACACCCTGGGTTCTTGCCCAATAAGGCTGGGGCGGGACACGAAGTGCATGATGTGGAACAAACACGCCAGTCTGTGGCCGCACCATCTGTTAGAAGTGATTCATAAACACCCTTTCATACTGCTTTACCTTTTCTTGTTCACGACTTGCGTCGACAAACCACTGCAGTTATCACATTTGGTGCGATTTCAAGATTAGCAGTAGTTTTGGCAAAACAGATTTCTTCTCTCCAACGCAGCCAAGCTCTTGTAGAGTCCTCTCAACGTTCTCAGAAGCCTTATAAGGCAGGAAAAGCAAACTGGCCCCCCTCTGGGCCGTATCTGGCCTGTGGAGGTGTGAATTTCCCCTTGTTTCAAAACGTACTGACTTCATTTCCAACGTTCAGAAACTGCGAGATTGCATGTAAAAAGCTAGATTTTTAGAAATTTCTTTGAAAACACTAGAAAACCTGGCAATACTGGACAAGGTAGGAACTAGCCTGGTAACAACTGGCCAATAATGAAATCAACAGCACTACTATTAAGGGAAAATTACTCTATTAATAACGCATTCCCCCGGTAAAAACTGAAACAGAAAGGAGAGATTTGGAATGAATAGCACACCTTGACACCAACTCATAATATCTCCCTTCATTCTTCCACCAAGGTGCAAGCATCGATACGTACTCAGACACGCTATGGTCGGATATGCAGAGGCTGCCCCTGCAAGGCCACCCATGGTCACTTGTTTGCCACAGGCCCCACCACTCCCTAGAGTCTGGCACCAGCCGGATTCTCTTGATTACTGCTGGGCTCCTCTAGACCTTTGAGTTTGCGATCCCAGCAAAACAGATGCTGGACTCTTTATAATGAGAGTCTGAAAATGGCCGAACACCAGCTACTTGCCTGAGAATGTACCCACGCAGGACCCCATTGTGCTCTGTTTCTGGGGGCGGCTGCCACTGGACCATGATGGACTGATTGGTACGCCCGCTGGCCACGATATTCTTCGGGGGAGCACTGGGCGGCTCTTCAGGTAACATCAACCTAGAAATAAAATATGGGGAGGGAAAGAGAGATCAGCGTCCGAGACAAACCGTCCCCATTTGCATTCTCTGGCTGAATCTGGAGCTTAACAATTTACCAAAATCAAATGATGAACAAAGCAAAGCACACAGCTGATCAAACTCAGAGGACATGCATGAAATAGGTACAGCAAATCAACATAATAGAGAATCAGTGCAGCCAGCAAACAGGAAGACACAGGAGGTGACCTTATTCTGTCTGGATAACACACAGCACCTCCACTCTGGGAAGGGATTACAAGCCTGAGCGAGCCAGGCCGCCGGCCCACAGCCCGAGACGCCTTCCGAATTATGTTTTTCTTTAGCTCTTTCGATATTTCTCCTACCAAACTCCCACATTTTGAAAAAAGCTACTTAGGTCTCCCACAACCTCTCCCACGATTCAGGCCCAGCGAGTGCTCAGGTTGGTTGGGGTGGGCTCGCTGAAATGGGGTGAGGCCACGGTCCAGGTCAGGACCGTTCCGGAAAATGCCACGCCCTGCTGGGCGCTCGCTTGTCGGGACGGTGGCACCAGCGCCCGTCGCGCCGGCAGTCCGGGAGGACAGAGGGAGCAATGACACGGTCAGCACCTCGTCTCGTGGATACTGAGGGCTGTGCTCTCAGGAACGCGATGTGCTGGCACAGCCGGAGCCCCAGGGAAGTCAGAGACACTTCCCGCCGAGCAATGGAGGAGAACCCAGCTAGTCCGACACACCACTGACTGCCTTTCTCTCTTCCTTCTGGTCTTTCCTGCACACGTGAGGCCTTAGTGGCCGATATCGCTAAGGGATGGAGGTTGATTCCTTCTAGCAGCGTCTTCCTCCTAACTGGATGCTCGGTCTTGCTTTCGGGCCCCAGCTGCCCTGTGTGCCCACGCGGCTGTGCAATCACACACCTGCTCGTCTCGGCGCTGTACCGGCCCTTGCCGACTTGGTTCACGGCGCACACCCGGAATTGATAGGTGCGAGCTGGAGTCAGGCCGCGCACGGTGACGCCTGTCATCTCGGGGCCGACGTTTGACAGGTGTACTTTCCAGGGAGAGTCTGAAAGAACGAGCAAAAGGAATTCAGAACCGCAGCAGCACACGTCTGAATAATAATAAGGGAATGCAAACTACATTCCCTAATAAGTTCTCTCATTTGCCTTCCTGGGCAGAGGGAACGGTTACCGCCGTTCCCCAGAAGTGGAAACCAAGGCTTGTGGCGACCCGGCTAGCCGCTGGTAGCCACTGGGCCTGGCGCTGAACTCCGAGACCTCCCGTCGTCCTCACGCTGCTGTCGACAAGCAACGCGGCTTCTCCTTCAGCCTGCATATGGCAGTTTGAATGGAACCGAAATATTCCTCATTCCCGCGTTCCCTGTCAGCTCACACGGTGAGGCAGATTGCAGATTTGTCTCCCAGAAAAGGATGCCGCACATGTCACCAAATGATAAATAAAAACTATATTCATTAACATTTTAATAAAAGAGGAAATGAGCATGATAAAGACAGATGGGCTGTGCATTTTGCAACCCATCTGCGTGGTGGCGCATGACAGCACCGCACCCCTCAGTGGCTTTGGCTGGAGACAGACGTAATGAAATTCGCAGCTAGTTTAGGATATCTTTGCATCCAGCTTTCCGGCAGGTGTGCAAGAGCGACTCTGTCAGCCAAAGGGGCTCTCCCCCGCAAGGCTTCGGAGCATTCTGCTGGGCTCCCACACCTTTGCGAGATTTTTTTTTCCTTCGATGCAGAGCTGAAACATGCTTTCTGGCCCAATCATTTCGTAGAATGATGCCCTGGAATGAACAGGACCTGGCAGTGACTTTGAACACCCACTGTCACTTCTCATTTGGAATCGTCACGATGCCTGCGCTGCATTTGCAAGTTATCAGTGAAGTGAAATTGGGGGAAGGGGTTCTTGTGGAAATCAGACCGTCTGTGCCATTCCTCGGAAGTGGTGCCCAAATCGCTCTCGCCCACAGTGGAGATGGTCAGAAACTGGAGAGCCGTGATTTCCATGCCGCCGCCAACTGCGGGCTACCTCTGTGTGGGAAATCACCACTTCGGCAAAAACCTACAGACCTAACTATGAGGATTCACAAGTCTGCGCCGGGCGCTCATCGGGGATGCAAGGTGCTCCCTTAGGAGTCACCAAGAGGCAGCCACAAGCCGCTCCAAAATGCAATGAGGCTCTCAAGGGCAACTTGCGTTGGCCCTCACAGTGAGCTGTCTACCGTGGAGCTGGAGTTCGGTAGCCGAATTCCTCGACCAAAAGTTACGGCGCTCTGGAGTGGGATGCCAGTTGGGCTACAAAGGCTGAATCTTTTTAATTATTTCAAATAAAGCTGCTTCCAAAAATGGCTTTCTGGGAATGCAGTCCTCAGCACCAGCTGGGCATTTCAGTGTTCTTGGCTTTTGATTTTCAGTGATATAGGTACTCTACGGTGGATGAGGACCCCCTGCTCTCTCTGTTTCCTTCAGAGTACAACGTGTGCATCCCTGCTGAACTACAGAGACACATACCGATTTCTCTTTTCGCTTTGGGAGTCTGAGATCCTTTTAGAAGCATTAAACAGCTTATGGTGCTCTGGTTTGCCAAGCAGGATCCCCTAACCATTTGTCCACATGGACAACGCAAGAACCTTCCCTCGTATCCGTGTAACTGCTAGTGGGGAGCAGTGCCTCTCCCTGCCAAACCACACTCCAGCGGAGACACAGTTTTCCTTTGGAAGGCAATGGATACCGAGCGGTCGCAGCTGACTACGCTCCTCCTTTGACAGTTATTTGAGCTTCTTCTGTAAAGCGGGGGAGGAAGGGGGGCAAGTCAAAACCACAGGGAGATCCATATCACAACCACGGGATGGCTGCTATAAAGAAAGCAGAAATGGCATGCGTGGGCAAGGGTGGAGAGAAGCTGGAACATTCGTGCACTGCTGGTGGGGATATGAAATGGGGCGGCCGCTGCAGAAACCAATATGGCAGCTCCTCAAGAAACTAAAAGTAGAACTACCACATGATCTGGCAATTCTACTTCAAAACATACTCCCTGACGAACTGAAATGAGGGTTGCAAAGAGATACTTGTTATGAACTCGAGTGTCTGTTGATGATGGATGGATGAAGAAAATGTGGTCCATCCCTACAAGGAAATATTATTTGGCTTTGAACAAGAAGAAATTGACACACACTCCAACAGGGCTAAACCTTGAAAATAAGGTGATCACAAGAAGAGGGGTAGTGCAGGATTCCACTGATGTGAGGTCCCTGGAGGGGTCAGATCCTCAGATGCAGAGGCTAATGGCAGCTGCCAGGCGGGGGTGGGGGAGGGGAAGACAGGGTGTCACATTTATTGGATACACGGTTTCAGTTTCGCCAGATAAGAAGAAGTCTGGAGATGTGTGGCACAATGTCAATGCACCGACCACTAAACTATACATTTAAAAATGGCTAAGATGGTAAAATTTATGTTATGTGTGTATTACCACAATGAGACATATCTTTTTTCAATGGGGAAGAAAAAAATGGGGAAGTAACACAGAACTCCCGAGACTGTCGTTGGTATGAAGTAAGAGATGTGTGCTGACGTATCCAGCACACAGCCAGGCCCCCGGTGGGCGCCGGAGCTGGATGGGCCCGTCCCCCTCGCACTGCCCCTTGCCCCTCCCCACCTCCCCGCCCCATCTGGGCCCCGGAAGACCTGCCTGGCAGGGCTGGGCTCTTTCTTACTCACTGGGAGATGGCCCCAGATGATCGCCATTCTTCCCCCGAGGTTCCTGCCCTACTTGTCGGGGCAGGTCTACCCCTCCTCCCTCTCTGGGCTCTGCGGCTCCCTTGCGTCTGTGTCCTGAGTCAGCCGCCTCCAGCCCTGGGTTCCCCGGGTCTCTCTCCACCCGCACCGGAGCAGACTTCCCTTCATAGACTCCCTCCTTGGAGGTTCTAAGTCAAGATGGCCACCTGCTTCCTGTGGGGACAGTGACTGAGGCAGCGCTCAACAAAACTTGCCTTCTGCCCCTCTCTTCCTGCAGACCTCAGTGTCTGTAAGCGAATGGCTCCCCTGCTCAGCCACCTACAGTGTCCAAGGTCAGAAAGAGGCCAACTCAAAAGGACAGTGGCCAAGTGCACTGACGGACACTGACGGACACTGACGGACACTGGCGCGTGTCGGCATGGAGCGGGGCAGAGAGCGCCCCACGCGCCCACCCTCCCTCCCTGATTCCGCTCAGAGTGTGAGCAGCTCCTCTGAGTGTGGGACCCGAGCAGTGGGATCTGCGGCCCTGTCTGACGCGGCAACAGGGCCTAGTAATCTGCCCTGAACCCCAGGGGCTCGGCTCAGTCCTCTGGACGCATCCACAGAACTCCTTATTTATTCTCTTCCCTCTCCCTCATAGAAGATCAAAGCCCTGGCAGGAAGAGAGATTAAACTGAAAACTAATACAAATGAACCCGATCCGTCTCATGGGCACTCTGATTTGTACTGGGAAAAAAAAAAAAAAAAAGTGGTTAGGGAAGGATTTGCTCCCTCACAAGCCTCTGAACTTGAAGCTTGCTGAGAACCATTAAAATGTAAAGAGCAGGTCTGTCCCCGACCATCCGACCATCCGTAAGCAAAATCCCTTTAAAAGATGCTCCTCCTGATCCTCAGGAAGGAGGGCTCCGAGATGCTCATCTCGTCGGAGGGGCTGGGATGTAGAAGATTCTTTGGAGAAAGGAAACCATCCCATAGAAGTTTCAATAGCTTTTTTCCTCCCCTTCAGGGATGCCTCTTGCTCCTCTGATCTAAAAGCTGAAGGAATCTTGGTCTTCCCCAGTCAGGCTATTAAACAAACCTCCGCTCCACACGGGCCTCACTTATCTTCCTCTTGGCTTTGAGTGCCTGGAATCTGTGAGGAGTTAATCACTCCTTTGCTCTGACGATTGGTGAAAAAGCGGGTGGTTTCTCAATCGCCATAAATGTACAGGGAGCTTTTTTCCCCCAATAAAAAAGAACTTTACTACGTTCCCAACTAAAGATATCCGAGGAAGGAAAAGACTTTCTCAAAGGAAATCTGCATTGCCAGAGGGCCCGTAATTATTACTGAGCCCTAAGGTCCGTGTGGCGGCCTGCGGTCCGGACGTGCACTCCCAGCTGTAACCACGCGAATCTTCTTGGGGAGGAGGCCCTGTCTCCTCTCACACGGGTCAGGAAATCAGGAAACGAAGACTCAGGGAGGTATAAGTACTGCCCCCCGGCCCTACAGGCCGCCACTTCTCAGACTCGGGGCCAGACCAAACATCACCAAAAGAGCAGCTGGGCCTCCAGCGTCTCCCTGTGAGATGCAGTGGGAAGTACCGACCAGGCACCAGTGACATTCACATTCACACACATGTGCGCGCACGCGCAAGTGCGATCGGAGAAAACACACAAAACCAAAAACCGATTAAAATTCCTTCTGGTCTCTGGGCAATTAAAGAGATGCAGGAACAAATAAATGACAGCATGAGGAAGCCATGGGCGTGGGACATTCTGGGACATCCAGACGCTCTGGCCTCTTCACCAAAGGAGAGCAGGGTAAAGGGATGTGGGGCTCTTGTCGATCAAGAGACAGAACCACCAAAGCAATTGATGGACCTTGTTTGGATCTGGATTTGTAGCCAAAAGAATCAACCACGAAAAGTCAATTTTTAACAAAGTTCTGAAGGGGACACAAAGAAATGGAAAGACATTCCACGCTCATGGGCTAGGAGAACAAATATTGTGAAAATGTCTATACTGCCCAAAGCAACCTGCACACTTAATGCAATCCCTATCAAAATGCCAATAGCATCTTTCACAGAGCTGGAACAAACATTCCTAAAACTTGTATGGAACCACAAAAGACCCTAAATAGCCGAGTAATCCTGAAAAAGCAAAGCAAAGCTGGTGGCATCACAATTCCAGGGTTTAAGCTCTATTACAAAGCTGTGATCATCAAGACAGTGTGGTACTGGCACAAATACAGACACAGAGATCTGTGGAACAGAAGAGAACCCAGAAATAGACCCACAACTATATGGGCAATGAATTTTCAACAAAGCAGGAAAGAGTATCCAATGGGAAAAAGACAGTCTCTTTAACAAATGGTGTTGGGGAAACTGGGCAGCCGCATGCAGAAGGATGAAACTGGACCACTTCCTTACCCCCCACACACAAATAGACTCAAAATGGATTAAGGACCTAAGTGAGAGACAGGAATCCATTAAAATCGGGAGGAGAACACAAGCAGTAACCTTTTTGAAATTGACCATAGCGACTTCTTTCTAGAAACGTCTCCTGAGGCCAGGGAAACAAAAGCAAAAATAAACTATTGAGACTTTATCAAAACAAAAAACTTCCGCACAGCTAAGGAAACAATCAACAAAACTAAAAGGCAACCAACAGAATGGGAGAAGGTATTTGCAAATGACATATCTTATAAAGGGTTAGCATCTAAAATATATAAAGAACTTATAAAACTCAACACCCAAAAAACAAATAGTCCAGTTAGAGAAATGAGCAAAAGACATGAAAAGACATTTTTTCCAAAGAAGACATGTAGATGGCCAACACATATGAAAAAGTGCGTAACATCACTCGTCGTCAGGGAAATGAAAATCAAACCCGGAATGAGGTATCACCTCACACAAGTCACAATGGCTAAAATTAACACAAGAAACAACAAGTGTTGGGCAGGATGCGGAGAAAGGGGAACCCTCTCACACTGTTGGTGGGAATGCAAACTGGTGCAGCCACTCTGGAAAACAGTGTGGAGTTTCCTCAAAAAGTTAAAAACAAAATACCCTATGATCTAGTCATTGTACTGCCAGGTATTTACCAAAGGATACAAAAACAGATTTGAAGGGGCACCTACACCCCAATGTTTGCAGTAGCACCGTCCATAGTAGCCGAATGATGGAAAGAGCCCACGCGTCCATTGACTGATGAATGGATAGACCAGAAGTGGTATATACATGCAAGGGAATTTTGTTCAGCCATAAAAATGAATGAAATCTTGCCATTTGCAATGCCACAGAGCTAGAGAGCATAATGCTGAGTGAAGTTAGCCAGAGAAAGACGAATACCATCTGATTTCATTCCTATGTGGAATTTAAGAAATGAAGCAAATGATCATGTGGGGGGTGGTGAGAAAAACCAAGAAACACTCTTAACTACAGAGAACAAACTGGGGGTTGCTGGAGGGGAGGTGGGCTGAGGAATGGGGTAACTGGGTGACTGACATGAAGGAGGGCACGTGTCCTGATGAGGACTGGGTGTAGTATGGAAGGGATGAATCACTAAATTCTACACCTGAAACTAATATTACACTGTACGCTAACTAACCAAATTTAAGTAAACACATAAAAAAAGCGACTTGGTACATATCGATATGAACTGAGTGTAAGATGATGTTAAGGATTACCATTAATTTTGCTGTGTGTGATGTCCTTTAGTTGAGCTATTTAATGAATCACTTAAGGTTGAAACGACATAACATCTGGGATGTTATGGGACCTAACAAAACATTTTGTTTTGCTGGGACCTAGCAAAACAAAACCAAAAAAGAAGTTGGGCACTTAATGAAACAAATATGGTAATATGTTGATGGTATCAAAAATGAACACATGAATACCTTTGTGTATGTGTTAAACTTTTCATACTAAAAAGTTTCTAGAAAGTGACTGTTTAATCATGACATTGCCAGCATTGAGCACTGTGACCGTCTCAAATCATATGTTTGGTGGACGAAGAATGCGATTTCACTGATGCTTTGCCTTGTATTTTTTACTATGAATGAGAATGAACACTCTTGCATTAAAACATCTTCCCGTGATTTACAGAGCAAGTTAAGTGGAAGACCTAAGATGCACATTTATTATTTTCTTAATTCTGATTCCACTTCTGCTTTGGCTACAACAGTCTTCGTACTGTGTCTCTTAAAATATAAGCTTTGGGTTATGATAATAATAGTACACATAAGAATAACACCCATTTAAATAGCCACCCACAAGATAAACTCCACTGTATCGACTTTACTCACTGTTAGATCCTTCGCACCTAGAAGGGTACCTGACGCAGAGCAGGGGCTCAGTCAGCATTTGTTCAGTGAAAGCACCTGCGATGTCCTGGGCACTTGGCGTGACTTTATACGTACACGGTTAACCTTCACCATGACCTCGTGGTAACCTTCACCACGACCTCGTGGTAACCTTCATTGTGACCTTGTGGTAACCTTCACCATGACCTCATGGCAGGTATGATCTATCTCATGTTCTTATGAGAAAGGAGACACGGAGGGATGGAATCACAGGTCACGGTCTCATCTTCCCACCCGGGCAGAAACTCCCAGATCGAGGGCGACTTTGCTGTTTTTGACTTCTCATGACTGTCGTAGTTAGTAGTCAAGACTGCAAGTCAAGACCATGGTCGCAGGGCTGACCCAGAAGCAGAACTGTGCTCTGGGCCCAAAGCTTCCGAGAGTCTCAGCCATGCCGCAGCCGTGAGAGGCTCTCCTGCCCACGCCGGCTGTTGAGGACGCGAGAGCTCTGGGCCTCTCGGGAAGATACCGCACGCTCAGGACGGGTGAGAGTCTCAGCCTGGGCACAAATTCAGTTGCACTTTCCAATGGTCACAAGTGCTCCCAGCATCAGTAAGGCCTGCTGATGGCACGCACCTGATAGCAGGGACGGGAATGCCGGTTGGCTTCTGTGTTCTTCCTTTTAGAACTCCAGAATGTCAGTCTGATCATCAGAAAAAAACCCCAAATCCCAACCTAGTGACGTCCTACAAAACACCCCGCTTGGCACGCCTCAAAACTGCCAAGGTCGTCAAAATCGGAATGTCTGAGAAACTGTCCTGCCGAGAGGAGCCCAAGGGGACACGACGGCTAACGCAGTGTGGTGTCCCGGACGGGATCCCGGGTCAGAACTGAGCAAATCTGAATGAAGCGCGGACTTCAGTTAATAATAAGCAGGTCGATATCGGTTCACTCGTTGTGACAAGGGCACCGCATGGATGGAAGATGCTCCCAAGAAGGGAAACCATGTGAGGGACTTTGGGGAAATTCTCTATCTTCCCATGAACTCTGCGAACCTGAGACTGTTCTAAAATAAATCAGAAGAGAAGCCCTGTCCGTGCATGGGTTGGAGCGGACCAGGAAGGGGAGGGACGAGCCGGGGCGCGCGGAGTGGGACCCACACTGTGCGCTCCGCGGGAGAAGAGAGCGGCCTGGGCGGACGAGTGCACCCAGCGCACCCAGGGAGGCGTGGACGGCAGGCTCAGAGCGGCCGGAGAGCCGGCTTTCAAGCCACCGTGACCGTCCCTGACGCTGGAGCCCGTGACGACGGGCTGCTCCACCATCCTGGACGCAGCTCACTTCATCTCTCAGTGTTGGAGGGCCTGCCGTCCGTGCGGTGGAGTGACAGCAAGGGGCCGTGTCCCCCGCAGCTGTAAACAGCAGTCGCCGAGTGCCCTCATAGTCAGAGGCTGGCACCCGCTCTGGAAGGTGCAAGGAGGGATGGGCCTGGAGCTCCCGGCCCGCATCGACACTGGCCCCGCCTGAGGGGTTCTGAACCCGCCCTTGGGGTTCTGAATCGTTTTTCTCAATGAGAGCTCCAAATGGCATGAGCCATCCAAAACCCAAGTTCCCTCACGGTACCATGTGCCCACAAAGTGATGCAAGAAGGTTAAAAAAATATATATACACACATACACACACACCCCTCGTCCACGACAGGCTGGGGGTGGGGGCTCCGAGGCGAGCTCAGCGGGGGCTACAGAACGGTGTCTCTCAGCTCGTTCCAAGCTCAGCAGGACACTCAGAGAGAAACACAGACAATAACTCGTTCTGCGAAGGATAAAGACGACTCTGGTTACAAAGGGTCATGAGACCGAGAGGACCTGACCTCGCAGTCGTGCAGCAGCGTCACACCTGGCGGGTGGAAGGCGCATTGGGAAGATGGGCCGTGCTCGCGACACGAAACGACAAAGTCCTCGGGACCGACAGGCCGCCATCGAGGCATCGCACACATCTAGAAGGAGTGAATGGAAGCACAAGTTCGGAAGGATGCCGTGACTCGGACCTGCTCGTGGCAACCCTGGGAGAGAAATCTGAGGTCACCGGACGGAGGGTCACAACCCGCGGGGTGTGGCGGAGGCCACCAGGGACAGACCTGCGTCAGAGAACCTCGACGACCTGGGAGGGGGAGGCAGCAGGGGGCTACTTCCTAAGACAAAGCCCTAGGGAGCAGACAGTTAAAGTAGTTTGGCATTCCCCACTTGGGGAGGGCCGGAGGGCAGAGGCCTCAAGCGTGGCCTTCAAAGTCGAGAATGAAAGCACTGAGCGTTTGGGAAATAAATGGGCCTCCCTCCCCCCACTAGGGAATGCAGCCAAAGCAATGCCAGGAATGGGCTTTGGGACCTTACACTCTTCACAGCCAAGGGACTGGAGCCTCTGCACTGTGGGTAAGACCCCAAACATGTCCGAGGCTTGGGCCTGCAAGGGGACACGCACTCCCGGTCAGGGCGTGGGCGCCGCATGGGAGAAGCCATCTGCTTCAGAGAGGTGGAGAGAAGCCAGGGGGCTGGGAACAGGGAATGGATGAATCCAGAAGTGGAGGGGAACGGGGCGCTGTGGGCAGAAGCCACATCTCAAGGGTGGCGGTGTGCCCCATACAATGGGTCCAACCCTGGAGAGCTCGAACCTCGGCTGGCCGGCGGCTGGGCAGAAGCAGGCGGCCCTCTCTGCATCGGCACGGAGGGGTCACAGCTGCGTGTGCAACAGGCCTGAAAGGCCCCACCACAGGGGAGCAGCAGCAAGGGCTGCAGCCCGCCCCACGTCTCGCCAGAGGGCAGGGAGCCGAGAGGGCGAGAACCCCCGGACCCCCACCTCAGCCCCTCTCTGGGCCCGCAGCAAGATAACCACGATGAGTAAGTGTCGGTGACACACTCTGTCTTCCCACACGGATTTTAAAATGGGAGCAAATGCCATTAATGTGAGGTTCAATATGCAAAAACCCTGAGAAAAATGAGCTGAGACATAAAATACTTCCTAACAACTCTGAGGCTATTAGTAGATACCTGCGTGAGCTATGTTTCAAAGACAGCATTAAAACGATTTGAAGCACAAAGAACAAAGTCTCTGCAATTTTGGCAAGCAAGACAGCACAAAGCCCGTCAGCTTTTAAGCACATAACAGCAAGCAGGGATGAAGACGCTGAGCGCGCGGCGCAGGCCAGGCGGGAGCGGCTTTCATGCGGGAGCGAATGAGCTCATGGGGAGCGGCTGCGAGGCAGCTGCCGGGCCCTGGCCGAGAGGGCCCTAGGACCACAGAACAAGGAGCCGAGCCCCACGGCTCAGAGATTATCCCTGTGAAGGATGAGGGAGCCTTCCTGCTCCCCGAAGAGGCTGGGAGGGGGCTGGGGACAGGCCCTGGGCCCCAGAGAGTGCTCCCCAGAAGCTGGCCATAGACCCGCCGCTGACAGAAGGTCTCGATGCTCGAGAAAGCTGTGGCCACGGCGCTGTTCTGTGCCCGAGGACAGACACGGGCCTGTGGGAATGTGCCCCCTGGAGCCCCAAACGTCCTCTGGGACTCGGCATGCTCCGGCGAGGTCAGCTGATGACCCGCCCAGGGCTCCCAGTTCCCAGGCCCAGCCCCTGGGCTCCCCTTGCCTCTGGCGCCCGTCCTTCCAGGGGATTCAATCACCAATTCAGAATAACAATTGGCTCACTCCCGCCGACGCCTCTGAACCTCACACCGGGACAGAGCTGCCCGCACACCCCGCCAGGTCCGTCCGCCAGGTTCCAGCTGCTTTCTCGTGGCATCGGGTGATGACCTTGTATGGCCCTCTGTGGATCGGCACTGCGGTCTGGCCACTGTGCGTGTGCGAGTGTGTATGTGTGCACACGCAAGAGGAGAGGGAGAGAGAGAAGCTTCTAAAGAAGATCTAAACGCCCAAAGTGAAAATACGCATAAAATTGGATATGAAATGAAAATAAAAGATAAATAAATCCCAAATCATTAAGGAGGAGAGGACGGTGCTGAGCACCTGGGAGGGCTCAGGTAGCCCAGCTAAGTGCTCAGTTCGGACCGCTCTGGGTTTCCTGAAGGCCAAAGGGAAAAGTGACACGTCGGGTGCAGAGTTTGAAAGGAAGCTGCTAAGTCGCTCGGGAGGGACAGGCCTCGCCTTGGTGGCAGAGAAGCCCACGACGTGGATGCCTCCAGCCTAGGAACGAGTATGGTATTAACTTAGCTTATAGAAGACGGGGCTCCTTCCCGAGTTAAGGAAAAATACGTTAATTTGGAATGCGAGGCTCAGGAACCTGGCAGCATGATGGTGACCGAGTCCCTGAGCATGTCACCTCTAAACCACAGAGGGCAGGACCTCAGGGACTCGCCTCGGGGCTGTGGAGCTAAGGATGTTCATAAGAGGAAGTTGTAGGGTGCCGGTAAGTGGAATATTGTTATTTTAGGAATAATTGGCTTGACAGGAGAAATTTCCATAAAGATATTTTAAAAATCCTAAGAACCATGAATCGGAAGAATGTACTAGATCATGAAGAACTTGTTTCCAATCGAGATGCTATCCATTTCTATGAACAGGAACAGGCTGAGTGGGAAAGAGGCCTGCTGAGCGCTGTTTGCAGGAGTAGACCGACTGAGAAGGGCCATGGGGGAGCCTCCGGGCGGGTGGAGACGTTTTGTACCTTACTTGAGGGAGGAGCTATGTGGTGTATGTGTATTTGTAAAAACTCACTTAAGATCTCTGTGTTTCATGCTATGCAAATTATTTGTCAGTAAACAACAAAAGATCAGTATGATACATAACAGTAAAGCCCCGGTGGACGTTCACCGAGATCAGAGGATGAACTAGAGACTCGCTACTACGCTGATCACCCCTTTAAATTATTCTGGCCAACTCTGTAAGATAAAACAAAAAATCAGTAAGTTCTTATTATTTGGAGAAGATAGGATTGTCTACCTTGAAAAATTGAGAGGATCAAGAGGAAAATCATTAGAATAATAAGAGGACACGGGAAGTGGCTGGACAGATAAACACTCAGACATCAGGATGGTCACCAGGCCCCAACAATGGGGAGCCGGCTCCAAGGCAGCATAGAGAGAAAATCCTACTCCCAGTAGCACTGGGATAGCTTTCAGTAGGAGCGTAGAGCCTGTGGGCGTAAGGCAGCAAACTTCCCTACATGATATAAAAAAGGAGCTAATGAAATGGAGAAGCAGGTTATTTTCTAGGTGGAAAGACAGAATCTCCAAGAAGTCAGCTCTCATAAAACTCATCATAGGCTTAACATCACTAAAAAGTCAATGGAACTATTTCTGAAAGCTGAAAAGGTAATTCTGATTTTTTTTCCAGAAGAATAAATAAGTGACAAGAACTAGCACAATTCTGAAAAGATGAAGGGACCTGCTTTATCGGTTATTAAGACAATCAAAAGAAGAGACCAAGCAGAAAAACAGACAATGAATCAGTGGGTCCAAATAAACCCCAAACAGACCTTTATAGAAACAGGTCCTCTTCATTCATAAAAAAAAAAAAAGGAAAAAAAATCCACAAATAAGTACAATAGTCAGTGAAGTGTGGTGGGAAAATGAGGTTCATTTGGAAAAAAATAAAAATCACATGTCAGAATTTCCATCTAAATTCCAGATGAATTTAAGACTTAAATGTATGAAAAAGTACAGCTTTAAAAACCAGATGAAACTTACAAGAACCTGTATTTTGTGCTCGTGTTGAACTATCCAACCGTACGAGTAATGAAAGAAATCGTAGAGGAAACTATCAAATATCGACAGACTTAACTACGTAGAAACCAAATACTTCTGTATGTCAAAAAGTAATACACAAAAATTAAGAGTAAAAAGCAAACTGAAAGAATACGTGTCTCACATGACAGAGAAAACCCGAAGGCTTCGATACAAAACCAGAGGAGAGGAAACTGACAGATCGTAGGGAAAGCAAAGAAAGCCAAGGAACTTGGAAAAATGTGTTTGTTCAGCGGGACCAGTAATCAAAGAAATGCAATGTAAAAATCGTCTTACTATGGAGACATAGAAGAGTATCTTTGCAAGCTTGGGAGGAGGAAAAATACTCTTACAAGTTTCCTTCTAGATATTTTCATGTGTCGGTGTCCTGCCTTTGCCGTGCCCTCAGGGCCTGATTTGCCCGCTGGGTAATTCAGAGCTGCTGGAGCGGGAGACGCGGGACAGCGCCCCCCCAGAGCGGGAGATGCGGGACAGCGCCCCCACCCCAGAGAAGACCTAGGACCGTGCCCCCCCCCCCCCCCCAGAGGGGAAGACCTGGGACAGCATCCCTCCCTCCCAGGGCAAGACCTGGGAACAGCGTTCCTTGGAAGCGGAGAAAGGGGACGCTGCTTGGAGGAGACGATATAAGTCGTTGACTAGAGACAGAGGAGCAGGGATGGGGAGAGAATTCCCGCAGCCCTGGATATCGGGCGGGTGCAGGGATCCACGAACCATGCCTTGCTGCTAAAGCATAACAGGCAAAGCAGTGAGCGGCTGGAGAGGAGTCTGGGGAGGCAGGTGGCAGCTCGATGACGAAGAGTGCTATGGACCACCCTAATCAGCCTAGAATCTATTCTTTAAGCAACGAAACGTCTCTGGCAGAATCAGGGCTGGCCGCGTGGCTAGAAGATGGGCTAGAGACCAGTCTCCAGGCCGTGCGGAGCCCTGCGCACTCTGGGGGAGCTGAAGGAGCTCACGGAGGAACTCGGGGCTCATAACCAGCCCCGCTGCAGCCCCTTCTCTGAGGGTCCTCTGAAGGGTTTCTAGCGGGGGCTTCGCTCAGGCACGTATGCATTTCGAGGACTCCTGCTGACGGCGTGGGGAGGGCAGACTTGAGGCTAACTGGACGGGCTCGTGTGATGGGGTGAAAACCAGTTGGGGACAGAGGCTGCAGGAATGGAGAGGGCGATGGGTTGGAGAAACATTTATGAGGTAAACCTTACTAGTTGTGGGGGACAGAGTCGAAACGATGTCTGGGTTTCTAACTTGAGAAACATGATGAGTTCTGGCAGTTTGAGTTTGCTGAGCCTGGGGGACGCTGGGCGAGGATGTCTGGGGCACATCTGGTCACGTGAGTCTGGGGTCCAGGGCCGAGGTCTAGGTCGCAAACACGTTTTAGGGAACAGGCAGCCCACTGGTGACAGGTGAGCCGCAGTGGCACAGGGTCACTAGCGGGGGGCACAGAGGAGGTGAAGACCCATGGGCTGAGCAAGCAAAGCAAGGAATGCTGGCATTTTAGGGGAAAAGAGGAAACGAAGTCTCCAGACGAGTCACAAGGAACGGCCAGAGGGATAGATGAAGAAGGGGCAAGAAGAAGGAGGGTGTCAAGCCAAGGGAACAAGCTGCTCCGGGCAGCGGGAGATCAAGGGCACGGGCTGCGCAGCTGTTCGGGAGCCCGTGACTGCTCCCTGCACCTGCCCTTCAGGACGGGGAGGCTCTGGCCTGCGCAGAGAAGAGCGGACGGCAGGGCTGAGAGATGAGGAGGAGGAGGGGATGCTCGGGTCAGGCGGAAAGAGCCAGGAGGGAAGGAGAGCTGGGAGACAGAGGGCAGCCGAGCATTAATTCCTGGCGGACGTGGGACAGAGGGACTGGCTCTCAACTCACAAGGGACTGTCGTGATTCCTTTCAGTCTCTGTGATTCAAGTAAGCTCTAGATTTTTATTAGTGTGCATGCCTAACTTTAATAATAACAATTACAGAGTGATCTTGTACCTTAATTAAATTCAAGTATTGTAAGATGTGATGGCAAAACCACAACTGTGAACACCCATATCTATTAAAAAACGGAGCATAGAGTTTTGCATACAGGCGTTGTTACCCGCACCTGCTTACCGGGGGACGCGTGCTACGGTGTAAAAAAAATTCACAGGAGAGGGACAATCTTTCCATGTGGTGAAAGACCTGAACTCTTGGATTTCAGCAGTGGAATAAATGCCTTAGTGCAGCTCAGGGAACACACGCAAAGGACTCAGTTTGAGGATTAGATTAAGACAAGGCTCGCCTCTCCCAAAGATCAGGGTTATCACGAAAGCTCGTTCGATGCGCATGTGTGTTTCTAATACCATATGAAGCCAACTCATGCATCTGAAAGGAAGCATTTTTTTAAAAGGTGAAATCGTGCCTCTCGTCCAAATACAAAATGAACACGTGCTAAAGATTTTAGGTAGCTCATTAATTCATGAAGGAACCAGTAAGGTGCTCTGACGGTATCAAAAGGGAATTCCAAGTGCACATTCCAAGTGAATTTACAGATAGATGCAAACCCGGTTAATGTCTACAGAGTGATAACCGGTTACTGCAAGACCCACTTATAACCCAGACATGATTTATTTGCATTTCTATGGACGGGAATTATTTGCATTACCCTTCAATTCTGTACAATCCACGGAGTTGTGGAACAGCTTGAAAGCAATGAAAAGTGCGGGGCTCTACGGAGGCAGCCAGCCCCGAGGGCTGCCGGACGAGACGCCTGGTAATGTGGGTTTGATCTGTCTCTGAGTCCACTTCAAAGCCCTTGCAGTTTCTTCCGGCAGTCTCCTGCCTTGTTATCATAATCATCTCAAAGAAAGATTATTCTTGATCCAACTCAACGAGCACTTAAGAGACCGGGCCAAATGCTCTAGCTGTTCACCAGAATTCTCCACCAGTTCACTGCGTCCTTGCTGTCAGGCTGCAACAAACCCTGGGCTCTCTTAACCCGGGACCCCCAGGTTCCCCTCGCCCACGGACCCCGTGTGCGCCCAGCCCCGCCAGGCAGGTACCTCGAACCGGGCCTTTGGACGCGGCTGCCCTCTTTGAGCCCCCGCTCAGTGAGGAGAACGATCACGCCCCACAGAGAGGCAGTCCTCAGGGGGCCCGCGAGCCCCAACGTGCCCTCCGTGGAGGGTTTCGACTCCAGGTGAGTGCACGGACAAAGGTTCAGCGGAAGCTGCAGAGTTCTGCTTCACGAAAGGTCTGGAGAGGCCCTCCAGCAATGGTTGGCGTGTGGCGAGGGCAGGTGTTGCACAGGGCCTGCCCCCGCCACGGAACCACGCCGGTTTGGCCCCTGCGAGAGCCACGGTTTCCAGGAGGATGGGGTCGCGATAGGCCTGCCAGGAGGAGCTGGTTGCACAGAGTGTCCCAAGTAGCCGGACGGATGGTTATTTAGAATTGTCTGCTTGCACGGTGCAGTGCGCAGGCCAGATACAATTTCCATTTTAGTGTGTTGCTGCTAGGCTGTTTTTTCTGACCATAATTAGCCAGCATGTTCATGTTGCTTATGGGCACTGCTTCCTAATAAAACGAAAACCCAGACCCTTGGCCCAGGGGACAGTGTGGGTCTTCCTGTTTGCCGTGGCAGGAACAAGGCCCTCTGTGCAACCGGCAAGGGTGTGAACTGTTTAGGCAAAGCCCACAGATGTACTTTGCACAGTAGGAACTGGAATCAGCCCACAGATAAGCGCATCTTATCCACTCCAGGTTGTGCCACAGTATTTCAAGCAAGAATAGTAATAGTGTAGAATAGTCTAGATTCTTCTACATCACCGTCTCTGAAGGAAAAACGGATGGGATTTGGAATGAGCTCCAGAAAGGTCCAGCTGGGAGAGCCAGATGCTAATGAGGGAGCTAAGGATGCTCTGAAGCCCTTTCACAGGGATGGGAAGTGACTGAACACCACAGAGAGGGCCCCTGTGCGCCAGACTCCCCGCCGGCCGTCACAGGTATAGAGAGAATTGGGCCCGGCCTGCCCTTATGGGGTTCACAGTCTCGCCGGAAGACACATATGTAGCCCAGTGACTATTATACACGGTACCAAATACGCGAGGGGAAATACATATAATGGGACGGGGACCCCGAGGAGGGAAAGGGGAAGGCTGTCTGGGCACGATGGGGGTGCAGGTCAAAGACAGTACAAAAGAAAGCCATAACTAGACTGGGACATGAAAAGTGAGGGAGAATTTTCCCAGGCCGACGCTCCCACAGCACCCGGCAATGTCCTGGCCTGTCCCCCGTTGTCTCTGTCGAAGCCGGCTGCTCTCACCGGGCCTCGAGGGTCATGCTTTGGGGCCTCTGCTGATGCCACCCCGTCCTCTGCCTGGCCCCCGTCTCGGGGCCTGTCCCCTCTGAAGGTTCTCTGCTTCACCTCCTGGCTGGTTCCTCTTGTACCAGGCTCCCACAGCACGAGGGAGTGCTCCCGTGGGAGATCGTTATGTGGCAGGATGTGGTGACGAGTGTGACCTTCCCCCTGCTATTAACGAGCAGAGACTGATCACCTCAGCCCAGCACCCCAGCAGCCGGCACAGCGCCGGCGGCGGAGCCAATGCCCAGGCGGGATTTAGTGTTGGGAGAGTGGGTGCGCGGGGGGGAAACGCACGATGGCACAGGAAGAACCATCACCTATGCCATCTGTCGCGAAAACAGCGGGTGTGGCGTTTTGAAACGATGTCTTAGTTTGGTAACCCGAGGACGGTGGAGCACTGGTCTTTCGGGAGAGGGTCTGGGACTGTGGCCCGAGGGCGGCTCAAAGGGACTCTACCGGGGAGTAGTTTCGGTTCACTTGGTGGGTGCCCACCAGGTGTCAGGGCCGAGGAGACAGAGACGAATGAACCCGGCCCTGGTCTCACAGACGCGGACGGCCAGCAGGGTCGTGTTTGTCTGAACCCCGAGGGCAACACTTCTGCTCCTGCCGCCGCTGTCTCCATATAGACGGTTCTCACGGGCCGCACGAGCGCGGTGTCCTCAGGAAACCCTTGTCTCCTCAGGAAGGTTGTTTTAATAAATAATGCCAATGCTGTCCCCCTTTGGCCAGCGCCGTGGAGCTGAAGCCACAATGGACGGCGGCACGCACACTGGGTTCCATTCACACCACGACCCCCAGTCTGAGGAAAGAGACCCGATGGGCCGTCGGAGGGGTCCACGGGAAAGGGGGACCAGGACCTCGGGTGCCTGGCTCCTGGACGGGGCTCACAACCAAGCCATCTCAGCCAAGGGTGTAAACTGAGAAACCCAGGCGATGGGACTCACACCTCGCTCCTGGGACCTCCCTCAGGGGACCGATTCGGGAACCACCGCCCTCCAGTGAAGGCAGCTTCACGGAGTGGGTCCCTTCCATCTCCGCACAGACGGAAGCCGACATGCACCATCGTGGGTCGGCATTCGCCTCAGAGCCGCCGCGGAAGTGCCGGGAGGAGAACCCGCCCCACGGACCGGACCGTCTCTGTAGATGCCCGACGCTCGCTAAGAGCACAGGCTGCGGAGGCAGACGGCCCGGGGGGAACCTGCCCTCACCTCCCGCCGTCCGTGTGACCCCGGCCGGTGACTGGCCTCCGCGGGGACGTGAGCGTCAGACAGGACCTGCCGCAGCGTGAGCATGCGGGGATCCAAAGGAGGATCTCTCGTAGGAGATGAAATCCCAGATTTCGCAAGTGTGAAAGCTAAGGAGGGGGGACTCAGAGAGTGACGTCACTCATGGGACACGTGGCTGGGTCGGCATGAGGGAGGGCAGAGCTGGGGGACGCCCCTGCCCGTGGAAGTGAGCAGGGCCCACCGGCCTCGTGTGCTTCTGCCAGCCTGACTCAAGTGACGGGACCCCGAGAGGGCTCCATTCCCAGCTGTCCGGGAACAGGGACCCATTTATCATGATGACGTCCCGAGGAGACAAGCTGCGGGACTGTGACGCGGACGTCCTGGGAGCCCAGCTCCCCCATGGGGGAGGCCCGGGGAGGAGTGCAGGAGCATGGGGGAGAGACTATAAAGGGAGGGTGGGGGGGGCAGGTGCCACCACTTAGGCACCGAGGACAGTGGGTTTCATTCTAAGTCCTGCGGGTGTATCTAGGGAGGACACGTCCTTCGTGTTTTAAGGTCAGTGTTTCTGCTTGTGTCGGAAAGCCTTGGAAGAGTGGAAGCAGGGGGACCAGTTAGAGGCTGTGTTGGTGAGTGAGAACAGGGCCTGCAGAGCTGGAGGGGGGAGCAGGGTGCAGCTCGTCCTAGGACACATGCCGGCAGTGTGGCTGAGCTGGGGGCGTGGGCGTGGGGCCGGGCACGGGAGAAGGGAGCCGAGGCCTGTTCTTGGCCTGCCAGCTCGAGCAACACAGGTCTCCCCCAGGGTGCGGTGGGGCTGGAACGGAGATTTGAACGCCCACACTAGTGCGGTGAAGACCGTCAGGGCTGAAAGGACTTGAAATTGCAGGTTGAAGAATTCGCGTGGAGGCGTGTGTGAGACCACCAGACAGAGATGGGGAGGGACGACGCTCTGTGCCCGACTCCGGCGGTCTGGGCAAGGGTGCTGGAGACCAAGATCTCTTTTCAGGGAAAAGAGGCCCCTTGAAACCACAGGGATGCCCGAGACTTCCTAAGAAGAGATTGCAGGAGGCAGAGAGGAGAGATGCTGGGGAGCCCGTCCTGTGGCCCGTGGGGAGGAAGGAAGGACCCGCGGGGCAGGAGCAAACCAGAACACGCTGACCGAGGCCAAGAGTTGGAGGAAGGGTCGGCCCCGGGAACACTGAGTCCGTGTCTGCGCCGGAGGAAACATGCAAAGACGCTCGCTAGTGTTGTCCCCGGCCCAAGCTACGCCCAGGCCGAGGCATACTGTTCCCCAAGTCCGAGTTCGCCCTGGGGGCGGTGCTGAACAGGAGTGTGCACAGCCTCCCCGCGGGGCCTCGGCCTCCAGATCCGGGCTCTCACCGGAAGACCCCAGGCT
This sequence comes from Nasua narica, assembly GCA_028533885.1. Classification (NCBI taxonomy): domain Eukaryota; kingdom Metazoa; phylum Chordata; class Mammalia; order Carnivora; family Procyonidae; genus Nasua; species Nasua narica. The sequence continues at coordinate 31,576,420 of CM052805.1, forward strand.
TCCTTTCATCCCTCCCGGGCTCCCAGGTCACCTCCTATCTTTCCCGAAGCCGGAGCTGGGGTTTTCATCGGAACTCGGCAAAGCATCCACAACATTTTACCAGTCGTTTGGGGTCTGAGCCCGGAGTAAAGGTCGAGGGCGTCGCGTGTGCGGAGAGCAGTCTGAGTGCCGCCCACGGCGACGGTGCGGCCTCCCTACTTACTGTTCTCAGACAGCTCCACGATGTAATAAAGCACCGGGCTGTTTCCATCGAACGGTCGGACCCAGGACAGCATCACTGTGTGGCTGTGGGAAGAGTTGAGGTTGGCCAGCAGGTTCTGAGGTGAGTGAGGCAGTTCACTTGGGCACAAAGGAACAAAAAGAGAAGAGAGCGCACGTCAGAGTCCACGGTCGGCCTGGTCCTTACGCTGCATAGTCCTGGTGGGCAACGTTCGGAAGGTGGGGACATAAAATGTGCCCCAAACCCAGGTACATCCCCCACCGCCCCCAAAACCCTTCCTTGTTCACAATTTTTTTTTCTACCAGAAATTTAACCTGATCCTTCTGGTAGAGACTGTGTAGCTGATGACTCGAACTTCAGTCTACACAGTATGTTATTTAATTGAGAAAACTCGGTCAGCAATTAGTTCTTACAACCCGAAGCTGTTAATGGAAATGCAGGAAGCCGTGTAAACACGAAAAGGTCTCGGAAGTAGGACCGAACACGAATGAGAGTTTCGGACGCTAGCAAATGGGGTCGAAGCCGCAGTGCCCGCGTGAATTCCTGGAGAGCGCGGCTGGCCCCTTATCGGTGGAACGGGGCCGTCTGTGCTCATTCCGTCCTCTGTTGGGTAACAAACAGTGTTTGGGGGGAAGGATTCAGGGGAATGTGCAGGAAATGCTAACTAAAACGCCCTGGAAACAGTGACTAACACATCAGCAGGGCTCTAGAATGGAAACACAATGAGAGCAAACAAATACTGCAAAGTGTTTACCGGGATTTACTGGTGACAAAGTTCCAAAATCCAGCTGCATGGTTTCTACCAGCAAGGGCCTGCCGCCCTACAATCCCAAGAGGCCCAGGCTGGGGCCTCCCCTTTCCATCTCACGGATCAAGGGCAGCACCCTGTTCTGTGGCCACCATCAGGAACAGCTTCTTCTAGAAACGTCCCCAGGCAGTGCTGGGAGAGGGGTGCCGCGTGGACCTGATTCTCCCACTAGCTAGTTTTTCCTCTCTCTCAGACATCAATTACTGCTGGCTCACACAGGTCAGCACAAAGAGCCATAATTATGCTTGATATTTTTAATTTTAAAAATGTACTCATTACACTGTGAAATTTATTAAGCCGTTAGATGCTTGCAGCTACCTAAGAAACACAGCTCTCTCTAACCCAGGCACCCCGTTAATAAACAAACTAATATTTCCAGGGTAGACGGAAACTTTAAGTTAGTACAATAAAGAATCAACTTGAGCCTGAAACGTTGGCTTGTTTTCTCTTTAATTGTGAGTCAGGTTTTAAATCAGAGCGGAAGCGGTTTGTCATTTCTCTTTGAGTTCTCCAGTAACTGATTCTGCCTTCGATGCCCAGTGAAGGCCACTGTGAACGGAATGCCAGGGTAAATGACCTATTCTTCTCCCACACCCCATTTCCTATTGAGATCAGCTTGTTCTGAAACCCAAACCGAAGTTGTCGAAACGATCCCACATGAAAACAAACAGATAAACTTGGGTAAATATGTCCCAGTAAGACTGCAGTATTGTAAGGAGTTGGTCTGGTCTTTGCCCCGGGTTCCTGAGGTAGAACTCTAAACCCCTGGAAGTTCCCGACGGACTGTCTCAGCTCTTCGTGGGGGCCCCGTTGTGCCACACCTGAGTTGACGCCTACAATGGTGCTCACAGCGGCCCCTGTGGAGTTCCAGGAGGGGACTCGCCAGGCTGGAAAGCCCAACCGTGAGGGTAGAGGGTTGGGTCTTGGAGCCAGTGAGGTCAGCCAGCTCTTGTGACCTCCGGGAAGTGGAGGATGGGAGCCGGGCACCGAGCTGAGCCTTGTGGCCGGCGATGCCGCCCCAGTAAGGACTCCGTGCACCAAGTTCAGCTGAGCATCCTGCTCAGTCATCAGACATCTGTGTGCGGGGAGGGCGACGACTCCCGAAGACGTGGAAGCTCTGTGTTGGGGACCCTCCCAGACCTTGCCCTTGCCTCTCTTCACACGTCTGGACCTGATTTTATCCTTTACAGTAAGACTGAAATCCTGAGTCTGGTGCTTAACTGAGATCCGCCCTGCTGGGGTCGTGGGAGGCTCCAAACGCTAGTGAGTCAGAGTCACAGGTGGCCCGGGGGCCGTGGAACTGTGGCCGGGGTCTGAGGCACGGAACGGTGCCGGTGCCCTTCCCCTGTGGGGTGCGTGCTCACTCGGGATCCGAATCGCACTATAAGGACCTCCCCTAAAGTATGAGGTTTTCTGACGTGACGAACACTGACCGGGAAGGCTGACTGGGCTAGTCGGTGTCCCAGGCCACTGTTCATGCGGGACACTGCCACACACGGGATGAGGGCCACCCCGCTCTCACCCCCAAGTCGGGAGGAGAGACGCGCACGCAGCCCCAAGGCTTGGAAGCCGATGCAGCAACCGGGAGAGCCTGGAAGGACCGGGGTGACGGAGAGAGACGCTAGGAGGTCCTAAGAGGATCGCACGGTGGGCAGGAGGCAAGTCCAAGGACGCATTTCAGAGGAACGATCTCTGGAGGTTGACACTGGTCATGCCTCATTCTTCCCACCAAGACCAGGGTGTTGGTTTGCTCGTCCTTCTTTCAGTCACTGGTTACACGGCCACCCCACGTGCATCTAAGTAGTCTTACTACTTCTGACCCACTGTACCCGAGACAGGCCAGCCCCTCACGGCCACAGACCAGCCTCGGCCCAGCTGACACCAGCTCTCCCGAGAGCCACGGCGCGCGACCCTCCCAGCAGGCCTGCTGGTTGCCGCTGGACAGGGTCCGGCCGGGAGCTAGCCCCCGCATCCGCCGCGACCCCCTCCCACACTCTTTAGCCCCCTCCCCACACCGGGTGCCCTCCTGAGAGCATCAGACTTCCAGCAGCCCCCTGAGCAGAGCCACTGTGTGCCCTGTGTGCAGGTACACGTGAGGTCCCATTGAGGAGGGTCATGCCCATCAGAAACGCCGCCTCTGAGGCTCAGACTCCCTCTCACCTTTGACTCCTTCTTGAGCGATCACTGCTACCTCCAGATTCCCATTGCAGTTTATAGATTTTTCTCTTCACCAAACATCCTGAAGCCCACTGCATCCTGCTTAATTATGGATCTGCCTCCTTTCTCTAGGGTAGGAAATTTCTCTCCTCCCTTCTTTTCCTCTTTTTGAGGGAGAGGCTACCACTGTCGTGCTCTCCCAGAGCTGACAAGCTAAGCAAGGAGGGACACGAGGTCCGTGTACAGACTGGGACAGGAGCCACAGGATGGTTCTGAAAATGATGTTGGGCGAGAATGCATCAAGGGTCAGCTTAGCGGGGGGGGGGCACATGGCTGGAGGGGGTGGGTGAGTGCGGACGGAGAGAAGCCTCCTGTAGGCAGGAAGGATAAGCGAGGGGAATGGCCTGCCGATGGCAAGGCTAAGACGGGGTGGTTTGGGGGGCAGTGGTGGGATTGCACTGGGTCACAGAGGAAAGCAAGTGAGAGACACGTGTGTTCAAAATTTCTAGGCTAGGGGCGCCTGGGTGGCGCAGTTGGTTAAGCAACTGCCTTCGGCTCAGGTCATGATCCCGGAGTCCCGAGATCGAGTCCCACATCGGGCTCCCAGCTCCATGGGGAGTCCGCTTCTCACTCTGACCTTCTCCCTTCTCATGCTCTCTCTCACTCTCTCTCTTTCCTAATAAACAAATTAAAAAAAAAATTTCCAGGCTAGCTGTGTGACATCAGCTTTCCAGGGCTGGAACCGGGACGCCAAGGGCAGTTCACTGGAACGCATCCCAGGGACTGGGCAAAATATCATATGACATCTGTACAGTGGTGAGGAGAGAGGACGGATCCTGAGACAAAAGCCGGGTGAGAGGTTAAGGAGCCAGGCATGCAGGCTCTGAGAGGAGACGGTGGGGGGCGCACAGCGTGCTGGGGACAAGCCTGGCCGAGTGGCCCTTCTGGACCTTGAGTTTGGATGAACTAGACCCAGGTGTGTAGGGGAACGGGCTCCTACTGGGCAACAGGAGTGTTCAACTTGTGGCCCCAGAGAAACTACCGGGTCTCTGCGCACCTTGTCTTGGGGCCTTGCGTGGGCCACGCTGGATCCACTTCTAAATCTTGAACACGCATCTTTCCCACACCTGGGAAAATACGGGGGTCTTCCACTCAATTTCAGCTCATGCTTCTCTCGGCCTAAAATGAAAGCTGAGAAATGACCAATCTGATGGGTGACGGCTCCCCGCTTCTGGGGGACCGGAGTATTCTGTAGACTGTGGGCCAGTTGCAGCCACTTTGGGAATGAGAGGAAACTACCTGAACAGGCTGCTGGAGGGAGCTTGTGCACAGTCCCCGCCTGCCCCTCAGAGCTTGCAGATTCTCACTGAACCTGTGATTCTAGTAAGACTGGTTTCTGACTTCCCTCCTTCTTGCTGATCAAAAGCCACCAATGAAAGAGAAGGACCTAGAGCCTTCTAGAAGAGCCTGCTAGAAGGGGCACCCTGAACGGCAACATGGCCGCCAGGGGCGTGAGATGGAGGGGAACTTGAGAAGACTTTGAACTGTGAAGACAAGGTAGCCTTGAGACATTTCATGTAGGAACAGGGAGCCATAAACCCAGCGGTGCCCAAGGATATGATGTGATGCATTAAGAAACCATGAGCCGCCATCCACCACTGCCCCACACAGTCCTCTTCATGGGCTCATGGTCACGCCCAAGATGGCGGCCCAACGAGCAACGTGACCTTTTACACACATTGCAGGACTTGAGAGTTGGAAGGAAATTTAGGTTTTTCCTAGTTCCAGCCTCTGCCCTGTAGGAAAATCCCCTTTATAATATCTCTTGTGTTCAGTACTACCTGCTTTTCAATGTAAAGAACTTTTTAATATACATTGGAAACATAAACTGTTTCTTTAAGTGAGAAGTTCTGGTTATCGGGGAAATTAAGCTTTGTGTAATACTTGACTGACCCATCAATAACCGATAAAGGAGGCTTTAATATATGCTAAATCCATTTCAGAGGATCTTATCTAATAGGAATAGATTGTGTCTTGGCGTCTCTCTGCCAACTTTGACAGGAGATAAATGATCAGGAGAGTGACTCAGACAGTGATGTGCAGACGGGGTGACAAATGAAGGGGATCTGGGAGCAATGGGAGTGAAGCCGGTGCTGAGTCACGTTGTAATTTAAAGAGAGCTGGGCGGGGGGGGAGTCACCATCAAGCAAATTACACCACAAGACTGTCGGGGATGGACGACAAGATACCGGGACCATATGGGAAGGAGATTAAGCCAAGTGTTTAGGGGAAAACGGCTTCATAAAAGACTCTAAGCAGTTGGCAAAACTGCGGCCATGGGGGGACTCGCTGTGTGGAAGAGGGTCGGCTGAATATTTTTCTAGGAGGAAGCGCTGTCCCTTTAATGCACAAACGATGGCCCCGGTCAAACCCATCTTCTCCGACCTCACTCAGAGGATGAAGATGATGGGGGCCTGAGAGCCCCCGAGAAGCAGTATTAAATTTTCACTCCTTATTATGGGGCTTTGTCAAATGTTGCACTATTGGGAGAAACCTGTCCCACTGCCTCAGGGACTGAATCTTCAAGTCAGCTCCATAAATTAGGTTTTTCTCTATACTCCAGGCTCCTAAGAATTAGTCTCTGATCTCAGAAGGAAAGATGCAAAGCTAATTGGGTCTTTAAATGATTAACTATTAGTCAATCCATAAAGCCCTAGGAGCCTGGTCCCCGGGGGGTGTTCAGTATAGCAAGAGGCTCTGGGGTTTGGGGTTACCCCAACCTAGCTCCTTCCTGTGGCACCAGCGAACTAGCAGGGGAGACACGGCCACCCAACAAGTGACCAGCATCTCATGATGACTTCCATATGGTTAATTTATAGGGCGCGACGTGGGATCGTGGCGTTTTGTGGGAGCCTCTCCTCTCGGGGATGCGATGAAGGCAGGCCCCTCATAAATTAGTCCTCCTCTGTGATACCAATTACACAAGCCCGGTTCAATCTCATGGCGGGGGGCTCACTCTGGCATTTATGCAACATTTATGCGCCTGGCACTGTTCCAGGCATGGAGGGCTCAGCCGCAGACAGACAGACATAGTGGGTCCGAGGGTCACAGGATGTGGTCAAAGAGAAAGCAGGACACAAGAGAAACTTCCTGGTCCGGGTGTGGGGAGGCTGCTTCTGCCAAAGGAGTCATGGCCCTTCTTGTGGGACGGTGAGGGAGGACGAGGAGCTGCGAGCTATCGAGCACCCACCCGAAGGTGGGTTCCAGGCCAGGCTTCCACGGTCGCTGCTCCGGTTAAACCGCATGCCAGCCCGGTGTACCTGGGGTACCAGGCCGGACGACGTGTCCGGCTCCCGGTAGGGAAAACCGCGGCCGAGACGTGCGGCTGACTTGCCCAGAGTCGGGAAGAGCTGGAGTGGAGTCCGGTCCCACCTGGCTGGTGGGCGGCGCCCCTGAGGACCCGCTGGTCCCCGTGGTCCTGCCAGGATCGAACCTTCTCCAGCCCCATCCTAGGGGTGAGGGGAGCCATGGCTGGCACAGAGGATGGCGCTGAAACTCGCCACAAACACACACCGAGAACAAGCCAGCGGCCGGTCTGCCTCTGCAAAGCCCACTTCTGACGCCCCTAATGTCTATATTTAACAAAGTAGCTTTTAACTCAAGTGGGGAGGCAGGGGAAGCGGGCTTTCAGCCTCTTTGGAAGGACGCTATTTAGCTGGAAGTACCTCTCAGTCGCTTCTGCAATATGAGATTTTTTTGTTTCTTTTTTTTTTTTTCGGTCATCTGAGTAAATCACAGAAATGTTACGGAGCTTGATTTGAAAGTTTTCTGAGAAGCACGAAACGCCCTGCAATCGTGACTTATGACTATTATCATTACTGTTGTCACTACTGATGTCGTCGAGTGAAGACCTATTTGGATCTAAAGATAGACCCCGCTGTAACCTACAGCTTCCTCGATTCATTCAGATTTGCAAGAGTGGAGTGTTTATTACGCTCACAATTCACAAGAAGCCACGGTCTTCCAAATCAGTTCTGCAACCGGTTGTACCTAAATTGGTTTGAATCACAAATCTGCAAATATTTCTATATTTAGAGATGAGGTGTTTTACCATTACAGAAAGCCCATTATTTTATAGATACCGCAACATTTGCTGAAAAATGCATTTTACTCAGAGGAAATCAAATAAGCAAATAGAAGGGAAGATATGTAAATCAGTAGAACGTAAAAACTGTGCAGAATAAAAAGCATGCACTGTATTCGAAGCATGCAATTTAGCTTCTGCTGACAGAGTCTTTATGAAATGCTAACACTTATTTATTTGATACCAATGATGGATGATCTAAGAGTTCTCAAAGGTAGCTTTAAGAATGTGAATAGCAGAGTGGATTATGTGAATTTGCTGCTCACGTACTCCAATATTATCAAAATAGGAAAAAAAAAAAAGATCCCCAATACGATGGGAAGAGGAAAGACGGGAGGAAGAAGGACACAGGGCCAGAGTCGGACAGCGGTTTGGGCGCGGGGGTCTGGGCTCTCCACAGGGGGATCCGAGCCTGTGTGCTTCGGAGGACCAGCCGGGGGCATGGAGCCTCGGAGGGAAGAGCCAATCAGGAGGAGGACCAGCCGATGGCCAGTAACCTACACACATTTATCCACTCACGGGCGCATCCACCAACCAACGTATGTTTATGGAGCCTCTCCAGGCACTCAGGATGCAAAGCCGTGCCATCCAGGTGTGTTGGCTTCAGTGGGGAAGGAACGGTGAAAATTGGCTTTTCCCCTCCTGGACCACCAGGGCTCCGGTGGAAGGTCCACGCAGGGGCCGGGAGGCGGTGAGACGCCTGGTGTCGCGACCCCATGGCCAAGCCCTATAGGAGGCATGAGACCTTCAGGGCAGGTGGCAAAAGACAGAGGCCCCAGTGCGGAGGCAGCAGTAGGCTGAGGCTCTGGGCGAGGGCCAGGTGAGCAGGGAGGGCAGAGACACCTGGGGTCAGCAGGCAGGAGCTGGGGCGCAGAGACGTGGCACGTCCACACACACTCGGGCAGCCATCTGGACAGCGGTCCCCAGGACGCTGGCCCGCGGCTGCGGCACCAGGCCCCCCGCACGGCCCCGGACTAACAAAGGACTAACGTCCACCCACGCGAGGGCGAGGGGTCATGCAGCAAGGCCACCCTTTTCCAGGTACTAGAGGCACAACACGAGGCTTTTCAGGATTCGCGGCTACAAGCCATTAACCCATCAAATCCACAAAGAGAGGCTGGCGCAAAGTGGCCCGTCCACCTGCTTGCTCACACGCGTGTGCGACACACACGGGAACCGTGCGCCGCACGCGACTGCGTTTTCTCACTCTCATCCCCTCGGCTGGAGTCCAGGGACCCAAAGACAAACAAACGAAACTGGCCCTGAACACAAAACGCTCACACTGTGTGTTCGGGGAATGCTTTTGTCTGTAGAGCCCTTCCCGGATGGAGGGTCAGACCCTTCTGGACGCCCCAGCGGGGTCCCCGTTGGCTGCTGGCCTCGACCCCGGAGCCGGCTGCCACCAGGATGCCGGCGTATCTCTGGAGTTACTGTTGGATGGATGTGCTCAGGGACTGCGCGGGAGGACACCGTGTTCAGGACATAAATCTATCTTAGAGAAAGGGAATTTGTCGGCAGGCCCCTCAGCCCCTGGCCTCGAACAGGTAGCAGCTGCACCAAAGAGGCTGAGGGACAGAGGGCGGTGGCTTCCCACCCAGGCCCCGGGGACCCCCAGGAAGTCCAGGCCAGCTGCTTGCTATTTGCAGGATTTCCAGAGACTTCGCGGAGGGTATGTGTTTGCCCGCAGGGAGGCAGCGGGCTCTGTGGAACGCACTTGCCTCACAGGGCCGACCCCGACGATCGTCGCCGATGGGAAGCACTGGCGGGCATCATGCGGCAAAACGGACCGAGTGCCCCTCGCACGTGATACGGTGAGCAGGGCCCGCCACGATGCGGGGCCAATGGGGGAAATGAGGGAGACAGACAGCAGGAGGATGAAAACCAAGTATCAAACTCTCTAAACCAAGAGCGCAATGTTCTAATTTCGAGGACCCGGCGAAACCCCAATGTCAGGCCGTGGCCTCTGACCGCTGGTGTGGGACCCACTGTGGCACCACATGTGTTAAGGGATCATCACTGGGAGTCGGGACAGCGGCCCGTGATGCTGCAGATAACGGGGAGGCAGTTAAGCTATGCGGCGGCGACACTTACATCACCTCCAGTCGGGCCGTCCTGGAGTCGTTCCCTCCCTCGGACACGATTTCACAGGTGTAGTCTCCAATGTCACCCGACCACGTCTGGCTGATGAGGAGGGACCCGTCCTTCTCCACCACGATCCTGGAACTGCTAGATGGGGTGATGACGGTGTTGTCCTTCTTCCAGATGTAGCTGTGGGCCAAGCAGGGAGTCACAAGTTAGGGAAGATCTCCAGTTAGGATCCCGCCGAGAGCCTAGAGGTAAAGTCTGGGCCGCAGGCAACTGACCACCTCCTGAGGGGACCAGAAGCCATGGCACCGTGCCCTTTGATGGGTGGATTTTATGACATGTGAATAGATCCAAAAGAAAGAAAACAGAAAAGCAAGCAGCTGTCTTGATCACAATACAACAGATGCTGAAGTCGAAACCGGGTCAGTGAGGAGCACGGAGAACACTGGTCTGGTCCTTGGGCTGAGAGACGGAAAGTCTGTCGTTATCATGACCACACCTGTCGTTTCCTAAAACTACTTCACCTTCCCACCCAGGAATGCGTGGGGAGGAGGGGAGCAGTGACCGGATAAGAGTCAATGACTGTCCGAAAACTCCTTAGGGGGGAACCACCCAACTTCTGGAAAAAGAGAGATCATACCCCATAAATGTGTTTTCTTAAAATCCAACTGTTTTGGCAGAATGTCCTTAAAACTGCATTTCTTTCTCATTCAATTCTTTCTTTATGACCACTTTCGCACATTTTTCTTTTTGAATGCAGGAGCAATTAAGAGTCTACCCAGCATCTGGCTGTCAGTGGACAGGAGCCACTGCTCGCTGCTGGATGGGGTCAAAGTGCTGGCTTTCCTTTCCAAAATAATTTGCCTGCACTTGCAAAATGTACCCAGTTCTCTAAAGGTTTAACACGCACAGAGGAGAGACGTTAATAAACTGCTTATCTGAAACTACCCTGAGACAGAACAGACCTGGTCTCCCAGGAAGGAAATGAATAAACTGCGCACTCGGGGCTACAATGTTCAGCTGCGATCATCCCTTAGGGCCGGTGCTCTTGGGGCAGAGAAACCGGGGATGAGGGGCGCCCCAAGAGTGAGTGATCCAAGTCCTCTTCAGGAACGAGGCTCCAATTTTGTCTGTTTAATCACACATGGAAAGCTCTGAGAAACCCACACGGATCCAGAGGGATTCCGTGTAAGCTCACAGAAAACTAGCTTCTCCGTCCTTTTTCGCTGGAATCCTATGCCCAAACCACTTAGTCACGAACGGGCTCTCTTCTGAGAATGACAGGTCTAAGACGGCCTCCATGGATTCGCTAGGTAATCTTGAACCTGTTAGTTTCTGTTTGTTGGTTTTGTATCCGACGTTCTTGTAACTAAACCAAACGTGGCTTGTGAGCTCTGGGAAACTCCAGAGAGCCTAGTGGAGGCATGAAATTCACGATTTGCCAAACTCCTGCCCAAGAAGAGTGAGCAAGCCTCTTAGTCTCCAAATCCAGTTAATAATGTATGTGGCAGTAGCCACCTCCCTCTGCCCAGAGTGAGACGTTCCAGAAAGGAGGAATGTATCTCTGTCCATTTGGCTAAGCACGTGCCTTCTGGGCTAAGGCCAGAGAAAACAATTCTAGGATGACTATATCTTTCTTTTTTTTTTTTTTTTAAAGATTTTTATTTATTTATTAGAGAGCGAGAGACTGAGAATGAGAGGGGAGAAGGTCAGAGGGAGAAGCAGACTTCCCGCAGAGCCGGGAGCCCGATATGGGACTCGATCCCGGGACTCCGGGATCATGACCTGAGCCGAAGGCAGTTGCTCAACCAACTGAGCCACCCAGGCGCCCATGATGACTATATCTTTCTTTCTAGATTTATTTTCCAGGCTGATTCTGAAAATTAAAAACTACTCTGAAAGTGGCAGCTCTTTGGGAAGAAGCTCACCACCCAGTCACCTCGTGTCTATTGTCACGCATTTACCTGAAGGGTCATTTGCTTCTCTGTTACCTTCCCGTCTGAACTTGGACAAAGACGGGGTATTACCAATTCCTTTGCCGGAGCTTCAAGGCACACAGTCCCGTCTTTACAAGTATTTCCCTCTATGTACACAAGGTGACTGGATGCTTTCTTCTGGGTGTGGGTCTCCCTTACTCCCCATTTCAAAACGCAACCATCCCAGAGCGGAGAAAACCCCTCTCGAGTATCGCACGGCCCAGCGTAAACACTGCTGAAATCCTATTCGATCCCTCCAGAATTTTCTCTCATTAAGTATCGGCCTCTGACAAGTACGTTTTACAGATAGTGTATTAACCTTGGCAAAAAAATCATGAAAAGCTGTGTTGAAGTCATGAAGTGGAACATAGCGAACTGTAAATAATACAGAAGGCTGGAGTAGAAAATGGGATTCGCGTGATTGATGATGGAGCCCACGACTGTGAGATGCCGCGCTCAGGGATCCGTGGCTGAAACCAAAGCTTCCCAAACTCTCCCTTCGCATCTCCACCTGAGTTTCTAAGCTCCCAGGACATGAACGCGCCCCAGACATTGTAAGTGACGGAGCTGACCGGAGGGCGATGCGGGGGTCGTGAGTGGCTCCGCAGCGCAGCGTGGCCGTGGTCCCCTTAATCACCACACGGTCCTCCGGAGGGTTAACGATCAACGTGCGGTCTGTGAAGACATAAGTCACAGCTCAGACAAAATTACATGCTCTAGAGGTTCCTCCCTTGGGGGCAGGGGGGACGAATTGGTCATCTGACATCAAAACCTTCAAGTTTTCTCTCATCTTGGCAAAGTGAGCGTAAATGGAAACGCTTGGCAACCCTCAGGGAACTGGAAGCAAGCCTTCCCAGGTGGCAGCCACGGTCTCGTCGGGCCTGCCCTCCCTGAGGGCCACTCCCGAACCTCTAAAGCCTCCGGGAGACATCGAGGATGGAGAGCATGTGGAGAGGTTTATGAGGTTCTGCAGTCTTAGGGGAAAATCTTGGTTCTTTCCCAAGATCGTTAACATTCTGGTCATTTCTGCTGTCTGCACAGCACTTCATGACTTTGCAAAGTGTTTCCATTCATATTGTTTTACTTCATGCTCACAACGGTCTTGGGCAGGCTGTGAGGGCACCACTCCCAGATTTCAGGACAAGAAGATGGAGCTAAGAGGGGTGGTGGCTCACCCAGCACCAGGCGTGGGTCAGGGTGGGGCCTGGTGCTCCCAGCGGCCACAGCCAAGGCCCCAGCAAAACCCTTGTGGTGGGGGTGCCCCCTCCACTGCACCCCCCTGAGGTGGACGCTGCTCTGGTCCCACCAAACAGAGCCTGAAACGTGGGAGTCCTAAGACTAGGTTGGCGCCCAGCCTGACTGCTTGTGGCCGAGTGTCCAGGAAAACACGGGAGCTTCACTGTTTGTGGAAGGGGCAGGCAGGCCACACGAGCGTACCTATCGCTCTAGTGCTATTAGAATCTGAATCTTAGCAGATCTATGGAACTTTCTGGTGAGTGACCTACAGACATGGAAATCTTTACAAGCGTTAAATATAAAGTTAACATTTTAGGGACATGTGACCATTCCGAAGTGGGTGGACACAGTGGGCCGCGAAACGAGACAAAATCTTTTTTTCAACCCCTGACAATATGGGGGAGGTGGTTTGAATTCATTCCTTTTTAAAACTCCTGGCGTTTTTAGAATACTTAATAAATTAGTAAGGTCACTGATTAAAGTGGACACAAACTATATCATAGAGAGCTAAATGGACATGAAATAAAGCACGGTAATTCAGTTTCTCTTCCGGGACAGTGTTTTTACAAATTCGTCACTGATGCGAATTAAAATTTTTTCTCTTCCTATAGATAAGCTTTACAAAAATCATGAGCCCTGTCTTTCACTTTTTTGAACAAGATTTTTAATTTATTATTATTTTTAGTAATAGAGCTATGGATGAAGCAAAAAAGAAGAAGTATGCCGGCCAGTGAAGCTAAAAGGTTTGGCAGGGGGCGGGGTAGAAATACTCAGTAATGGATCCTTGTGTCTAGAAAACAATCTATTCTCCATTTCAGAAAACTGTGTTCTTGATAAAGAAACAAAGATTGGAGAACAAAGATCTGTCTTCAGTTCACTCCTAACATAAAAAAACAGTCATATTCAATACACCAGGAGTGTTTGAGTTGGTTATAATATTATAGAAAAAACAAATTTTCTCTAAAACGTTAACTCTCGATTCAGTTTCCTTACACGGAGCTTCCAAAATTAAACGCCCCACCGGTTTTGTCATTTGGGCTCGTTTGGGCTAATTCCCTCTACGCCACTGACTGTAAAAAGTCCCTCTTTTCTCTCTCCTGAAACGTCCCCATTAAATCTTTGAATACAGTTTCTAATTATGCTTTTAGAAACTGAAAAATTAATTACTCAACAGATTTCTATAAATTAGTTGTAAAAATAATCATTCTCTTATGATTCAATGAGAGAGTCCAAGGGCATATTGACATCTCTAAGCACGGCTGACATGGCGATTAAGCCGTGATTAACAGAAGGTTCCACATGGCTGATGGTCCTTACTCCACACGGTCAGGGCGGCGGATGCGTTCAGGGACCCCTCCGTGTTGGCTGCATAGCAGGTGTAGCTGCCGGCATCCTGGAGGACGACGGGGGCGATCTGCAGACCCCCAGACTCCAGAAGCATGAACCTAGGAATCCGCACGGAGCCACTCGCCAAAATACGTTTTCCTGAAGAAGAGTCAAGCAAGAGGGAGGATTAGCACCAAGACCAAGAAAATAACTCAAAACAATCATAATGAAGTGAAAACTGTATGTACAACAATAATCAAAGCAGTTCCCTTTAGCCTTATTTAAGAAAACGGAGACCAAGAAAATCTTAATTGTCTGAAATTGAGAAACTTGGTTAAACAAATCATGAACCAAGTATGTGATCGTTACCTTTGGCTGATTGATTCTGAGTTTCCTTTATATCTGTAGGCACTTGAAGATTTTCTATGTAAAGCTATCATCACGTTTGGAATCGGGGGACAAAAGTACGTACGAGATAGAAGAAGGCCCTGTTGTTTGCTGGCCTGGAGTTCCTCGGACCTTCATGTCTGAGAGCCACTGTCTGAGGGTGGGACACGGCCTTTATGTGAACCCATATGGGTCAGCACAGAGTTATTAAGGGCGGATCGTGTGTGCAGTTCATTTAGTGACACACGTGCCTACGAGGAAGGGGCCGGAACTAGAGAGCAAGGCTGTGGCGTGAAGCCACTCTTCACGGGGACTGAAAACAGGTGACACCAAAAGCATCACATGTGTCAAACAAGCCAGAGGCATCTTTCTCTCCGTTTCCTGTTTCAGTGACGCTTCATCCCTTCGTAGCCACTCCGCTAAGGGACACAGAGAACGACCTGGGCGTCACCTAGGCTTTGGTTTCTCTGCCTTTCGTAAATCGAGGTCTCATCGTCTTACGTACCCTATTGGTTTCAGGTGCAACCTTGGCACCCTTCTTTCTTAGAAGAGCAAGGATATTACTCTTAATTTTTTTTAAAGATTTTATTTATTTATTAGGAAAGAGAGAGAGTGAGAGAGAGCATGAGAAGGGAGAAGGTCAGAGTGAGAAGCGGACTCCCCATGGAGCTGGGAGCCCGATGTGGGACTCGATCCCGGGACTCTGGGATCATGATCTGAGCCGAAGGCAGTCGCTCAACCAACTGCGCCACCCAGGGGCCCTATTCTTAATTTTTAACAGAACCTTCGTTTCACAAATGGGGACACTGGGTCCTGGTGGCACTTCTCTGAGTCCACTCCCTGGTATTTTGGGGGAGCCCCCTGACAAGTCTAAGGAGCCCTACGCAGGGCTGAGGCAGAAAACAGGGATATTCTCATGTTTTAAAACATGACTGTTCGGTCTCGCGGAGACAAGCTCCGGGAAGCTCCCTGGGGCCTTGTCCGTGCGGCTCGCGCTGGAAGCTCGGGCACCCGGTGCCTGGCAGGCGCCCCACAAATGGCTGCCAGTCTTCGCTGGATGAACAAAGGCGGGCGGGAGCGAAAACACACGGCTCGGCCCGACGGGCTCATCTCCCGAGTCAGCTGGGCTGCGCCGGCGACCTACCTCTCCTCCACGTGATGGCGGGCTTGGGGGCACCGGAAACCTCGCACCTCAGGACGGCTGTCATCCCATCGGTGACCGTGGTGTCCACCGGGAGCTGAGTAAACGCCGGGGCGACATCTAAGCGGGAGCCAACAGTGAGATACTCAGTGTGCGGCCCCTGAGATGCGCTTGGACCCGCCTGCCGGGGCGGCCCATATGCACGTTTACGGGACTAATCACAGAGATGACTATAGCAATAAAGGAGGGAAATCTTCCAGGAGAGACTACAACCTTCCCTTATTTGTCCCCCAGGAGATGCCTATCCGTGCTTACAACTGGAAGAGAAATCCAGCCTCGGGGTGGAAAGGACGCGCGTGGGCGAGGGCCGGAGCTTGGGAGCGGCCGCTTCAGCCGACCGTTAACAAGGAGGAGACAATTATTCAGATAAACCTAACAAGCTCACGTTTAGTACTTTTGAAAAAATAGAAAAAAGTGGGTTTTTGAATGTTAAATATTACCTAAAGGACGACACATTCACAAAATAACCGGATATCAAGCACGTCAGTGAGGGATTTCCAGAAAGTGTCGGGGCCCAAGTGTTGGTGGGTCTTCTTGTCCTTGGGGGGGGGGGGGCGGCCTGGGCCTCCAGCTCCTGAGAGCCCCAAATCAGACTGAGATGGTCGGGGGTAGCTCTGGCTGGCTTCAGCAAGGTCCACGCAATCCTTTGTTCTCTGATCTGCATGTCCCCAATCCCGTGAAGCCACCGAGGTTCCCGGGACCAGTGGATGGAACTCAGGACCAAAGCACTGCTGTCACCTTTCCTTCCAACACAAACGCCTGCGTCCTGTGGACACCACCCCCAGAGCAAGTCCCAGCGCCCCCTGCTGCCCTCCCCTGCTGGGGCCCCCATGTGGACAGCACAGTGGCCTTCTGCTGGGTTCCAAGCCTTCCGCTCTTCCCTGCACTGGCCGTTCTACACCCGGCCTTGGGCGCCCTGTGGAAGCTAGGAAGGATCCCCCACCACTCTCCCCCGAAGGCCCGCGAAAGCCTCCTTCGGGCTCCTGGGCCTCTGCCCTGCTTGTCCCTCCAACTCTCCTCCTAGCGTGACCCCTGGCTGCTCACCAGACTACATCCCCACTGTCTCTTTGCTCCCTGCACACAGATCTCCCCAAGCTCGTGTCTGCAAGGCACCTGCAGCACCCCTGTGGCACCCACGTCCCACAAGACTTGGCACCTTTTGGCCTCAGCTCCGGCGGTACCACAGGGAATGCTCTCTGACCACCCTCAGAGAGGCCTCCCTGGTCACCCAGGACCCCTCCTGTCTGCTCCTTTCCCGGTCCCCATCCCTGGCTAAATGACCCCTCCTCTGCCGTCTGCGTCCCCCCTTCCTGACCGCTGTCCTGGAGGCTTGAGAACCTCAC
The DNA here is from genome assembly GCA_028533885.1 of Nasua narica. Classification (NCBI taxonomy): domain Eukaryota; kingdom Metazoa; phylum Chordata; class Mammalia; order Carnivora; family Procyonidae; genus Nasua; species Nasua narica. Next base: position 31,593,303 of record CM052805.1, read on the forward strand.
AGGTCTTCCTTGGAGGTCTGTCCCCAAGCCCGACAGACCCCACTGCCTGACAAAGATGCTGTGCAAATGTTTGTTAAACGCATGAATATAACACCGTGTGTTAACTATACTGGAATTAAAATAAATTTAAAAAAAAGAAAAGAAAAGAGTATGCTCATCTGTGCCCCACAGCTGCCTGGCCAACTTGGAAGATACACTTTAAATAATTCTAATTGATTGAAACTCAGTTTCCGGCATAAGTACCCGATATTATTCCCACTGTTTGAAGTGATACTGGTTTCCTATGCTCTAAACCAGAGGCTAAATCTGACCCCTGGCCAAGGTTCAAGGGCATGACCCCTACTTTACTAAAACACATGCACAGAATCCTGAAATTCATAATTTTGGGCAGAGGAGAGACATCTGCATACGGACATGATTTGCTTCCTTAAGCGGCTCTCGCAACTGAGGATATCAGCATTTGCCTTCCAAAAGGGCAAACATGAAAGGTATAATACCATAATCACTAAATTCGACTTCATTTTAGAAGAACAACATTACAACTGTGGGGATGAAAAGAAAAACCCACTGATACGGTAAAAACCTGTACCTTCGTTTTAGTTTTCAAAGACAGAGTGCCAAAGTATTTCTGCTAATGGGATGATAAAAGAAACTTAGAGAAGAACTATAATTGTTCGATAAAACTAAAATAGAATGTGAATATAAAAAAATGGGGAAAAGATCAGAAGAAAAAGATTAGGAATGAGCTATTCACTGAAGAGTCCTTCCAGTTCTGTCCAGAAAAGTGGAGCTCTTTGTCCCCCCGCTCTCAGGAGAGGAAGGCACGAGGCTCTCCTGAGAGCAGGTCGGGCGCCAGGGCGTGGGGACAAGGGGGCGTGTTTGCTGCCCAGGGGCCAGAGAGGTGGCCCTCCGCACCCTGTCTGTTTGCCGAACAGATGCTACCATTTTTCGAATGGGGTGCTCCGGCTGAGGGCCTCGCCCGGGGGTCCGGCTCCGCAGAGGGGCAGGACTCACTGGTGACGTCCAGGTAGGTGTAGGTCTGGATCTCCCCTCCTTCGTTACTGGCAAAGCACTGGAAGACCCCCGAGTCCTCGGGGCGCAGCTGCTGGATCCGCAGGCCTCCGCTAGACAGCACCTTGTACCGGGGATCCTGGCGCTTGCTGATGGACACGGCGTCCTTGTACCACTGCAGGGTGGGAAGGGGGACCCCTGTGCGGGAGTGGAAATAATTGGGCATTTGAGAAAATGAAATTGCGAGCCCTTCATGTGAGGGCTGAGGAGAACACGTTTCAGAGGCTACAGGGCGATACTTGGGTGGTGTGTTTTGTGTAGAAGTCCCTTTATCCACCTCACACGGTGCTAGTTTTCTCCTGTCTATGAAGAGATGGAGACAGAGAAGCCGCAAGCGGAAGAGCAGGAACGAGCTCCTAACGCTGGGCTGCAGATCGTCCTGCACCCCCCGAGCTGGCGCAGGTCTGTTCTCCGGTCTGGAGAGAAAGGCATTCCAGTCTTGACCGTGACGGACCCGGGGACAGACGGGGACTGGGAAGAAGGTCCCTGCTGCCCTGCAGTGTCTGCCTCTGCCACTCGAGGCTCGGGGAAGGGCCACCGGCACAGGAGACACATTTGGAAGGGAGTGGTCACTGCAACCTCGAAATGCTGTCGGGAAGATTAACCCCATCAGCGCACCAGATGTCCCAGTGCCCGGCACACGGCCAGGGCTCAGCGGCTAGAACGACTCTGACTATGACTAACCACAAGAAGGCATCCCATCTTTGCAGCCGTCCCCTGCCGAGGGGGCTGGACATCAGTGACCTAAGCGGACGTCCATGGCAGTGGAGGACGGCTAGGGTCAAGTGAGCTCCCGAGGTGCATGTGGGTGGAGGCTGAGGGGTCATGAGTGGCATTCAGCTGCAGATGGGGGGAAAGCCGCCTGGGCTCCCAGACAAATGTGAATCCAGCAGGTGACGAGGAGGGGTCACGGCATGGTGCCACCCCTGTCCTGAGGCGCTAACGGCACTCGAGCAAGGCCGACGCTTGAGCAGGAGGACGGAGGGTCACACTGAGGCTGGGTGTGCCTTCCTCATCTTATTCCTCATCTTACTGATGTGACAGTGAAGACTCAGGCCTCGGTCAGTGGGACCAGGGCCCTGTGCCACCCAGCTGGCCCCGTGGACTGGCGGGGGAGGCTGGGTTTGGGAGGGAAGATGCAGGGGACAAAGAACAAGCTCATGGGGCAGAACCTGGATTGTGAATGAAGGGACTGTCCCCAGCCTGAGAGCGTGAGGACCTCTGTTGCTCGGCCCCCACAGGGCCGTGCTCAGCACGTGGAGCCCAGGCCCCGACGAGGCACCTGCTAGTCCCCGGCGCCTTACTGCCCGGGACCAGCCCTGACCGGGGAGACGCCAGGATCCTTCCCTGGGCAGCTCCCCTTGGAGGCTCGTGTGACTAGGGGTAGGGGACACTGCTTCCTGGGCACTCTCTGACCCCTAAGCCGCCTGAGAGGGGCCGACCGGGTAGACATGCCAGGCTGTGTGTAGACCCTCCGCCAAAGCACACGTGACAACATGGTCCTGAGCCATGGCGGGCGCACGTATGTCTGCTGTGGGCCCATGGGAAACACACAGGAACGGCTCGGCTGGTTCTGTACCTCGGTTTCCCTACCTGTGGAAATTAACTTAAATAAAACCCACCTTGGCAGGATTCATGGTGAAAAGCACACCCAAATCCCTTGATTTCAGATGCTATGTAGGTGTAAGATGTCTTCTTTAATAAATAAAGTTAACGTCGTGGGATATTTCAAGTTAATGTATTCTCAGATTCTGTTCTTTGCCTTAATTATGTTTCCTGTCACTTTTCATTAAATCAGGAAATTAAAAAAAATCCATTTCAAGGTAAAAGCATAACCAATTCATGTAAAATCTCCTAAGAGCAATTACATGATGTAGCTTTCATGAAGAAGTAACCACTTCGCATGCTGCTGTAGTTTCTTTGTCAAAATTAAGGAAAAGCAGTAAATTATCTGATGGCAACGTTGAAAGGCCTGCTCAGTGTATATGCACATGTCCGTATTTAACAAGCAGTTTATCCTGTAGAAATCATGCAAGAAAGAGCATCTCCTGTCAAAGGAAGGGCTTAAGATTGTCATTTATCGAAAAATAACTGTTGGTCTACGGGAACCAGGAGTCTATTTTGGGGTGATTTAGGGTCATAAGCAGAAATCTTATCCCCAGCAGTGCTGCAGATGCTGTTTCTAAAATCTGAGCACTTGAAATACAGCAGAGTCCCACTTCCAGACCACTGGTGACCTTAGAAAACGATGTTTATACCAGGAAGAGAGCAATGCGACCCACTGCGAGGGCGACATTTCCATGTAAAGGTCACATCACTCTCCCCCCACCCGTCCCCAGGATCCTGAACAGATGAAGACGGCCGCAGAGCAGATGTGCCAACAGTGCCCCCGTGAGCCGCAGGGGCTGGGGACCGAGCCCCCCAGGACACACGCTCTGGGCAGAAGCACAGTGGGTAGAGGAGGGTGGCCCACGGCAGACCCCGATCTCTGCAGGAGCCACCGGCATGGCTCAGAGGATACCCCACTCCCTTTCAGAGATGGACGATGACGTGCCCACACCCGTGGATTGCTGGCCTGAGTTCTAAGCCCAGACCTCAGCTCCCTGGGAGAAGCCAGTTGCCCCCGGCCAAAGCCCTTGCTTTGGGAGCTGATGGGTCTGGGTTTGGATCCTGTCTCCATCGCCATGAGGCCCCTGGCGGGTTGTCCGTTCTTTAATGAGCAGCTCCTACGTGCCAGATGCCGGGCTGGCATTTCAGAGGTATCTCATCTCTCCCTGGCTTGTGCCTTGAGCACATCACTTAACCTCGCTTTCTAAGGTCTGGTTTTCCTGTGTCTACTCTAAGATCAGAGTATCTCTTTTATGGGGCTGTTTTGGAGATTTACAAAATTGCTCGTAATCCTTACCCTCCAAGCACTTAGAATAAAATGCCCACCCTTAAGATGGACAGGTTTAAACATAAAAAAAAGGTCCTTTTCACTGACAGTGTCTGGCGCACTGACACAGCCTTTGTTAATGAAACTGCCTTGAAAAGGCCTGTCTCTGCGGGGGGGGGGGGGGGGTCCGTATCACCGTCGGTGCTGCCTGATGGTGGACAGCTCGTCACCAAGACGGCGGGTGAGGGGTGAGATTACTGGAGTAACAAAGAAAAAGTCAACCCGAAGCTGAGAAGGCAAGAAAGACAAAAAAGAAAAAAAAAAAGGAAGGCTTCCTGTTCAAAGACTTTAAAAGCATCTCTCCTAGTGCAGAGCAGGCGGCGTCCCCAGCGCCCGTCACCCCGTGGACGGGAAAGCACCTGCTGCCCCGAGCCCTGGGGAGCCGTGGTCTTGTGGAACCAGAGCGTGTGAAAGAGAGTCGAGAGGACAAGAAGGTCCCTCTCTGCGGGGACAGATGGGGAGAATATTCTCTACCTTGGGTGAATATTCTCTCTGCTCTGCAGGCAAAGAAGCAACAGCTCGGCAAGGTCAAGGTCACCTTCCTCAAGGTCACATGCCCAGGAACTGAGTTCTGCTAGGGTCCAAAGGCCCTGTCACTCATATCACACTCATCGTGTGTCCCGACAGCAACGGAAGTGCCCCTTCGGTCCCGCTGCCTCACGGCGGCCTGCGCAGCAGCCGCCCCACACTCACCCATGGCTCGACACGCAATGTCCACGGTATCTTCCACTTCTGCTAACATCCGACTCTCGGGCTCGGCAGTGAAATATGGTGGCTCTTTAAACAAGAAAAAAAAACAAAATATCCCCTAAGCAAAAGAGCTGTATTTCGGGAGACTCGTCTGGCCTGAAAGAGTTCGAACCCCTTTTAAAAACTCTTTCTGGAAAGTTCGTTCATCGCCATCGTCCACGCGGAATCAGAACTCCATGAGTGGAGGCCAAAGGCGGTTTATATCCTAAGGTTTCAGAAAGCAAATTACTACTCAGGGTGACGGCTACTTCTCCGTTTACGGGCTTGAATCATGGGGTATCTTAATTCACGTTTTAGAAGGACTATCCCGAGAGGTTCATAAAGGTTTATATTTACAGCGGGGTGTTTTATAGACTATTTGTTTCCATATCCAAACCAAACCCCGATGCTCGCAGCATGTCCAATATAGCGCCAGGGCCGGGCACGGGGCCTGTGTTGGGGGATGGGGTGGCCCATTAACATATTTTTTTAAAGTCTTAGCGGTTCTTCTTCTCCAAAATATAGATTTAACACTTCAACGGAAGGCTAAATAATAGTGAAGGAAGAAAAAGGGCTTCTCATCCATCTTTGGGAACAGGGGAAACTCCACTGCTTGTATATCTCTAGCCACTCCCCTCACCTATTCAACAAAAAAGTGGTGGCTATATTAAACAGTGAATCTCCTTGGAGAGTAAATGGCAATATTTTTCTCAGTTTATTCAGCAGAACTTCAACAGTGGCAGGGCCAGATTCATCCGGTATGAAGGTGCTGGTGATTTCATTACTGCGATAACAAAAGGCTGTTGTATCCACTTTCTGTGTGATGATTAATTTCTGGGCACGGTCTTCCCAAGTCGCTGATTGCCACTGCCGCCGGGCGGGACGTAGGTAGCGGAGCTGGGCATGCCCTCCGGCACCGTCTGGGTCTTTAAAACAGAGTGGGACCCGCAAGAGGAAAAGGGGTCGTGAACACTCTAGAAAAGGCTGAGGGTTTCTCTGCGGAGATGGCAGTTTGGGACCCCCTCTAAGATGTCACGGGTCACTCGGGCGCACACTATCTGACTGAGGAAGGGGCTGCCCCCTCGCCAGGGGGACACGGAGCCCTCACCTAGGTTTCGGGTGTGTGCAGACAGGGCGGAAAGACACACCCCAAAGATTCACAGTATCTTTTCAAGCCGGTCTTCACTGCACACCCACATGTTCACATTCAGCCACACTTCCCTCATCAATAATCATGGTAGCAGCGAAATTTCTATTCTGACCATCCAGGAGCTGCATCCTGTCGCGGCCCTCGTGTGCGGGTCATGCCCCATATTCATCAGTGAATGTGAACGTCGATATCTACCTTCACGGTCTGATGAAAGGGACGTGAGTGGGGGAAAAAAAAAAGACCAAGTGACAGAGTCAACATTTACCTGTGATTAATTATGGTTCTCCTTTTTTAAATTAAACATTTTATTTTGAGATAATTACAGAGTTGTAAGAAACGATAGAGATCGCAGGCTTCTTGCAGTTTCCCCCAATGGTGACACCTTGCAAAACTGCAGTCCAACATCACACCTGAGACACTGACCTACCTTACTCTCACCTCCGTGGTCTGGTTCATACACGCGTGTGTGTGTGTACACGCACGTGTGCGGGCTTAGCCCTAGGCGACGTCACCAGTGAGTGGACATGTGGGCCCACAGTCTAGAGGCAGAATGGGCCTGTCCCCCGAGGGTCCCAAACGCTGCTCTTTTAGGACCCTGGCCACCCCAACGTCCCTTCCCTCACCTCTGGCAGCCACTCATCTGCTCTCCATCTGTAATTCTGTCATTTCAAGAATGATACACGAATGGAATCACACCGTGTGTAACCGTCGGAATTGGCATCTTTCACTTGGCCCAAGTCCCTCGGGATTCATCTCAGAGGAAGTACACTTTGATACCAGACACACGTGTGTAGAAATGGTCAACGTCTACAAGACCAGACGGCCATCCCCCAGGCCCTGGGTGCGGCGGCCAGCATCCCAGTGCTGCCCCCCTCCCTCTGCGCTGGCACCCAGCTTCCCCCCCAGGGCCAGGGGAGGACCTAGCACATGGTCAGGGACCAGGGGTGCACATCACACCGTGGCCCGAAGCTGGCTCGAGCCGAGCAGAAGGCACGGCTCTGGGGCCAGGGAGCATCGGAGGCCTGGCCAAGGCCACTCGCCTGCGAACACCGCCACTCCCCACCGCAGACAGTTGCCACGGGAGCCCGGCACCAACTCACCCGCCCCACGCACTCAGCGGCCCGACTGCAGAGCCGCCAGGCTCCCCGGGCACAGTCTGGAAGGGCGTCCCACCCATGCATGCCAAGGGCTGTCTCTCTCCCCTGGAGCCAGTAACCCGGGAGGCTTGCATGGCTGACAACTAGGAAGGCCAGAGAGGGCCTGGGCCGAGCAGGTTTGTGCATTTCCTGATACTCTCACCTCGTTCCTCAAACTCTTCCAGGTGGCTGGGCAAAGCAGAGAGGGTGTGCAGCTGCCAAGACCCGGAGAGGCCCCCGTAGCTTCTGACAGTAATTGTATTTCTTTCCCCTCTATACCGGGGACGATTTCGCTCACGGCTCACCCTTCCCGTCGGCATAACTCAACAGGTGCTCAGAAGACCTCTTCCCTTGACCCCAGCTCCCTTTACACGTAGTCAGCTCGAAAGACAAAAGTGGGGGCCCATCAGGCGTGTCCACAATGCGAGGGCTGTGGGCCAAACAGCAAGCTCGTCGTGAACTAGCTGTCTCGGGCATGGACTCTTGCAACCACTTAACCTCTGAGGAGCAAGTGCAGGTCTGAGCTAATTGGCCGCCACCCCTTCTAGAAAGGGCACACTGCCAACACTGGTGCACAGCAGACTTATAAAACTGTATCACAAGTGCAGCCGGTAAAGCTAGCGATTGCAACGAACACTTTTCTCTCTCTTCAAATAGTATGAAGACATCAGGAAAATGTTCCCATCCCTGTTTAGAAACAGCCAGCCACGCCAACCGTCCTCCACTGGCCTGGTCTTGGAACAGGAGGTAGGATGCCTCTCAGGCAGCCTAAGTGCAAGGCCTCCTCGAATCCCCCACCCTCAGAAGTGCCAGGGCCGTACAGTGCTCATGCCGGCCTCGTGGAGGCAGCTACGGCCGATGGTCCGAGCGCCCCAAGGATTCCTCATCCCTCCCGCCAGAGCCCCCACGGCTGAGTGGCAGGGCCTGTCCCGAGTAGGGCTTAGCACGAGTCCCAAGGATGCTCCCTGCCCTGTCCTCCCTTCTGCTCCAGAATGGCCATCTCATGACCTGCCACCGTCATCCACACGCGGTGTCTTTGTCCAGTGCCGTGGGAAGGATGATGGCCCCGAGCTATTCACCGCCTCGTCACTGGGACCTGTGAGCAAGTTGCGCTATGTGGCAGCCTCTGCAAGTGTGGTTAAGGCTGTCACCCTTGACACGGAGAGCTGACCTTGGATCAGCTCAGTGGGCCCAGTCCTATCACCGGAGCGCCCAAAGCAGCGGCCTTCCTGCCTCTGGAAGGGGACACAAGAAGGGAGTTCAGAGCCCTGCAGCCTGAGAAGACTTGGCTTGTTAGAGAAGAAGGTGGAGAAGAAGGTGGCCTAAGCCATGGGGAGCAGGGGAGCCTCTTGGACCCCAACCAATAGCCAGAAAGGAGGGGAGAACCTCAGTGTTACAACCCTATACCGGATTCTGCCCACCCCGAGTGAGCTGGGGAGTGGCTTCTCCCCAAGAGCCCCCAGGAAAGAGCCCAGCCCAGTTGAAGGCTTGACATGACCCGTGAAACCAGCAGCACAGGACGTGGCTGAGCCCGCCCCCCGGGGCCGCGGGGCTCCAGCAGCCCCCACGCTCTGGCTCCCACACAGGAGACGCTTGTCTTGTTGGCAAATTCTGCGTCGGTCTTCAAGATCAGCCCCAGCGCCCTTCTTCTGCAGCGTTCCCCCGACCTCCTCGGGCAGGGTGCCCCCTCCACCTGGGACCTTCTTCAAAGAACTGTGTCCTCCTCGTCTCCGCACTGGTAGTGCCTGGCACAGCTTCCGAGGAAACACTTAAAAGCTATCCGCTGGAAGGAGAGACACGGGAGATCACCGAAGACCTTTCATCCTTGAAGCCCTTCCGGGGAGCAGGTGCGTCCCATTCATCTCTGCAAACCCTCTGCAAACTCCATTCTCTGCCCACACTGGCCCTTCGGCAGGGTCCCGCACACACCGCGTGCTCCACAAATGGCTGGCAGGGCAGCCGGGAGGGCAGAGACGGCCAGGGAGCCCAGAGGACAGACGGTACACCGAGAGCACACTCGCGGCTCCCTGCCCCTGAGCCCCGCTCCAGCCCGGGTATCACAGCCGGCCGGCCCACCCTGCATTCAGAACGAATGACCCAAGCGCCACTGGGCTTTGCCTCTTGTCTTAGAAACGGTTCTGTAACAACTCTACTTTCTGAACTTCACTCGGTAACGCTCAGCTGTACAGGTAAGTTCCGGCTGTCGCAGGGCACCGATGATTACTGTGGGTGCCTCTAACGTGGGCCGTGTATGAAGCCAGAAAGATGACATCCCAAGCTCATCCTGAACCAGGGCGGATGGGTTGCAAGGCCCGCGGCAGGGCTCTGGCCTGGCTGTACGCCAAGAGGGCCTCTGTCCCCCACACCTGCTGCATGAGCTCAGGCACCCCTTCCCGCCGTCGGTGTGCCCGCGGAGCTCAGTCATCCCTGCCCCGCGCGGGCCTGCCTTCCACACCAGAGTCCTGGATGCCGGGGCCCGCGGCTACTTCTTCGAGCCGCTGTCACCAACACCCAGCATGGTGTCCGAGATGTAGACTCAAGAAATGTTCCGTGGAGGAGAGGAAGGAAAGCAGGAGGGGAGGGGAGGGGGTGGAAGCATTTTCTGTAGGGATTCTGACACTGAAGAGTGGCTGGGTCTTAGCTCTAGAGAACCTTCCGGAACGGCTATAACTCCTCGACTGGCACGTATCAGCCCGGAGATGGTACAAATAATCTGGGATTCTATGGACACGATTTTGGCGTTCCCGAAGGACCCGTGTCTGCAAACCAGAGCAGCCCGAGAAGCAGAGAGGGCTCCGGACAGCAGCTGCTCGCCCCGACGCGGGTCTGAGGGCGGGGACGCGGCACTCACGGAAAGGAAGATGCCCACGCTCTGTTTCACTGACTGAGACTCTGCAGCTGTCTTTACCCTCAGGGAAGAAAGAACGCTTCCGGGGCTCCTAAGACACACCCTGATGTCAGGGACAGGAAAGGCGGAAAGCGTGGGCCATGTGACTGTCAGTAAGCAACAGGAGCAACGCCGCAGGTGGGATAATGGCGCTCTGCCTGCCCCTCATCGAGCTGCCGTCCCCCCGCCTCTGTGACCAGCACCGCCTTGACGGCTCACGGTGTGACCCCGGGTCATTTCCTCCCTCGTCTGCAGGTCACACATGTGGAAACGGAGGCCGCCAGAGACAAAGGCACTTGTTCAAGAGGGTCTGAGCCCAGGTCTGTCCCGACAGTCCCGCCCAGCGGCCCACGGTTTATCGGGGAGGTGATGGAAACACCCCCAGGAGAGGCAGGTCAGCTGAAAGGAGCACGGGACCAAGTCAGCTCATCTACCGGGGTCTCTGGAAGCCAGGACCTCCGGCCAGGACCATCTGCGATGGCCAGATCACAGCCGACCGCAGCGGGGAGGGAGCTCAGCTGTTCATGCCGTCGGACCCCGCGCTTCCAACCGGCCGCACAGCGGGCACTGGGCTCCAGGGGCCAGGGAAGGGCGCGAGGGAGGAACGGGGTGCGAGAAGTGAAGCAGGGAGGGTGGGGGCCGTGTGGGCCTCGGCATGTGGGGTGTGGGGAGGCTCTGGGGAGCGTGTGGAGGGCAGGTCGGGAGAAAGAACTGAGGAGCAGCAGCAGCCCCCCCGGAGGCCGGGGCTCCCCATCGCGTGAACGGCCTCCAGGACTTGCAGCAGGTGGGACGCGGCCCCATTCCTGCGTAAACCTCGGAAATCAGGCAAACGCCAGTGAAGCCGACAGGCGGAGGAAACAGCCGCCCCTGCCCTGTCTCGTCTCGTCAGCCAAGACGGAAGTCCCTGAAAGCCAGCGCGTTTCCGCCTTCCGCACAGGCCTGCTCCGGGGACGGCTCCCTGCCCGGTCCCACGGCGTCCCTGGGGACCCTCCTCCCAGCGTGCCGGGCGTGGGGCCACCATCTCCCAACCGCTCCGGATTCTCAGAGGCCCTCCTCATGGCCTTCCCAGGACCATTCCTGCACAGAACCCTCCTGTCACGGCAAATTCTTGGGAATCAAAGGGAATGGAAATCAACATCATAAAGACACAGAGCTGTGTCCCTTTCAAAGCCTGAACACAGAGCTGCACAGTCTGCTTTAGAATTCAGTTGTCAATGCAAAACCAAAGTTCATAGGATAGATTTAAATATTTCTAAAGGGAATTATGATGGAAACAAACATTCCAGTTCACGGGAAGATAAATTTCTTCTCTTGTTTAAATCACCTTAAGTTGTTTTAGCACAATACAGTCCTGTCTCCCGGAGACAGACGCATCCCGAATGTTAATTTGGTTCCATCTATAATGCGCTGTGCTCACATGGGACGAGAGGACCCTTGGGAGAAAGTCCTCGCGGGGCGCGGGCTTGCAGTGTTTCCCTCCGTCGGAAGCACACGGGGAGAGGCAGCAAGACAAGCGGCTTGGTCCCCTAGTGCAGAGTCTGTGGCGACGTACAACTCCAGGCCTGCCTTCCTGATAGTTTTAATGTCTTCCCGCTCCATTCAGAGGGGCCGATGGGTTTGTGTGTATCTGGCTGGGTCGTTTTCAGGCCATGGAACCATTTCTTCATGATCGAAAGGAGTGTGACGCACTCAAGGCAAACTGCCTTCTACTCAGCATTTCTTGATACTCCTGCTAATTTCATAGGAAAACACAAGCTTGTCTTTCTTAGCAAAGTGGCAAACTGCAACACATGTCACGTGAGGAGCCACAGAACTCCCAGAGCTCTGCTGACCTGGCCTTTCTCATTCTCTTCCCTTCTTCCTGAAGAGGAGAGAAGAGGCAGAGATTCTCCTCCCTGGGGTCGCCATGGCCCCTCCTACCCGCAGTGGCCACCATCCTGCTGGATGGGTCATGAGAGAGTGACCACAGCCACTAAGGGAGACTTAAGGTATTACAGCAGCTGAAGAAACTCGAGAAACAAAGGCACTGGCCTCACAATGTAATGCAATCTTACCATAATCCGAAAATACCCTGAGGATTCCCGTGGCTACCGAGCAAAGCCCACTCCCTGAACACGGACACCTTCCAGCATCTAGAGCGACTACTGTGCGCCAAATTTTCTCTCCTTGCTCTCCTTGGCGCACGTCCTAGAAAGCAGCTCTGTTCTCACCTTTTAATTTAACAGAAGGTGATATCCCAAAGCTTCTTTTTTTCTGGGCCAAAAAAATACCAGTACTAGGATAATCTCTGAAAACCGACCACAGAATGCCCAGCAACGGCTATAGAGAAGCTTCGTGGCAGAGAGGCCAGCACCACAAGGTGATGTATGTGACAAGGACCTCACCACGACATTTCTCGAGCTTTGTGGTCGGAAGGATCCAGAATCACATTTCTTGGAAGTACTCAGAACATGAGTGCTTTGGGTTCATTGGGCTTATACTCTCGGAGAAAGGGGAGCAGGGTGACTTTGGAAGGTAGACTCTGCGTCACCCTCCTACTCCGAGTTAGAAAGAGAGCCGGCGAGAGGCCGCTCTGCGGGGGGCCGCGCGCCTCCGAGCCTCACGTTACCTATGATGGCCAGAAAGGCTTTCGCTGTGGCTGCGTCGAAAGCGTGTCCTCTTAGCGTCGCCTCGCAGACGTACACCCCGGTGTCCGCGGATGTCGGGTTGTCGATGGTGAGGCGTCTCCCAAAGCTGTGCAGCCCCCTGGCGACCCTCACCCCGTTCCTCTTCCAGGTCACGTGCAGCTCCTCGACAGGCCTGGGGGCACGTGGGGCATGAGTGACACCAATGGTGAATCACGCAGGTGGCAGTAATCGTAATTTCAGGGATTCAGCATGAGCCGGACAAAGCTAATTCTACCAGGAACCATGGCGGATTGAACAATGGACATTTAAAAATCAATCCAGATACAGCCCGACTCCCTTACGGCACGCACCGACAATACATTCTGCTCAAGGGCTATTGAGCAAGGATAGCTAATTGCAGCAGCAATGGACCATAAGTGCTAATGATACCATTTGCTCAGGAAAAGAATGTTTAAAATAAATACTACTGGGGGACCTGGCTACATGGGAGGTGTGATCACGGGAACCGAATTCTAGAGCCACCGCTAACTAGGCCGAGAACATCTAGCATTGCCGAGGAGAAGAGGGATTCACTCTTCCCTTTGCACCCACGGGACTGAACGCCCGGCTCGTCCTCAGCTGGACTCTGGGGCCCTCCTGCAGCACCCGTGGGACATTCAACGTAAGCACGGGAAGTCGAGTCCCTGTTCTCCCAGGCGTGTGGTGCGTGTAGCCCCGCTGGTCAAACAAGAGCGCCACTGTCGCGGCAAGAGCATGCACACGTGTGACGTGGCTTTCCACTGAGGGTCCATCCCATCACAGTTTTAAGGGATTCGTAACCCCCGGGCAGGACCTGCCGCATACCTGGCATTGGCGACACACTCCAAGGTGATCTCACTGGACCCGGCCACCACGCTTCTGTTGCCGGGGGGAATCACAATGACGGGCGCCATGGTTTCGGGGGTGCCAACATCTCCTGCAGCAGAGAAAGCAAAACTCCATGGGACTCTCCTAAGCATGGAAACTGTCGAGACCGGAACATAACACGTGGGGGAGTCTTGTCAAGCCGCTCTGATAGGACATCTGAATGTCACAAGCCCACCCCAACCCCTGGAGGGGAGTCCTTGGGCGTGGTCATTGTCACTGGTCTTCATCAGACTGTAGGAGCCTAGGGTAGAATCCACAACTGGTAAGTGAACTTTCCAGCCTAGCACCTAAAACCACCGCCTGCGTATCGTGGGGATAAGTGCTTTCAAGTGGTGAGCGTTTTCCAAAAATGTTTGCTGACTTTATTTTTTTATTGACTTAAAACTTCCATTATTGAGTTACCTAGTCCACCCACGCTTTTCAAATCTGCTCAATTCCATAAATATTCCTCGCGTCAGGGGCCCTGACGGGCACATGTGGAGTTAGAATGGGGCTGGCCTTCCCACTTGGGCCCAAATGTGGCCCCTGGAGCAAACACATTCAATCAGCAAAGTCTCTGTCCGTGTACTTTTGATCCCTTTTTCTTCTCCGAAAAGCAAATATCCTGAATCCACCTCTGTTTTGTGAGTATCAAACTATAAATAATTTAGCTCGTCCTTCTGGTGACAAGGGAGAAAAAAAAGTATGACACGTCTTTGCCGCTTTTCTCTAAAATACATGTAATATCAAAATTAAACTACCCACAGTACACCTTACTGCTGTTTATTTAGGGTAAATGAAGACGGATCAAACATTTTTAGAACGGGGAATTTCAATAGAGGGGTGCAGAAGGCAGAGATTGGAAATAAAAATAAATTTAGATTCCCAAATGCGAAACGCTTCGTCTGGTGCCCGACACTGGAGAGCCGGGCCCCCACCCCGGCGCTGGGGACAACTGTGGCGGTGAGGCCCTCGCACGCCTGCTCAGTTGCAGCGGGTCAGCACTGCTGAGCGAGCACGGCAGGGAAAACAGACCAAGGACTGGCCTTGTCTATCCTCTGCCTCTACTGTTTCAGCAGTATGTGGTTTTTCATTTAGACGTCCACGTGAATTACAAAGAAAAAAAAAACCTTGATGTGTGCAAAGCCAACATATTAATTTTTTAACCTATACGTTGATGACATTGATGGAAACCGGTTTCCACAAGTCCCAGTGGAGGCATCAAGCCTTCCCAGCCTCTCTGCCCCCAGAGTGAGCCCAGAAAGGCCTCTGTGAGCGCCGTGTTCTGAGGCTCTCTGCTTAGAACACGGTAGAGGCCGCGGGGCTGCTTATCGGATTCCTGGGGAGATGCCTGAGCACAGACGCTTTCATGATGGGGTAAGGGACGGAAGCCGACTGCCAATCAGATTAACAGCCTGCTTGTCATCTGTGAAAGTTGCTGATGAGGAGAAATGACCTGAGAAGCTAATATTTGCAAATAGTTATGCGAAGGGAACGAGAGCAGCGGCGAATGCTAAAAGGTCACTGAGCAAGGTGCTAATTTGGCATTAATCACCGCTCAGCCACAGTGGCAGAAGAGGAAAGCCGTACTCAGCACCTGTCACTCTGCCCGGGGGGAACGGGCCCCCAGCTGGTCGGCCTGGACGGCCCGCTGACCCTGGACACCGTGCGCTGGCTTCCCCGCGCGCTGGCACATGTGCCGGGTGCCTCACCCACGGGGTCGGCTGGACAAGTCTGGGGACTCTTGGATTTGATTCAGGGCACAGGACACTTTTGGGGAGGCGGGCGTAAGAGGTACAGATTAAACTGTGGGCGTTCCTGAGGGGACTATTTGTGATCCCGGGGGTGAGGTGACCTTGACTCCTGGGAGCCGCCAAAGCAACATTGGAGCAAAGCCGCGCATTTGCTGTTGGAACTACTGTCATAATGTTTCAGCACCATTCTACCCAAGCGCCCAGGGCGCACATCTCCCAACTGCAGGGACCATGCTCATGACAGCACATGATGCTGGGGCACTCTTTTCTTCTAAGACACTTATATTTCTATTGACTCTGCATGGCATGTGGATGACCCCCGTGTGACCACCCAGCTAGTGAACTGGGAATTTCGGGCACGTGGGAGTCTCACTATTACTCGGCAGAGACCCCGGATCCCAGCGCACAGAGGCTGTCCCTCTGGGCCATCGGCCCTCGGTGGAGGAGAACCTTCGCTACATGTCCATCTGTCTGCCTGCCCTGTTTAGCCACTGACTACTCTGCATACAGTAGCAGGGCAGGAAGTAGACTGTTCCAGAAACAACCTATCACCTCTCCCCTCTGCGTCCAGCTCCAGGCCACCGTCACCCCCCTCCCGGCGTCCCCAGGCCGCTACCTTCGCCCCCGCGGCCCCCGTTCTGCCGAGAGTGGTTTTCCAGAGACTGGTTTCACCTCCCATCTGTGAATCATTTCTGTCGCTTTCTTTTTGTCACTGTGCTCCTCAGTCTCTTCTTCCTTTACCGCTTTTTAGAGGGTTTTTACTTCTTAAGTGAGAGGTGGTAATAGAGGTGCTTTATCTGCCATTCTGAGCCTGCCATGCTGACTTATCTACCAGTTTTTTTCCCCCCACATTCAATTTTTAGAAGAGAGATGCAAAGAAGAATACCTAGGCATTTCAAAAAGAATAAAACGACCTCTTTATTTCTGCTACTCCACAGTGTCTGAGATACAAAAACACTCAAAATCCTTAATGATTGCTTATTTTTTCGTAAATATTCCACAATAATGAGTCACTGTTACCTCCACCAGGAATAGTACCCCCTCCTTCAATGCTCTGTATTAACAATTATTCCTGAAAAGAATGGAAACAAAGGGATAAGGGAAGGGAAGGCACTTTACAAAGCTCCAGTGTGGCCAGCAAGCCTATTGCTAAATGACTTGCAAATGTTTCTCCCATTTACTCCAAAGGCAAGACAATAAGAGACCTATTACTGCCCCCCTTTTACAGACGAGAAAACTGAGGCCCAGAGTCACGTGACTTCGAATGGCAGAGAAAAGGCTTAAATAAAAGAACATCTCCATCCAAAATCTGTCAACTTCTTTTCGCATAATGCCTCTGCTGATAAAAACTCTCGTGGTCCTCAGTTAACCAAAAATTAAATTAACTAGAATGCTCCTTCCCCCAAGCATTTCCTTCATGGAGACTTTACAGCAGTTTTCCACCTGAACATTTCCCAGGCTGGTTGGAGGTGAAGACGTTGCATCAAGAGGCTTTCTGCAGAGGTCAGCAACAAAGGGCAGCAGGGGCTTCGGCGGCGGCAGCAAGGCTGATGCTTTAGTAGTTACGAGAATACAGCTTCTGAGCCCGGAAGCCACACCTAATCCTTGTCGATCTTCCCCCCTACGAACCCCTTAAGCACCAGAGAGCTGAGTGGGGGGAAGCTGTCGAGGTTGCATGTAATTAAAAAGTACATCTAAAGAAGATCAAATCTCTCAAACAACGGCAAAGAAGTTCAAAGTTCCCCTGAACTCCTGAAGTCACAGAGCTCCTGAATCCACCGTAGGGGGCAAGGGAGGACCCGAGAGGTCCAGCAGGCGACCTCGAGCCTGGGTGGTGGGGGTGGAAACGGCGTGGGGCCGTTTTCAGGGGGATGGCTGGCTAGGGGGCTGCGTGTGGAAGAGGAGCTATGGAGAGGGAAGCTGCCGACTCTGAGAGGGAAAGACCGGTGGGCTCAGGCCTGGGGGAGGAGGTGGGGAATGGGGTTTGGGATGTGTGCCATGGGCTGGATGCCTACTCCTCGCAGGGCTCAGCAGCGACCCCGGCGGAGCCCCTGCATGCTCCCCTGCACTTGGTCTTTTGCCTGTCTGCTCCCAAAGTTCACTCTTCTGTCCTGCCTCCAACAGCCCCTCTGCCCATTCCTCAAAAAGCTAAAAATTAAAAATACAACCGCCGTATGACCCAGCAATCCGATCCGACCCAAAGGAGAAGAAATCAGTGGTGCAAAGAGATGTCTGCACCCCACGCTCACCCCAGCATCATTCACAACAGCCAAGACATGGAAACGACGTACGTGTCCACAGATAAAAAGCTAAAGAAAACGTGGTGCGTTTATGGACCATAATTCAGCCACGAGAAGGAAGGACATCTCACCATTCGCTACAACACGGATGAACGGTGAGGACATCGTGCTAAGTGAGACGAGTCAGAGAAAGACAAGCATCGTATGAGCTCACTCACATGAGGGATCCCGATCAGCGGAGCTCATAGAAACCGAACAGACGCAAGGGTGTGGAGAAACGGGTATTTTATTTATTTATTTTTATTTATATATTTATTTATAAATATATATATTTTATATTTTAACCATAAATAAATAATAAATAATAAGCAATAAAATAATAAGCACATAAATAATAAAAATGATTTTTATTAAATTTTATTAATTAATATTTATCAATAATTTATTGATATTAATATTAATGTCAATAAAATAATATTGTCTATTAAAACAATAAAATAAATGATAAATAATAAAATAATTAATAAATAAATAAACTTTATTTATTAGGTAAGTAAGACCTGAGGATGTAATGTACAAAGTAAAAATCTCTGGGCATTGACAACTGTCCCCTGTGCAGCTAAACTGTCCCCAGCTGGGAACCGCTGCTGTAAGTCACACTCCTGGCCAGTGATATGGGCAGGAATAAAAATTCTTTCTTCATAGTTAAAAAGAAAAGGAAAGGAAAGCAAGCAGCCCCCTGCTGTGGGGCGATGGCTACACAGCGTCTCCCTAACCGCAGTCTCGGCCCCGTGCAGACGGCTGCGGGGGGGCGGCAGCCTCGCCACTCACGCCCCCCAGCATCGGGCTCTGCGCGCCCGCGTCCTGAGCCTCTCTAGATCCAGCTCCGTCCCTACCCCGGGCGGAGCCCAGACCCGCTCTTGGGGCCTACCTCGGGTGCCCCCCCCCCGATGCGGGGCTGGTCTCCCCCATCCCCCCGTCCTACTGGCTGCGACCCCATAACTGTGCCCCCTCCCAGCTCGCTGCTATTTCCTTGCATTTCACTGTGGGGAGGACAGCCCCATCCTGAGCACACGTGGTGGTGACATGCTCGCTGTTGATCGCCAGCCCTTCTGTTGGACACGTGGATGTGGGGACGTAGGGAGCTGACTCGGCCCCTGGGAACAGACTCCATCAGGTTCCCCTGGCCCGGCCCCTATCCCACTCCAAACTTTTCTCCCTGCCCCCAACTATCCCAGACGAGGTTCCCATGTGCCCAACAGCTGGAAGGTGCTGTTATGAAGAGAACGGTTTTGAATCCAATTGACCTGGAAATACCACCATGGCTCCTAACTCCTTGGGAACAAGTCACCCAAGTTCTTCGTCTGTAAACGGATAAGCTCGTCACAAGGCAGGTACAAGCGCAGGGACGCGTACGTGTGCCCGTGGGCCCGGCTTGGAGAGAGTGCTGCAGGAACTCGGGGGCAACGGTCCTCCTGTAGGATTGGGAGCAGAGCCCTCGGCCCTGCTCTGTCCCTGGGCTCCCTCCGTCTCTTCTGCCGGCACTGTCCTCCCCACCGGGGCCCTGAAGGTGTTTGGGGCCAGTGTCCTGGCTCGTGAAGATGAGCATCCTGAGCCCCGAGAAGTCCCGCAACCCCGCTCACGGCTCACAGCAGAGCGGCACTCGGAGCCCCGAGCACAGACCCCTTTCTCCACACTCTCCTGTTCCACGATACCAACATCTCATTAAAAAATACAGACTTCTTTCTTTCATAAAAGAGGCTGTGCCCTAGGGGAGTGGAATTTTCCAGGCCGCCTGATACAGCAGATCCCACGTTTTGGGTTTCCCTATTAGCAACACTGTCTCGAGTCTCCTGATTCACAGGTGGGCGCTCCTGGCAGAGAGGCCTCAGGAAAGCTCTGCAGCAGGCGGCCCGGGCAGGGCTGAGGTCGTGGGCCCGCCCGTGCGCCGCCGCTTCGTTCTTCCCTGGCCTCACCAGAAAATAATGAGGTCGAGTGCTGCCCTCCGCCAAAGGGTGCGGAGTCCCACCGGCCCTGAGGTACCGAAGCCGGGCCCGGCAACCACATAAACACATGAGAAACGAGCCAGCCATGTGCCCCCCTCACACACACGCACACGTGTCCCGGGAGAGGCGCCTTGGTTGGAGGAGGGGTGGGCTAGGATGGCCCTCTGAGATCAGCAGGAAGCTTTGGCTCCTAACTGTGTCTGCAGCTACAGGGTTTCCAGTTTTGCAAAAAATAGCATCTCGTCAGGAAGCTCGCAGGTAATGGAATCTACAGGACTATCTGAAACCTCAAAATCTTCCTGCTTCAAAAAGAATCGGCCCCCAATTTGGAGGAACGAAAGAGACAACAGGGTTGAAAACATAGGGAATAAAAGACAATGAAGGCTCCCAGTGTTGGGCAATGCGCTCCCTGGCTTTTTTTACATCTTTGTCTGAGGCCAATAATAACGCACGTTGCTTGTGTTGGGCAGATGACGTTAACAGTTACAGAAGAGCTTTAAGATTCCGGCCACCGGCTATCTGGACAGGAGGGCGGCGGCCCCGCCCCTGCCAGCGCTGCGGCTGCCCAGGCTCATCCCGCATGTGCCTCTCAGCTCCCCACAACATCACGATGTGCCCGTGGGTCTGTCCACCTTTAAAAATATTTTACATTTTATTTATGTATTTGAGCAAGCGAGAGAGAGAGAGAGAGAGCGAGCATGAAAAGGGGGCGTGGCAGGCAGAGGGAGAGGGAGAAGCAGGCTCCCCGCTGAGCAGGGAGCCTGATATGGGGCTCGATTTCAGGACCCCGAGATCATGACCTGAACCGAAGGCAGACACTTCACTGACTGACCCTCCCCACCCCGCCCAGGCACCCCTAGGTCTGTCCACCTTTTGGAATAAGGAAGGAGGTGTGCGTTATTCATCTTGGTATGAAACAATGCGCGTTGGCCCTAACGGCCCTTTCGCTGAACGACTACGTCTTGTCCAAACAGAACAGGGTTGGTTATAGTCAGCAGAGCGTCCACGGATGACAGCAACATGAAACTGCTTCGAATCCCAAGTGCGCTGCGGCCAGGCACGGCGCTGGCGCTGGGGATGGCAAGTTTCCACACCCGAGGTCAGCGTCATCCGGCGGCGTGGGTCAGCAGAGGAAGACGTCCCACCACCGTGGGAACACGAGACTGTGTGCGGCTGGAGAGAAGCAGCAGGGACGCCGCCGGACAGGGTGGGTGTGTGGCAGCGGGGTTCATTCCTCCAGGGGAATCCGGAAAGCCTGAGCCACGGCCTTGAATGAGGCACAGGCATTCCCCAGGCGGAGGAGGCAGGGAAAGGCATTTCAGGAATAGAAAACGAAGAAGGTGGAAACCCGTCCGGCACGCATGGGGAAGTGTCAGCCCCTCTGGAAGTTGAGGGGAAGCACTTCTGGGTGCGGCACGGACTTGGTCCGGTGAAGAACGGAGTCACCGAGGACCCCGAGGAGGGGACTGTGGGGAGTAGGAGACGGTGGGACGTCACGGGGAGGAGGGAGGGGGGGCCTCGGGCTGGATTTGGGCACAGAAGTGCTCCAGGCTGCTGGCTGGTGTGGGTGGGAGGGCGGCAGAGCGACTCAGGGGTGAAAACTTGGAAGAAAGAGCGGGATCGGGGGTGAGGGCATTGGGGTGTTAGGGTGGAGGAGAAGGAAGGGGTTTCCGGAGAAAAGGCCCATGTTCAGGTGCCTGTGGGGGGTTTCGGGGGCATCGGCTGCCCGGCGACAGAGTGGCGACTGAAATCCCGAGAGAGAAGACCTCTCCAGGAGAGCAGGAAGAGCAGGGACAGAGGGCAGCGCACCTCTGGGGAGCAGGCACCCGTGTCCTCACAGGACTGCGGGAAGAGCGGTCAGGAAGGGGAGGGGGGGAGGAGGAGGAGCTTCTGACACCACGGAAATTAAGAGTTTATGCCGTTCTTTTGTTCCGAGTGGACAGGAATTTCCATACATAAAATCAAGGCTCCTCCTGCTCAGTTTTTAAAAAAAAATTTTTTTAATTAAAAAAATTTTATTTACATTCCATTAATTAACATACAGGTTCAATATGTTAATTAACATATTTGGTTTGGAGGTAGGGGTCAGTAATTCATCAGTCTTATGTAACACCCAGTGCTCATTCCATCACATGCCTTCCTTAATGCCCGTCACTCAATTACCCCGTCCCTCCACCCACTTCCCTCCAGGAACCCTCAGTTTGTTCCCTATGAAGAGTCTCTTAAGGTTTGTCTCCCTCTCTGATTTCATCTTGTTTTATTTTTCTCCTCCTTTCCCCTGCGCTCTTCTGTTTTGTTTCTTAGATTCCACATATGAGTCCCATCGTTCGGTATTTGTCTTTCTCTGACTGACTGATGTCGCTGAGCATAATACCCTCTAGTTCCATCCACGTCGTTGCAAACGACAAGATTTCATTCTTTTTGGTGGCTGCGTAATATTCCATTGTGTGTATATTCCACATCTTCTTTATCCGCTCACCCGTCGATGGGCATCTGGGCTCCTTCTACCGTCTGGCTGCTGTGGACGCTGCTGCTATAGACATTGGGGTGCAGGCGCCCTTCGGATCACCGCGTTTGCATCCTCCGTTCTGCTCAGTTATGGAAGGGGAATCTTTGGGTTTCCCTTGTGGGACAAGCGCTAAGGAAGGCAGAGCTATGTGCAGGTGAGACGGCTGACCTTCAGCAGCAAGGGCTGCTCTGCCCGCAGACACACAGAGCACCGGAGAGCTGGGGGCACTCTCTGCCACTCCTGCAGTTCGGGGTCTGCCCACAGCCGGGCTCCCTCCTCAGCCTGCTTTCTGACGGTAAGGAGTGGCATTTCGTCGGTCCGTCTCGCGATTCTTGACCTTCTCCCACGCACAGCGAGGGACCTTGGTGCTCTCTCAGGGGAGGAGTGAAACAGCGCCAAGATCCTCTGCTTCAAGAAAATCAGGTGGCTTTTCTAGTCATCAGTTGCTTTTGCGACCACTTGGAGTCTGTCATCTCTCTCCGCATCATTAAAATGGTCTGGCAAAGGGATTAAGTGCTTTCCCGCCTGCAAAAGCATCTCAACAGGTGTGTCTGATTTCCCGCCACCCGGGGGGGGGGGGGCAGCATCTCAGCAGCTCAAATCCTGTAATGCCGAACCCCCAGGGTGCACATTTTTAAGAGACAGACATACACCCAAATAGATATATGTAATTTATATATCTCTCCAAGATCTCAGAGAAATCAATTTTTTTTTTCATTAAAATGTGCTCTAGTGAAACGAATGTCAGCGCCAAGACCAGGTCATTCGCTAGGACCCCACGAGGTGATTTCCTCGTGGCAGAACATGGACAACGTTAATAGGAGCTGTATTGTGACAACTGAAATAAACAGCATGATTTCTCTCCTGATAGGAAAAAAAAATCTTCTTCCCTAAGGAGAAGGTTCCTTCACCTCTTCCTTTCCCCAAGTTCACTTCTCAATTTGGAGTCACCCAGCTCCAAGAGGTGACGGTGGTGTGAGTACTAGTTTCTGGATTAACACTCTGTGGTGTGTGGAGATGTCTAGGGAAACTCTATTCTTCTAGACGCCGTGTCCCTTATCATTTGTCAGCCAGAACCCGGTCACAAACCACGCCGGTGTCACGCCGGTGTGGGGAACGGGAGGCCGGTGCGTGGGCCGGCGGTGAGCTGGGGGGGGGGGACCCCATCACAAATGTTCTCGCAGCTCTCTTGAGAGAAGCGTGCACCAGCTGACCCAATTCTTCTTGTTTACTGTCCAACAGGAGGCGGGAAAGAGAAATGGGAGGAAATACAGCAGTCTATGCCATTTACAATTTTATCTTTACATGTACTTCCATTTTTATCTCAATACCCTTCTGGACTTTTCTATTGACAAGAGACGATAAATAAAATAATATGACGGTATGACAAACAGTCCGGCAGTTTCTTTTCTTCTTATTTACAATATATCTGAGAGCTTGTGCATTTGGAAATGAATGGAACGTAACAAAGAATGTGTTTTAATCAGCTTTGTACTGGGCGAGAGAAGTGAAGGTGACAGAAGGCAGCTCTGCGGTGGGCTTATTTACCTATTTGTTTGGGGATGAGCACAAATTGGTAGACAGAAGACAGGATTTACCATGACTGGACACTAGAGTGACCCAAATATCCGATTCGAGAGACAGGAGCTGATAAGCTGTTTTTTATTTAAACACCTAAAAAGCACAATCTACCGCTTCATAGTATAAGATCCATAACCAACAGAAAAACTGGGACTCTGGGCAGTCTGGGTGGGCGAGAGGGGTAAGAGAATCTATTTTTCATGAGAGTAGGTCAATTTTCTGAATGCCAGTCTAAAATTATTGAGAATGTAATTAGGAACAATAACAGATCACTTTTAGCTTTAATTAAGACATTCCTTTGAGGAAATGTGCCAAATGTGCAAATCTGGGCACAGCGCCCAAGCCCGCCAGGGCGGCTGATGCCCACCCGAGGCTGTGAGTGAGGACGGGCAAGGCTATGAGCACGGGAGCCCTTGGCAGGGCCTCCGAAGGCTCCGTCCTCCTCTACCACCCAAGCTGGAGGAGCCTTCTGGCCGAGAGTTCCTTTCAAACTTCAAAAGAGAGATGCAAAAAATTTAGAGGTTGGTAGATCTGTAGGAAGAACATCACTGCACTTACTAGACTGTAAGGGAGGGATTAGAACCACATTCACTTTTCCCTAATGGCCACTAAGCCACCATGTTAAGGACACAAGCAACACTGCCTGGTGATCTCTGCCTCTGCGGCCTGGGGGGCTCAGTGCCCGCCCCCCTGCCCTGCTCAGCTTTCCCTGGTCCTTCGCCACCTGACGCACCGCTCACCGGACTTGTTAGTCTTGTTCATCCGGGGCTCCCCACGAGCTCGCAAGACTAGGAGCCTCGGACGGTGCCTGATGTTTCGTTAGGTGCTCGATAAAAACCTCCTGAGTGGGGCACCTGGGTGGCTCAGTGGGTTAAGGCCTCTGCCTTCAGCTCAGGTCATGATCCCAGTGTCCTGGGATCGAGCCCCGCATCGGGCTCTCTGCTCACCGGGGAGCCTGCTTCCCCCTCTCTCTGCCTGCCTGTCTGCCTACTTGTGATTTCTCTCCTGTCAAATAAATAAATAAAATCTTTAAAACAACAACAACAACAACAAAAAACAAAAAAAACCTCCTGAGTGAACTCGGTGTGGAGGTCTGGGGACAAGACTTTCCTTCCCGCGTCTTGGGGACAGCTCTGCCAGGCTGGCTGCCTCAGGCCCAAGGGGTAACAGTGTCACTGAGGACCATCCTGCTCTGGGCCCTCAGCCACACTGCAGATAGCCGGGTCTTCTCTGCCTCAGTGTCTCCCTTGCGACTCCATATTCCTGAGCTTCCCTAGCATCGGACCCCATGGCATCTGGCCACCCCCTTCTGACCTGGGTGCCCCCACCTGACCTGCTCCCCCTGAAACCCACCCGTGCATCCAGCCCTGGGAATACGGCATTTCCTCTGTGAAAGTTTCCCAGGCCCTCAGTAACAATGACTCTTCCTCTTTGGGCGTGGGGTGCACTTTTTTTTTCTTATTGTGGTTAAATATACTTAACAGAAACATAACCCTTTTCGAGTGTATAGTCCTGTGGCCTTAATTCAGGTTGTTCTGCAATCGTCACCACCAGCCATCTCCAGAACTTTATCATCTTCCCAAACTGAAACTCTGTCCCCATGAAACACCGAGCCCCCCCCAACCCCTGGCACTCACCATCTACTTTCTGTCCCTGTGAGTTTTATACGAAGTGCCTCGTATAAATGGACCCACACAGTATTTGTCCCCTTGGTGACTGATTTATGTCACTTAGTCCTCCAGGGTCACACATGCTATAACGTTTGTCAAAATCCCCTTTCTGTTTAAGGCTGGATAATATTCTGCTGTAAGGAAGGACTGCATTTTGTTTATCTGGATCATTAGTGAAGTCGGTCATCTTTTCACGTGCTCGTTGGCCATTTGTACACCATCTTGGGAAAATGTCTATTCGAGTCCTTTGCTCGGTGTCTTAGATCGAGGGTGTAGGTTGCTTATTGTGTTGTAGGAGTTCTTTACATATTCTAGGTATTAATCCCTTATCAGATCTAGGATTTGCCAATATTCTCCCTGTTTCATGGGTTGCCTTTTTGCTCTGTTGATAGTGTCCTTTGACGTGGAACTTCCTTAATTGTGATGGGGTCCAAGCTGTCTATTTTTCTTTTGTTGCCTGCGCTTTTGGTGTCGTAGCCAAGAGAGCATCACCAAATCCAATGTCATGGAGCTTCCCCTGGGTTTTCTTCCAAGGGTTTTACAGTGTTCGGCCTTTGGTCGTTTGGAATATGAGTGTGCAGCCCAGGGTATAAAGCACACGCGTGCACACTGTTCACACTGGTTGAAAGCACTCTGTGGCCGGTGGTGCCCGTGTCCTGCCCGCGGCCTCTGCTGCTCACGGACAAGCCCAGGGCCCTCTGCTAGCACCTGCGGGTCCCCACCTGAGGTCACTCCCTGGTCAGGTTTCTGGCTGGTCGTCCGTGCCAGTCTCAGCCTGTCAGCAACCAGTGTTACGTGTGGACTGGCCCTTGTGGTTCTTATTATGATTAGAAGACACCCTACTGCAACAACCACTGGGGCTGCTTGGACGAAATGAAGGTTTATTAGTCACGAGACTTGGGGATTAGGCAGCCCCACTGGGGCCATGCTGGGAGGAGGCAGGTAGAGGGAGATCGAGAGAGACAGGGGAAAAGGCAGAGTGTATGGGCTGGGAGTTCTGCTTCTATGGGGCTTGAGGGTGGGGGGGGCCTACAGTTTCGCAGGCTTACTCTTTATTGGTGCATTAAAAACAGTAATTTAAAACTAGTAACTAGGAAAGTGTCTTTGCTAGACAAAACCAAGAACAAAGGAATTCAATCCCGAGTCCCTGGAGAAAACAGAAAATTAACTTAACAAATGCTCTGAGCACAGGAGAGAAAGAAAAAACTAAAAAGGAGATAAATAAGAGAGAAAGGGGTCAGAGTCTGTTCAGCAGAACAGACCTCAAAAATCACAACCGTGCCCTCCTCCTTAAAATACAATATGGATCTTTAGAAAACCAGACTAAACCAAAGCTATTTTCTCTTGCTACGGATACTACTGTTCAACCCAGAGACTAGAAATATGGCCGTCGGAGCGCCAGGTAAATTCACAGTCTGGTTATAAAGCAGCTCAGGAAACCACGCAGCTGGGGGCAGTCCCAGGGCTGTTATGTTTTGAAGACTTTGCTTGATTGGAACAACATAAAATAGAACGCTTTATATTTTATATCCTTCCCCAGCCGTGTGAAAACACACAGAGTGGAAGGCCAATGTGGGGAAAAACGGATTTCTCAAGGCTCTGGTTCCTCACCAGAAGGGGCACCCACGGACCAAGAGATGACCCTCTTTTGATTTCTCCGTATAAGGCTGATACCTTAAATAAAACCAGACCTTTTCAAATTAGAAATCCAAAGCCAAATAAAACCTCTCATTTCCATGTTGAATGTTTCACAAAACTAAAATTCTCAAAGGGGTTATACACAGAACTGAAGAAAGATTTTATCAATCACTTGGCATTTTCTTATGTATCCCCACTCTGAACACAAATGTTCACACAGATATATTGATGAACATTTCCTCTGCCATGTTTTGAGGTCATCAATTTCTCATTTATGTCATCCTAGAGGAGGGCGAACTCTAAAACAGAAAATCTTGGTGGGATTTCTATCCCAACCACCTCAAAGCAACTGTGAACTGTAAATGTTCCCAAACAATAAACAGTAAGCGAACAACCTGAGGGACAACCAAGTCCTTCAGCCAGATGCTTTCCAAAATCAGTTCAGGAATGGAACTGTGCTCCGTTTTCTGACATTAGGATAAAGGAGCATTTCCCTCTGGACAAAGGATCTTTTTTCCCTCTGGACAAAGGACTTTACCTCACCTCGTGTCTAGGCGGGGCTGGCAAGGGCTGGACCCTCTATCAACAAGCGGCACTGACTTCCCACTGTGCCAGGGCAGGGGCTGGATGTGGCCTCATCAGCTCTTTAGCAGCCTGAGTGAGGAGCCCTGACCCTGAGCAAAATAAATAATCGGGCTCAGAATTGGGCTGCAGAAGAGTGCCACATCCAGTCTGAGCACGCGGGTAAGACAGGAGCGTGGGTCTTGGCGCTCTCTGTCTCTCTCTCCCTCCCATCCATTATGTGCACCCTTTCTCCCTCTATCTCTGGGAATTAGGTGAGTCATTGTCCTTGATGAGGAGCATAGCAAACAAGGCCATGGAATGAGACGGAATACATGAATGCTTTGAGAATGAAGAATGGGAAATCATAACTGTAGAGGTAGTTCCCCGTCTGTTTCCCATCTCTCTCTCTCTCTGTTGTTTTGGGAAGTTGCTATATCAGAATTACCCTTGGGTGTCACAACATAGGTACAAACAAATCCGGAAATCTTAAGAGAAGAAAATATTTCTTTTCCTGTCTGCCCTAGCTTCCATTAAATGAATAAAGTCAGTCCCACAGTGCAAGAATAGAGTACTCAGCTAGAATAAGACATTTTCTGATATGACCCAAGGTTATCTATTTAAACCAACTGGTTCTCCACTCAACCTGCTATGAAGCAAGGTTTTTTAAAATGTCAACACAATCTCATTTATATTTTGGTCTAAAATCAACACCAACAATAAATCTAAGGTTGATGACAAGAGATGGAGAGAATACAGGAAGTGGAAGCTGGGTGTATAAAGAAATAAGTGTACAAAAACAGAGCTAAGATCCCTCTTAAGATACATACGTACAAATACATTATCACGAGTGTTATTGAGAGGGGAGTGTATTGTTGGGGGAAACATGAGAGGTCTGTTCACACAGACAGGAAGGCAGGTGAATAAAAAAATAAAGCCCTAATCCCATTAATACGGTTGTTCAAATATATTAAGAAAGAAGGCGGTCAGTTGGGCCTATTTAAAATGTGGAAGGTCGATGATTACTCAGCAACTCTGGACTGTGCAAACGATCAGTTCAAACAAATGAACACTAAGCGCATTTCACATACTTAGTAGTCTTCTGTAGTTTTAAAGCAGCGTGGGTGCTCGGCTTTCTGTGAGGCAGCAGGAATAACAGATTTATAGAGAATTTATAGGAAATCCAAAAGCAATTACGGCAAATCATTAAACAACAGGCACTTCCACCAAACCTCTCCCAAAGCTTCCAATGAGAGGATACCATCTATTTATTCCAAAATTTGACTTAGTCTCTGTTCAATCCCTGAGACAACTCGCCGATAAGCAGTAAAATGCCCGATAAGCCTGCACACAGGGAGAGAGGGAAAGGGGCTGAAGGCAGGATGGTACTCTCTGGGTAACCAGATCGATCAGCCTCAGGATGCCTGGTGAAACTCACCGAGGGAGACAGAGGGGACGCATTAGGAGCCTGGAGGCGACCCCATATGACTGAGTGTAAGTCAAGAATTCTCCCCAGAATTACTCCTCCAGAAAGAGGGATCTGCCTTTGGTTGAGTCTTTGCAAAGTGTCTCAAAGAAACAAATATTTTTATTTTGAAATTTAAATAAAAATTTAAATTTTTATTTTACATTTTTTATTTTAAAATTTTAAGTTTAAATATTTATTTGAAGCCTAAGTACTGTTTGGGAAAGACACAATAGCCTAAAATAACCTCAGTTGAAAGGTTGGTTACTTGAAGGAATCTGTTTTTAGAAGAGGCATAGAAATATAACATGGGTTTTGTAATTATTTTCTGGGGCTAGGACCTCTCACGGGTGAGTGTAGGTTCCTGTTGTGTGAAAGACTCTTAAACATCATCTGAGAAGCGAAACGTGACCGTGCTTCTGCGCATGCGTAAAGCGTGACGAGAACGCTCTTCACGGGCCGGTCCAGGTGTCTCCACGATACCCGGACACATGGGCAGCACCGTGCTGAAAGGGTTGCTTTTGAGGTAGAAAAAGGGGCAGAGATAAGACTATCCCACGCATATTTGTTGTTATTTACACAAAGAAAAATAACAAAAATAATTCAGCACAACAGACGAGGAAATCATTCTCTTACAACCAGGCTTTTGTAAGTAACAGTTGTAGATGAGGATGCCCTGAACGATGATGAAAGTGACCAGTCTTATATACATTTATAAATACACTTCTTTTCCCAAACCTGGTCCAAAATTTACTCTCCTCAGAGTCTTTTCTGGTTAGTTAATTTCAGCCCACTCACTAATTAGCTTAGTTTGACATGTAGTTTCAGTTTCCAGAGCACTGAAAACCACATAGGGTTTTACACCTATTCTTAAGACTTTTTTATTTGTATCTTCTAAGTCAGTGCTTCTCAAACCTGCAGAGGGGCCCAAGGGGGCACCACCAGGGTACCCCATGCACATGCAGAGTCTAAATCAGGTTCTCCATCTAACCAGCCACCAGGCGAGGCCTGTGGAAGGAGGCAAGGCCTGGGACCCCCAGCAGGGAAGCAGCAGCAGGAGGGACCTGAGAGGAGTCTGAGGGTCTCTGTGCAGCACTGACATCCCCCAGAGTGTAGACAACATCCGCCTATGGAACCTCAGTCCTGCAGAAGGGGAGGCAGGGGGTAGACGGGCAGAGCCTTGGCTCGGTCTGTCTGTCTCTCACGCGGGAAGGTCAAGAGGGGACCAATGTGCACAAGGAACAAGGAAATAATGAAAATGGGGCCGCCACGGTACGTAGGAAAAGACTCCCGGATCAGGCGAGCAGGTACGAGTTAGGGCTCAATAAGTCAAAGAGGTCAAAGATTAGGGAAGACAGTGGCAGGGAAACCATGAACAGAATTAAAGATCCTGAGAGCGGACCGTTTTTGGAGACTATAAGAATACTAGGAAACACTTCCTACCTGGTAGGCGTGGGCGGACACCGTGCCGGTCATCTCGCATTCGTCATTATGTGTATTTTCTATTGCTCCCATTTTGACAGAAAATTGAGACTCACAGGTAGGTCCCCTGCTCAACCTCATGGGGCAGAGCTGGGATATAAACCACCATCTAGCTCTACCGCTAGAATTTGTGCCCTTAACTACTACCCAGCCGACTCCAGTGAGAAGGCCCAAGGTGCGACCATGCACAAGCCGCCCAGGTGAGAGCCCAGAGAAGAGAAGACTGAACTGTGCTCAGCCACACTTTGGGCAGCTGTTTTTTTTTATCTAGAAAGTTTCATCGCCATAATCAAATAATATTTGTCCATGTAGGTAAAATGTGCATCTAGCATAAAATTAACTTGAGAAAGGTGTTCAATTATGTCAAAGAATTCAGGCATTTTAAACTAAATAACATTATTAGCTCACTACAGGGAATGATATACTGAAAGCCTAACGGAAAGAGGTGTTCAATTATCCAGAGAATTCGGACCAAAAAATCTACTTGCACTTTAATCAGCAGGCTTGGCAGCCTCGATGGTTCTGGATACAGTAGATAATGACTATAATTTATGTGAACTGAAAATTCTATTAATTTCCCTATACCTTTTTTGAAGTTCCATCATTAATTGCTACTAATGCTTCCTAATCAAGACGGAGCCAGTCACCGAAACAATTAACCTATTTCTGAAGGTGCAAATGGAAAGATAATTCATCAATTTCCTAATTTTTCCCCCTGCTGCAACATCCGCCCGGCCTTTGTCACTAAATACTCTTCTACTCAGAACGCACAGCGGCTGCTGTCAGCAATCAGGAGAAAACAAAGAATGTGTTCATTCGTACGGGTCACTCCTGTAGTTGTGGGCGAGGAATAATCATTAGTTAACTCATGTAAGAACCTCAGGTGCAACCACAATCTCCACTCTATGGACGTTCAGTGAGCTAGATTCCCGCAAAGAAATACACCTCCAAATCCAATCTGTTTATGAAATTAGAGGATAATGTTTGGTGGGTCCTGACAAGCAAGCTGTGCTAATGGGTAGCGGCTTCGGCACCCGAGCCCTCTCCCGCAGCAGCGGGGGCCCCATGTGCTCTGTGGCCGTGGCAGGTCATGGGCCCTATTCAAGGCCGGGGCCAGGAGTCCCGGGGCCCAGGAGTCTGAGTTCTGGTGTTCCGGCCCCCCAGCTGCAGGAGAAGAGGCTTATGCTGTGTGAGGACTAAATGAAATAACCTATGTAAGGTGATTCTAACCCACATCTGGCACACATGAGGTACTCAACATACCGAATGCCCCAAAATATCTGACTAAAAACATGATATTAATAAAAGAACCCAACATTTACTGAATGAAAACAAATTTTCTTTTGATAAGTCATGTGATGGCTTTGGAATGTCATATATTTTTAAAAGGGTTCTTAAATACCAACATGTTAATGACCTTTTATGTATACGTATTGTGGGGTCAGACTTGGTTCCACAAGACCCCCCCGACCCACACCGTGAAATCTAAGGGAGAAAAGAGCATAAGCCCCTACCAGCCCATCGAGCAAAACGTGAGCCAACGGAAGCCCACCAGTGGGCGGACCAGGAATTCTTCCGTGGCCTGAAACCCAGTATGGGGTATCCTGAGGGGCCCTAAGGGTGACCGGGCGATCCAGGCCGGCTTTTCATTGCGGTCAGGTTCCTGCGAATCCTGCTAGAAATATGGCTTCTGCCTCCCCTCTCTGATAAACACAAGGGATTACTGCCCCTGTTTTACACGTAAGGAAACTGATACGTGGAAAGTCGAGCGATTTGGCCGAGGTCTCCTAGTGGCGGAGCCATTGAGAGAATGTGGAGCCAGATCCGCATAAGCCAGAGCCCGCGTGCGTAACCACCAGGCCCTACTGCATCTTACAGACCCTTGCAGGAACCCTCTGGGTGTTAGGGGGCAATCCGGACTCAAAACACCTCATGACATTTCCCTGTAAGCCACCCCAGAGGACACTGGGAGCAGAAGAGAGCGGCAAACCCACTCTGTGGGCACCTGCTCTGGGCCAGGCTAAGCGCCCACACCTCGAGGCCGTTCCCACTGCTCACGATGAGCCAGAAGGCCTGTTCTCCCGGCGCTGGAGTCTGGATGAGGCGGCTCTCTCCTGGCGAGAAGGGCCATGTACAGGCCTACTCAGCACCACAGCCCCGACCTTTCCACCCTGACCCCGCCCTCACCCCCATACCCTGTATTTGAGGAGGGGCTTATTCTGGGGCCCAGTGTTGGAGCTGGCCCCTCCCCCTGGAGTGGCCGCAAAGACCCCCTACGGGCTCTGGGCCCACACGGTCACACGCTCAGCAGGCCCCCTTCCCTTGAGGACGTGAAAGGGGCACAGAGCTTGTAGGACTTAACTACTCTAAATAGGAACTTGTGGAAATACGAAGGATTGCTAAAACACGGTTCCTAGAAGACAATTTCCGTCTCATTAATGGGCAATGGAAGCGGAGCAGAGCAATGACCAGTCTGAATAGTAGCAGGAGTTTATTTTCCACTTCTCGGGGAGAACTTTGGTGTCTTCCTACCAGATTGCAGAGCACATCTGCCGAGCTTGCCGGCGGCAGATATCCCCATCTGCTTCCCCCCGAGACTGCTACAAATCCTATGACGCTTTCCTCTAGCTCGTCCTCGGCCGCAGAGAAAGGAGAGAATGTGTCCCCGAGCACCGGCCCACTGCCAGGAAGCCCGGGGCCGGCCCGCCCAGCGTCCTGTTGGGAGGCCGTGGGGCCGGTGGACTGGGAGGCTTTCTGGGAAGCATCCTCCACAGGTTCCTTCACCTCTGTTCTATTTCCGGATGGAAACTGCTGACTTTGGTGACTAGAGATCATAGTGCTCATCTCTCCTGGTGATGGACACGCCCCCGCAATTGCCGATTACAACCTGAGTGATCGAATGGGCTGTGCGCGCCCCGGGATGGCAGCGTCCAGCTGGAAACTTGGACATGCTCTGTCCTGTGAGCAAACTGAGCACCGGGCTATCTATCACTTTCTCCTCATTGCTTTTCCTTGTGTTCAATGCTGGTTGTGATCACGGAGGGTGCAAAGTTCCCAAGGTGTCGGGGGTTCTGTGTAGATAACGTGGTCCGCGTTTCTGCCTGCTTGTATTCTGCTTGCTCCCTGGCAAGGGGGCGTCGGGCTCTGACTCTACACCAGGCGGTGGTGAAGCCCGAGGGCACCTCAGAGGGCGGGCTGGCCTGGAGGCTCTATTCTATGTGCAGCACAACCACTCAGACTTTAAGCTACAACCGGATAAAGAGAAAGAGGGAAGGCGGGTGGACAAAATTAACCGTCGAGGGTCAGATGAAGAGGCTGCTGTAGCAGGTCACAGGCCACTTGGGACTCGAGCTGATCCGCACATCACAGTGGGCGAGAATTCCCGCGGCCTTAATTAGGAATGCGGACCTGAGAGCTGAAGGAGCAGACGGGGCGGGGGAGGGGGGGGGCTCCTCTGAAGGCTGGCCCCTTCACCCCCATCACACGCATACAGGAACAGGAACACACACACTCCGAGAGGCGGGGAATTACAACAGACAGGAAAAGGGTAATGGGTGAAGAAATTCATTATTATCTTCAGTGCCACTTGGTAAACTTGAAAATTAACATGCCAAAGTCTCAGAGGGATGGCTGGAGGGGAAGCGTCAAACACGACTCGGGAGGGGCTGTGAGCCTCGGGGCGGTGCTGCTTCTCCCCGTGTCTCTCGGAACCCGGAGAATGTCCTCAACGCTATTTTCATCAGGAACAAAACGGAATGTAAGAGGCCCAGGAGGAATTGGGGTGGCACCGGTTCTCCGGCTGGTTTGCTGTGGGCCGTGAGCGCTCGCGACCAGCACCGCCCAGGACCAGCCTGAGCAGGGGAGGCGGCACCTGCTGCTCCCACTGTCTCGGCTACGTGCCCCACCCCCGGGTCTGCAGTGGTCTCCAGAGCACTGGTGTTGGCACGAGGGGCTGAACATAAACTCACATGCTGTGCACTTGCCAGGGACAGAAGTCAGGCGACAGTAGACGAGCAGCTCCCCATCTCTGAAGGGCATCTGCACCACCAGGGGGCTTGTTAAGGCACAGATTTCCAGGCCCTGCCCCCAGAGTTTCTGCTCCAGTAAATCTGGAGTGGGGTCTGAGAATCTGCACTTTTAACATGCGCCCAGGTGATGCCGACACAGCTGGCTGGGGTGCCCGACTTTGAGAACTGCCCGAACGCAGTGAGCACAGGTGAGAGAGGAGCAGGGCCCCAGCAACCTCTGGATTGTTAAAACTACAGGGGGAAAGAATTCCAATAGCCCTGAAATAAGAACTACCTTCACCCCATTCGGGTGAACTGTAGATACCTGACTACAATCTACGTGTTCATTAGTGTGGCAAAATAAAAGCTAAATAATCTTAATAACAAAGCCCATAATGGAAAACGTCCCTAAAAAAGAGATAGATTAATTTAAAGACTACGAAGAAATATCCCTTTTTGAAAAAACACTTCAGAAAATTTTTAAATCAAATTGATTCAGATGAATCAGAAAATCTGAATTGAATAAAAGCCCCATTGAGAGAGGTTGATAACATACTATAAATATGAAAACAGAAAGATCTTAGATCAGGAAAGATGGTTTTTTGATGAGAATACAAATTGCCAAAATTAAAAATGCAATAGACGCCCCAGAGAACAGACTGGATAGTGCATAAAATCAGATCAGTGAATTTGGCTGGAATTGAGAGATTTTCCTAGAATTTAGAGAAAGCAGATTAAATGAGCTATGATGAGAAGATGAGCAAAATGGAAGATTGATCCAACAGATCCAGTGTGAGCACAATAGGAATTCCAGAAGGTGAAAATAGAGTCTGTGAGAGAAACACATCAATCAAATTAACAATGTGGAAAAATTCCCTGACGTGAACAAAGAAGATTTGCATCTTTAAATAAAAAGGGCTTACTGAGTACCAAGAAAGAGAGAGCCACTATAGTCATACCTGGCAAAAAGTCTGAGCTTCAGGGACAAATCAATAAAACTTAACAGAGTCCAGATAGATGAAACACGGTATTAACCAGAAGAAAACAAAACCAAAACCCAAAACCCTCCAGATTTCTTCTCTGCAGCACGAAGTGCTGGAATAAAGTAACATCTACAATGTTTTCATGGAATTAAATTGCCAAAAATATTCTTTTATTCCTTTCTAAAGATTTATTTTTTAGATCTATTTTAGGGTGGGGGGAAGATTCTGTGCTGAGTGCAGGGCTCAATCTCCTGACCCTGAGATCAGGACCTGAGCCGAAACCCAGGGTTGGAAGCTTAACCACAGGCGCCCCTGTCGAAAACATTCTAAAGATGTCAGCCACTGGCTATGCCTTTTTCTAAAGGAGTCTGACAGTTGTATTCCGCGTGACACCCAGTGGTTTTCTGATAAACACGGAACAACCAGCCCTGATCCGTACCATTCGCCCATGTCCGAGGTCCAAGCACTCCGGCCACGGCAGATCTTCAGCCGCAAACGTGATGTCATGGAGTGCGGATTTGGGAGGAGATGCCCACAGTCACTCTCACTAACACACAACTGACCGAAACCCCTCTCTCAACCCTCAAAGTTAACTGGCCAGGACTCCTGGCTGTTGGAATCTGCCCATCACTTTACTGAAGGGAAAGACATGACTATGAGCCACCAGAGCTGCGTGGTTGTGATATAAAATCGAGTCTGGTGGCAAAAGAAGGAAGCAAAAGAGACTGGCGGAGGAGAGGACAGAGCCACAAGACCTCATGAGTAGCTGGAATAGAGCTCTGGGTCCAGGGAGTTCGTGTATCTGGCTTCTCACCCTGGGGATATCTTATTCTCGAGTTGCATGAGGCCGCCCCCTCATTTCCTTTGTTCCTATGAGCCCCCTGCCCGCATTTTTACACTGGAGCTAGCACGTTTATTTATTTATTTTTTTGATATTTTATTTATTTATTTGACGGAGAGAAATAGATCACAAGTAGGCAGAGAGGCAGGCAGATGGGGGAGCAGGATCCCAGCTGAGCCGAGAGCCCGATGCAGGGCTCCATCCCAGGACCCTGAGATCATGACCTGAGCCGAAGGCAGAGGCTTTAACCCACTGAGCCACCCAGGGGCCCCAAGGAGCTAGCAAGTTTAGATGGGTGTCTATTTCTCGTAACTCACAAGCTTGACTACGACATCCTTCAACATAATAGCTCCGCTTCTAGGAATTTATTGTAAAGAGATAATTTTGATGTTCACACAGATGGAGCTAAGAGGATATTCACCATTCTGTTTGTAATGGTGAAAATCTGGAGACAATCTAAATGTCCAATGGTTGAGAGCTAGGGTGATAAACTATGATAAGTTTGCTTAAGAAAGCAAATAATGCAGCTATTTAAAATGATACAATAGTAGATAACGCTGTATAAATAATGAAGTATTAAGTAATAAGGTTTACAGAATAGTATCTATGATATAATCGTGCTTTGCTAAAAATGTTTATTTTTCTATTTGCATGAAACTGTGTGAAAGTGTTAACTGTCACGAGTCTGGACTATGGAGTTACGAGTTTTTATGGGTATCTTCTTTCTGTTTATCTGTATTTTCTCATCTTTAGACAGTTAACATTATTACTCCTCTAATAAGAATGGAAAAAAAAAAAAACCCCAACCTTTCTTTTATTTATATCTCAGCAACAGGAAGCAGGAAGCTGAGCTGAAATCTCGGTCTCTGCCTCCTTCCCACCCATTCCCCCCAGGACAGGGACTTGTGCACCTGTGCCTGCAGTTCCTGTGACTGCCGCAGGGGGCACTCAAGCCGCCACAAAGCCTTCCTTCTGCAAAGGGCCTTCCTGTCTTTTCATACAGGGTTCCAGAGCCCATGCTTTATGCTGTAGCTGTTGGACACTTACCACCTTTTGCTTTCCACTAGTATCTGTCCTATTCCTTCCCTCTTCAGTGTTGGCTCGTCCTTCACACATCCTCCCACCACCCTCTTCTTGGGCTATTTAGTAACGACTAAAGTAACGACTCCCAAATCTCCATTTCCAGCCCCAGCCTGGGAGCTTAGGTGCCGATTTGCCTTCTGGAAATTTCCACCTTGGGATCTAAAACTAAGTGTATCGGGCGCCTGGGTGGCTCAGTTGGTTGAGCAACTGCCTTCGGCTCAGGTCATGATCCCGGAGTCCCGGGATCGAGTTCCATATCGGACTCCCGGCTCTGCGGGAAGTCTGCTTCTCCCTCTGACCTTCTCCCCTCTCATTCTCAGTCTCTCTCTCTAATAAATAAATAAAAATCTTTAAAAAAAAAATAAAACTAAGTGTATCAAAGTAGAATCCACTGTCGCGTCGTTCTTCCCATCCTGTCACCCCTCAACCCCAAACCTGATCCTGTGTCGTCCCGACTCCTGGGAACATGACTGGAGCAGCCACTCAGGCCAGAAACATGAAAGTCACGGAAGATGCTGCCCTCTTTCTAGCCCCACAAATATGTGTGGCTTCTACGATCCCCCCAAACTCCCAGGCGTGTCCCTTCCTCCACCCTCACTGCCGTTGTCTTAGCTCAAGTCCTATGACCTCACATCCAACACACGTGAAAGCCTTCCTTCAAGCTGGCCCACTTGCTGCGGCCAGAACGATCTTCCTCAAACACTCCTAGTTTTCAAATCCTTCCCTAATGGATCACTGTGACCCGCACAGTGAAGTCTGAAGTCTCGGTTATGCCCAGCACGATCTTCCCCTGCTGACCCCAGATGCCCTCCCAGCAGCTGCGGGGTGGGGTCGTCACCTTTCCGGGGATGCTCCCCGTCTGCACAGGGTTCCTCTGGCTGCGACTGTCCTTTTACCCAGCCCTCCCTGCGGCACCCCTGCATCCAGAAAAGCCAGCTAATTGTTGTCTCCTCTGTAAAACTTTTCCAGACCCGACCCCTCCCCCAGGCGAATGAGGCGCTCCTCCTCCGTGACTCGAGAGCCCCCTGTGCTGACGCTGCTGTCCCAGCACTGAGCGCGTCTCTGTTGGTTTGCTCTGCCCCCCTTCCAGTCCACCTGAGATGGGAGGCGTGTGCAGTATGATGGGCCCCCAAGTAGACTGCAGGTCCCTTCAAGCCGGCGGCCACTGACTGTCCCAGCGGGCCTGCGACAGCCGCATACAGTTGATAAATCAGAATTTTTTAAAAAAGATTATTTATTTATTTGAGAGTGAGCAGGAGAGAGTACATGAGCCGGGGGAAGCGCAGCGGGAGGAGGAGAAGCAGGCTCCCTACTGAGCAGAGAGCCGATGGGGGCGGGGGGGGGCGGCTCAACCTGGGACTCTGGAATCCTGACCTGAGCCGAAGGCAGACGCTTCACCCACTGAGCCCCCCAGGTGCCCCTTAATCAGACTTCTTAAACGCTCCAGATGCTGATGCGCTCAGAAACAGGATCTGTGGAGGGTGGAACACGTGGTGATATTTTGGTCAACAGCCTGATGTTAGTGACACTGTCCACGAACTTTTTCAGTTCACCAGGAGGAGGAGGGGAGGGACTCTGGCCCCGCTGAGGCCGCCAGTCCGCCCCTGCACCTGTCGTCGGCCATCACTGAAGGCAGGCCAGGTGGTAGGGCCCACAGCCTCTCTGACACCCGCCCTGCGCCATCAGAGGGGCCCTGCGGTCTCAGCAGAGGCAGAGTCCCAGGTCAAGGCAAGCATGACGCTGGGGCCGCCGGTGTGCCTACGTGAGCTGCAAAGCCAGCGGCTCCCCCTCCGTCTTGCCTCTGCTCTCCAGGCAAACTGCGGGTTGGGTGGTCGCTGGGACACTTTCATTCTGGCCCAGGACAGAAGCCCGGCTCCTGGGCTTCTGGGGAGCACAGGCAGGCACAGGGTGAAGGGAAGTAGAGGGAGATGAGGCGGCAAAGACAGATTATGGGAGAGGAAGTATTTAATAACAGTAATTATATTAGTGATAGTATGAATTATTCATATTTAGTTAATAGTCATTGTATTAGCAATGATAGTAATAGTCACGAGTTAGTGGGCTAATGAGGATCGCATTGAATGCTATAATAATAATGGACAGAAGGATAATTCTAGGCCCACAGATCAATCTGAAAAGAAGTGAAATATAACCCTGTCAGTGACGTGGATGCGTCACGGGAAGAAGGTGGTGAGAAGCCGTGTGTACGCAAAGTGCACGGACGGGTCGGGCGGCAGAAGGAGGCAGGCTCTCTGCAGAGCGGCTCCGACGGCCTTCCTGGAGGCCCCCCTGGCCACAGTACTTGGAGACGCAGGGGTGGGGACACGGAGCACAAGGCAGGGCTGAGGACTCCTCCCGGGACCCTCAGCCTCCGCTGCGTATGGCGCGGGAAGGCGGCAGCTGCAGCAGTGGGTCCCGGCCCCAGCCCGAGGACACGCAGCCCTGCCTCTCTGCCCACGAGGGGTCACCTGCAGAACCACGAATCCGCGGGCGCAACAGTAGCTGTCAGGCGTTAGTGGGCGTTTGAGAGCGGTGTGTGCACATGTGCAAGCAGCAACGTCGCTCAGAGAACGTCTGTCGGGCGTCCAGCCGCTCCCTCCTCAGAGCTGGAAATACACGGCACGGCTCGTTTTTTATTTGACGGTCGGGTCTCGTGGAAGTGCCTGTAAGCCCGGCTGAGGGTTGCTGGCCGCCCTTCCCACGGCAGCCGGCCCGCAGGGGCTGGTTCAGGGGCAAAGGCTGGCCTGGCCCCCGGGAGCCTGCAGCGCCCCCTTCCTTCGCCTCGGGAAGCCTGAGCGGCCTCTAAGGGCACTTCCTCTCTCCTCTGGGACAGAAACCCTCTTGCTGGAGGCACACTGTGGGCCTGCGCGGCTCCCCACAGAAAGCAGGAGCTCAGTCAGCGTTAGCTGAGCGCATGATGAATGGTGAGCCGAAACAGAGACACTTGCCCACGAGACAGCGGAAGGAAATCACAGACTTAATGCTATCAAGGGTTTGATTTTCACTTAGTGCCACATTAGATTCAAAATGATAAGCCTGAAAACAATGTCGTGTATGTGTGGTCCATGCAACAGATTGAATCCTTCCGTTTTCTACACTACTTCAGGAGTCATTTGATAGAAACCAATGGATTATGTTGCAGTTGGTTTGCGAAAGGACGACGGCGGTGTTTCAGATGGGGAGCTGCCTGAGGCGTGTGAGCCTCTGGGCCCAGGACAGTCGCTGAAATGGAGAAATGCCATCAGGTACCCGGGCCTGGGCAGAAATCTGGTATGGCAAATGTACATCTGTGCCCAAATCAGGAATTGCTGGAGAGGCTAAAATCCAATATCTGTCTATCTACCTTACCTATCATCTATGATAGGCACCTACCTACCTATCATCTATGTACCTTTTCCTCTTCCATCAGATGGACGATAATATGAAGTATTAGAATTTGGGAGGAATATTGCTAAATTTCTCTAATACCTAGTAATTCAGTAGAAAATTGCTGTTCGATGTTTTTCCTAGAAATACAATGTCACACACACACACACACACACACACAGTGTGTAATACAGGGAAATATGAATCACCCCGAGCCAGGCTCTAAGTGATTGCTTGAGGCCATGTTAACCCTACCTAGGAACTGCCTACAGTGATTTGTCTACAACACACTCGAACAGTCGACTTTCAATTGTCTGTGAAGACAACGGCAGCAGGAGCACAAATAACCTCTTTTTCTACCAGAACGCTAAAAAGTAACAGGACAGACCTCTCAGAGTTTAGCTCTGTTCTCATTTAGTGGAGGCGGCAGGGGATAAATAAATGAACAGAGAGTAGGTTGCAAAATAAAGAAAAAAAGTGAACGCCTGAAGTGGATAGTTATCCACTATACACCCGCCGTGGCAGGCTTCTGGACGGAGGGCTCCGAGCAGAAAGCGCACACGGTGCGCGAGGACCTGTGAGTCGCACTGCGGTTCGATGCTAAGCCCCTGAGGGCATTTCTATCCGTTTCCATAACTTGGAATTGGCTGCAGGTAGAGAGAAGTACAAGGAGTCCCTGCTGCATCCAGATCCTTCCCTCACGGCCACAGCCACCAGCTCGGCCAAAGAGATGGTGACTTGGGGAGAAACGAGCCTCATCCCACCCCCCCAGCGCTGCCTGAGGGTTCATTCCGTTATTTGACAAAGATCCTTGACCCCTTGGGCCCCGAGGGTCACCTCGGCACAGGGTCTGTAACCGTGAGTAATCAGCAGCTCTGAGATTTCCGAGACATGTGCCTCACAGACCGGACGGACAGACGACACGTGGAGCAGGCCTGACGCCGGCCTCTCCGCCACCAACACCCACGCACGGTGGGTTCGAGCTCCACAGGCACTTAGGCCACAAACTTATGCACGTTTGGAGACTTTGGAAATGATTCCTTTTTAAAAGTTCAAATGATGGCAAGGGTGTCACTGAATTCTCAAAGAGCAAGTAAATGAACCAGTCAGACTGCATGGACTTTTCTCATCATTCCATTTAGATTTTTACTACCCGACGGACTGGAGCTGTCAGCCCACGTCACTGTGCTTCTCGCGGGTCCCCCCTCTCCCCCGTCGGTCTGCCCTCCAGCGAAACATCAAGGTGAGACAGACTTGGGGGAGCACACCGATGTGTGCGGGAGCCGCCTCAAAGGCCGTCAGACGGCCCGCCGTGAACCTCGAGGTAGCAAGGGGCCCGCATCTGTGCAGTGGCTGCACAGACACCATTTCTCAGTTCCAGGAAATGCTCTAGGCGGCTAACCTTACGTCATGCCATCTCTGCACAACCTCGCTGTGACTTCGGTGCCGTCGCCCCAAGTGTGTCCTTATATATGCACGTTTTTTCATTTCCCTGAATTTTTGACAGTCTGCCTGCCCCCCACTGTCCATCTCAGAAAGGGGAATAGTATAACCATTTAAAAGATGTGACATGAAGCCAATAAGATGAAAAAAGCAAGAACAGAGAAAAGGCAAACCCCATAATATCGCACACAAGCAACTTTCAGCAGCAACTTACTTGCGCCTGATGATGATAAAGACATAAATGAACTGTGTAATGCGTACGCTTGAAGCCACATATGAGGAAAAACTGCAAATGGGCTTTCACTAAATGCAAAATGTGCAGCCACCGCCAGTCCGGGCCTTTGAAATTGCTCCTTACCTTTTCTCAACATCTGGAGGGGGTCTTCTATCTTTATAATGAAAGCAGGCAGCTTCTGAAAAAGCAGGCACGTCAAGGAAGGGTGTGAGGTACACAGCGGGACAAGCACTGAGCTGTGGGCACAGAGCAGCTGCGAACCACACGTGTCCTCTGGGGCAAGCCAGTCGCCCCCCAGGACGTCTTCTCTGGCTCACGGGACTTTCACACTGCACATCAAGAGATGAACAAAACCAAAGACCAGGGAGAAACGTGAAGGAAAATCAAAGAGAAATGGGTAGAGGCCAGCATCGGTCTGGTCCCACATCAGTTTTCTTATTTTCACCACACGTGGAGGCGACAAGATCAGATGAAGCGGTGACTGTGGGTGAACCTACCCAGGCAGGTTTCGGGGGGCCAAGGCTGCTATGACAGCCGTGGTGTGTTCCGGGGGAGATAAAGGATGGGGTGGGGGCTCAGGCAGAGGAGAAAGGCCAGAGGAGGGGAGAGAAATGGCCGATCTAGGTAGAGGAGGCCAGAGGCCTGGAGCTGCTGGGAGAACTGCTGCCCCCCGAATGGGGGTGGGAGTTTCCAGGTGATGCCCTGAGGGCAGCCTCGTCCTCATCTGTCCCC
This sequence comes from Nasua narica, assembly GCA_028533885.1. Taxonomy (NCBI): domain Eukaryota; kingdom Metazoa; phylum Chordata; class Mammalia; order Carnivora; family Procyonidae; genus Nasua; species Nasua narica. Next base: position 31,636,319 of record CM052805.1, read on the forward strand.
CTTTCACTGACACAATCCCCCTGGATCACAGATTTCGGGCTTAGACGTGGGGAGGGAGAGCCACAAGAAGAGCCCAGGAGGGCACAGGCCGCCTCCGGCTCGGCCTGTTCCCTCTGAGGCTCCTGGGGCCGGACGTATGTGTAGGGGCGGCTGGTGCAGGGACGAGGCCCACGCGCTTGTATCTCTCAGGCAGCTCCGTGTGGAAGTGAGGAAGCCAGGCTTCCTGCCGGGCCTCTAGCTGCCGCGCCCCCTAGGGTCACCTTCCTCTCTGTGCCCGCCAGCCTCTTGAGGCCGAGGCCCTCACTGCCTACCCAGGGGAGAGCCCAGCCAGCCTGCGGGGCCCCTTCGAGCCTGCGGGGGCCCGGGCTCAGGGTTCCGCGTCTAGGAGCTGTTTCTGTCTTCATTCTCCCCTCGCTGCGCTTCCCTCCAGGGAGCCGCGCTCCTGAACCACATCCCGCGGAGCACGGCTGTCCCCCTGGCTTACCCGCCCGCGCACACACCGGGGGCTCACCGGGCACCGGTTGCTGGGAAAAAGAGGTTCTGTGGTCCAACAGAGGAACTCTCCCTCTCCTCAGAATTCACAGTAATGCGCATTAGCATACAAGAGCAAGCACCAAGGGCAGCTTCCCTGCCCGTGTCTGCGGAAACAATTCTGCAGCTGAGCCCCCAGCCCTCCGTCTGCACAGCGGCCCCATCTTCCTCGAACGCAGCGGTCACGCGGGGCTCCCTGCCTCCAAACCCCCCCGTGACGACACAGAATACACCCCGAGGTCCCCCCAAGCTCCTCCGTCACCGGGCTCGTCCTGCACACTTACTTCCGGCCCTTGTTCCAAGTAAGAGGGGCCACCTGCCCGCATCCCTCACCTGGGATGCTCTCCCTCTTCTCCAAATCCTGCTTCTGCCAAACCTTCAAGGGGCATCTGAAAGGTCTCCACGGCTAGATGAGCTCTCCGTCCCATCCCCTAGATCATTTATGTGCACCCCGGCCGCAGATGACGCCGGTAACACAGCACCGTGGGGGAGCTGACCCATTCCAGGGCAAAGCCTGCTTCCCATGTACCCTACTCACTCTCGTACCAACACCTGATAGAAACCTGGGGACAAAACGGTGGCCCAGGAAGGAGCTACTTACCAGCCGGGAGACCTTGGGGAGGTCACCTGAGCTCTAGTGCTGCTGCTTTCCTTAACTGCGGCAGGTCACAGGTGTGGCATCAGGGAAACATGGGTTTGACTCCGGCTTTTCCACTGGCGGCCACGGTGGTTGTGAGGACACGTACACTCAATGCATTTGTGTTTTATTTACGTGTCATTTCAACTTCTGTCCCAGCTGAAACACAGCCACCGAGAGTCCCCGGCTGGGCCACGCCGGCCGCCACAGGACAGGGGGCTGCACAGAGTCAAGGGCGCCGTCCCGCCGAGGCCCCGTGGAGCCAGCACAGGAGGAGAGCCGTGCATGTGGACTCGAGCAGGGAGCAGCCTCGGGGCGCCGCGGAGGAAGCCCACTGTGCCCCCGGCACGTGTCACGTTTATGGGATACAACAGGACGTCGATTATCCAGACTAATTGGGGATTTAACGATCCGAATAATCAATTTTTCTGGGTAAGTGCTCATGATGGATTTGAGAGGAGGAATCAACGGCTACTCTGGCGGAGGGACCAAAGACTGGCCTTTCGGGTGCCCCCTGCACTCCCGAGTTCCACTGAGGGCCACTCACAACAGGCCACAGCGGGAGGGCAACCGGGAGATAAAGCAGCTCACTTCTCCCTGCATCCGGATGCACCCAGATTCCACGTGCGGACACAAAAGCCCCACTGGGGTAATGGGCGGAACGCACAGGCTTGGGAAGGCTTCTGACCCCAATGGTGGCACCAACGGAACCGAATGGTCTGGCCAGTGAATACCTCCAGGGACCTCGGAAGGCTCAGGCACCTTCCAGAATGCTAAGGAAACAGACTCCCTGGCCTGAAGAACCCAGCCCCTTTGGGTGGCATTCTGCTGCATGCGGCCCTTTCCCTACACGCGCAGTCTCCCCCACAGACAGCTGTCAGGGGCTGGCCATGGTTTATAAATGGCCTTGCAAGAGGCAGGGCTGAGCGGAGAGCAGTGCTGGGGCGACACGGATGCTCAGCAGAATAATCTGGTTTTGTTTTGTCTCTGAAACGTTCAGATTCTCTCTTTGCTGTGGTTCTGGGCGCTGGAGAGAGAACGAGGTTCAGAGCACTGCACATTCCACCAAAAACAATGGGGCTTTCTGCTGCTGCGGCGGGAGGAGGGAGCTGCCCGGGCGGCATCGCACTGCTTTCCCCGCACAGAAGTGACACTCCCACTTCTGTCAGCATCGCCAACAAAGCGAGCAGTCCTCTCAGGTGGCCTTTCAATCCACGAGCACCGGTATTATTTTTATACATTTTAAATGAACCTTAGCCTTGGCCTCTACTGCCTCTCATGTAAAATAGTCACTTCTTCGGGGGTGTGAGTGTGCAACGATCCCTACTCCTCGTTTATGTTTCCAAGGCTGTGTTGTATTTAACTGTCCCTTGAAAGGGGCTGAGTTATGCAGTAAGAGGTATCTAACTTTAAGCAGGCAGGGGACACGAGAAGATAAAGCCATGGATCCTGCAAATTGAGAGAAGACTCTTTAATCCCTGGACTCCCCCTGCAGTACATTTGAACTGCCTGTACTAGGACATGCGTGTTTGCTGCTTCTAAGACCTGACAGAAGCCCGTGTGGCGTAGCACACACACGGCACACCCGCGTATACACCCTTGTTTTCTGGTGGACAGCACACCGGGCACTGCAGGGACCACTCACACGGCGCCTGCCCTCCAGGCGTCCCCAGCCTGTCCTGTCTGGGACAGCCGGGACCCGCTGAAGTGTAAACGTGGGCCGGGGCTGCAAGGTGGCCACGCCAGCCTGAGCAGAAGCCACAAGAGCAGCATCAGGGACAGTCCCCGGGGTGTGCCCGCCCCGCCCCTACTCTCCCGGGTGCTCCTCACGCTGGCCGACAGCATCCCCCATGGAGCAGAGGGGGCACGTGCCCCGGGCCAGAGGCAAGATTGAGGCCATCTGGTCACCACCTGAGACCTTGCTTGAGAACGGAGCCAAGCCAGAGGAAAGACGAGCCCGGCATGGAAAGAAAGCCAGTCTGATGAAGTCAAGTATGTGGGCCTAGCTATGTCTGAAGACCACTCGCCCCGGGCCCTCCCATGACCTGTGACAAGAAATTCCGTATCTGTTTTTAAAGTGTACTATAGGAATTAACAAACTCAGGACAACCAAGAAGAAAATGGGCCAAGAGGCACAGCCCAAGGGGTTGCCCTCCTGACCTACTGCCCACCCCTGCCTGGCCAAGCAGAGAAAGACCGTCCGCACACAGCCTCATGGTCTGCTCCTGATGGGCCACCCGAGAACCCCAAATGACCTGCCGTGGTGGGAGGGACATCTGTGAAGCCGGAGACTTCAACCTGCGTCTCTCAAGGTGCGCTATTCCTTCTTCACTGCAAAAAATCATTTCTCTCCCTCCTGGGTCCCCCAAACAAGGATGCTGTCTTTCCCTTACACCAGCTCTAGATACCTGGGAAGACGTGGGCAAAATACATTTATTATGTACTCACTTGCAAAACACACATCAGTAAGTATACTAAAAGTGACTTGGAAAGAGACAAAAATGCGACGTTACTGTGGTGAGATGGGCGCGTGAGGCCGCCCCCGCTGGAGTACCCACGGAAAGGGACTGCAGTGGCCGGTTGTGCCATCTGGGCAGCAGAAGATCCCGACACGGCCGCCACACCCTTGAACGGGCTGCTCCGTGTGGATCACCCAGCTGTTTCCCTACGACCCCCCATTCTGGTCACAGCTGACCGGACCTGGGGGGCCATCCCTCCAGCAGCCCATGAAGGGATCTGCCAACGTCGCCAAGACTCATGGTGGCTAGCCAGACCAAGTGCTCCTCCACCGGATGGAACGATGTTCCCTTCAGTCCTTCCTCTCGCCACGTGTGCTGGTGCAATGAGCACCCCGTCACTTGCTGGAGCCTAGAGGAGCGCATGTTTTTTGCAGCCCAGTGTGCCGAGTGTTTCAGACACGCACCTGGCACCCTCTGTGTTTCGAGCATAATGAGCACCATGCCCGGCTCTGCTCAGCCCTCCCCACGCAGCACCATCATCCTTCCTCCGCCTGTCCCGCTGACTGGGACCCATGTCTTCCCGGACTGCTAGACAGAACCAAGCACATTGTGGGTGCTCAGTAAATGCTTTTCGAGGTATGGGAAACTAAGCAGCAGTCAGAGGAGCGGTGAGCAAGAGCGGGAAGCTGTAGTAAAGTAGGAGCGAATGCAGTATTCGTGCATCACCCCCAACCTTAAACAAACACCCACCTCAAGGAATGATAAAGATAAGCAATACCTACACAAGCACCCACCTCAAGGAATGATAAAGATAAGCAATACCTACACATTTCAGTCAATTTTGGCTCCATTGAAAACCACACCGGATGCACATGGCACACATAGCTGAGCAATACGTAACAAGCACTGGACAATGTGGGGCTGAGGAGGGTTGGTCTAAATCCAGAATATCACAACTGTCACCCAATGTAGAAGCAAGCTAAAATATGACCCTCACTACCTCTGCTGTTTGAGTGCTACATCCCTACGCCTCATTTAATTTTGCTAGTAACACATTTAAATAAAAAACACAGAATTACCACATGATGCAGAAATTCTACTCCTAGGTCTACACCCCAAAGGACTGAAAACAGGGACCAAGACAGATGCCTGTACAGGAATGCTCGCCACTGCACTGCCGACAACAGCCAACAGCTGGAAACAACCCAAATATACGTCAACAGGTGAATGCGTAGGCACATTCTGGTACGTACAATGGAAGAGTATTCAGCCATACAAGGGATGAAGTTCTGACATGTGCTACAAGGTGGATGAACCTTGACAATGTCATGCTAAGAGAAATAAGCCAGACACAAAAGGACAAATATTGTATGATTTCACTTATATGAAATATCTACCATTTGCAGGTTCAGAGAGACAGAAGGTAGATTAGAGGTTATGAGAGGTGGCAGGCGAGGAGGGAACAGGTGGTTACTACTTAATACATAACAGAGTCTGTCTGACATGATGGAAACATTTGGAAATTGATATTGGTGATGGCTGCACAATATGAAAGCAGTTGATACCACTGAAATAGTTACACTTAAAATAGTTATAGTGGTTATGTTTTACATCTTTTTTACTACAGTAGAAAAACAATCTATTTACATTTCTGATTTTAGCTATCAGGAACCCTATTCCTGGTATAAGCGCATAAAAATGGAGGTGAAACATAGGAAAGAAATTTAAAATTTAGAGCTAAGCTTGATAGAAAAAGAGGGCAAGTAGTATGTGCTAGAAAATAACAAAGGTCAAAAGGACAAAGAAGTACCACCTGTGTTCTGTAGGAGTCCTTAACCCAAAAAATTAATTTAAACCAGTTTCAGACCAATAAAACCATTGGGGAAATGGTCCAAAGAAACACAAAACCATTCCATAGCAACATGTCTACAATCGTGAATGTGAGAACTGATTACTAATGAGGATGAGCTCACACGCAGACAGAATACAGACACCATTAGGAAGAGCCAATATTAAAAAGCAGGCTTCATATCCCTGAATTTGAGATAACAGAGTAATCTGAGAGACACTGTAAAATAAGGAAGTTTGAAGTTATTAAAGACTAAACAAAAAATGGAAATTCTAACAAAAAATAGAATGATGTGACAGAGAAAAGGTAGATTTTGAAAGGAACAAACAGAACTTCTCCAAATGAAAAATGTAGCCCATTGGAATAAAAAATTCAAAGGTGAGGTTAAACATCAGAGACCGAGCTAACGTGAAAATAAAGTTAAATAGAGGAGAGATCAAGGAATTTTTCCAGAATGTAGCAAAGACAGGTAAAGAGGTAGGAACTATGAAAATGAGGGTAAAAGAAAGCAAGGTGAAATAAGGAGGTCCAATATACATTTATTTACCTAGGAGTTCTAGAAAGGGAGACAACCAGAGACAGAAAAGCAGTTTTTAGAAAAAGGAAAAAAGCTAAGAATTCTGGAACTGCTAAGACGTGATTCCTCAGACTTCAGAAACACGGTGATTGTGAAGTAGGACATAAACCGCGTTGTGAAACTGCAGATAGCAGAGACGAGGAGAAAATCTTAAACACAATCATGGAGAAGGATGACCCGCAAAGAGAATAATTGAACCGGCAGCAGATTTCTTATCAGAAAAATAAAGTGGCTAGAAGAAAACAGAGTAGCAGCATCAAGGGGCCGAAAGAAAGTAAAGGATCGACTGAGGACATATGTGCATTCAGACTATTATTCAGGATCGTAGGTAGGATCACTCTAGCGGCATGCAAATGCGTGCAACAAGTATGTACTGAGGGATTACTTATGATCTAAAAATTCTGGAGACCATTTGCGTGTGTATATTGGAGACCAGAAGGATGAACCACAGTACAGTGAGTGTGTAATGCAGTAAGAAAGGGACAGGGGAGACCTCTGTGACTCGACGTCCAGGATAGTTAACTGAAAACAAAACAACATGAAACAAGGTGGTAATGGGTATCTAGGAAAAGAAATGCTTATATTTTTATTGATCTAATCCATTGATATATGCCATAGAAGTCACCACTTCAAAGTGTGCAAGTAAGTGGCTTTTATCATATCCACAAGGTTTGGCCACCATCAACACTACCTCATCATTCCAGAACACTTGACCACCCCAGAAGAAACACCGCACCTTCCAGCGCTCACTGCCCCCAATCCCCAGAAACCACTAATCAACTTTTTGTCTCTATGGGTTTTCCAATTCTGTGCGTCTCATATCAAGGGGATCACATAGTATGTGGGTCTTTTTGTCTGGTTTCTTTCATGTGGCCTGATGTCCTCCGGGTTCATCCACTTTGTACCATGTAGCGGTACTTTGTTCCCTTCTGTGGCCCCATATTTCGTTGTATAATACAGACCACATCTTTTTTCTCCAAACATCTGTTGTGGACATCTGGGTTATTTCCACCTTCTGGCTATTATGAATGATGTTACTGAAAACGTTCACTTGCCAGCTTCTGGGTGAACACATGTTTTCTCTTCTCTTGGGTCTCTACCTAGGAGCAGAATTGCCGGTCATATAGTTAACTCTGTACTGAAATTGTTGAGGCGCTGGGAAGTGTTGTCGATACAGCTGCACCACTGTTTGTTCCCACAAGCAGATATAAGCATTCCAATTTCTCCTCATTCTCACCAACACTGGTCATTTTCCAGTTAAAAAAAAATTCTAATCATCATCCTAGTGGGTGTGAAGTAGCATCTCATTGTGGTTTTATTTGCTTGTCCCTAATGACTAATGGAGTTAAGCATTTTCTCATTTGCTTATGGACCATTTGTCTGTCTTCTTTGAGAACTATCTATTAAAATCCTTTGTTTTTACCTTAGATTATCTTTTTATTGTTCAGTTGTAAGAATTCTTTATATGTTCTGGACAATAGATCTTACCAGACATATGACTTGCAAATATTTTCTCCCATTCTTTTGTTTATGGTTATTTTTGCAAAAAGAAACATGGAAAGGATATATGAGGAACTTAGGAAGCTGCCTGTTTATGGGGCATGGCTGAGAATGGGGTACAAGGTACAGATAGGGAAGAGGTAGGGCTTCTCAAAATATGTCTTTTTGTGTGGTTTTGACTTTTGAGTTACGCTGATTTACATTTCCAAAAATATATTATTAAATCAATAGGGACAGAAAAACTTCCCTACAATTGATTCATACAGAAATGAATGAACCTAACAGTCCATCAAACAGATAACATAATACACAGAAGGAAAAAAAGAATTAAATCCAAGAAAGCTTAGAACTCAGTATCTAATTGTAACCCTCAAGAGGGTATCTCCTAAGCACAAAAAGAACAAGAAAGAAATCTTGAATTGTGTTTAGTTGCTTTGAAGTACGTGGTTGTATTGGTATGGCAATTCCAAAACAATTTAGTGTGAACTACAGGATTGACAAATGACTAAATAAATTAATGCCTTTGGGATTTGGTGTTCTCATTGTGGGATAAAGGAGATATAAATATGAAATGCGGGAAGGGAAGAAAAAATCCTAGAATATCGATAATTGAACTGGAATTTTGAAGTTCCAGCATAAATTATTAAAACAAGAACTGCTTATTTACACACACACACACACACACACACACACACACACATCACATACATACACAGTACACACTTTAAAAGATACAAATACATAATGTAGTTATTACATATCACATATATTCTGTCCAGTGAAAGGGTCTAGAAGTAATAATACCTCAGCAGTAATGAGCACATCTACTTCCCAGATCTTGGGTTCTAAAGACCACACCTACTCAAAGGAACCACGGCTTCCTCAAACAGTGGCTGATGGCAAGGAAAATTCAAGGTGAGCCTGGAACACCTTGTTTTGTCAGAGAGCGAGAAATGCTCACAATCAGATAAGAGCCTATTGAAAAGACAGAGCAGACACTCTCAATAGACTCTCCCCCTCCCCCGGCCAAACATGGAACAAGTTGAGTCTCCAAGTGAGTAACTGAAGGATTACATTATAACATATTGAATTAATAAAAAGAACCCACAGGTCCCTTCTAAAGAGCTTTAAGAGTGGAGGTCTGGAGAAGTAAGGGCAGTTCTTTGCAGAGGACAGCTAACTTACCAAACACAGACAGATGGCAGAAGTGCCGAGCACGGTTGCGGTGGTGCCCCGCCATCACGTCGTATCCGACTGACTTCCTGGAATGCTGAACCACTGCACAGACTTCGGGCACCATAGCAGTTACACAGTGCAAAGTATCACCACACAGACTCCGAACTAATTACAAAAGGGGAATGCACCTTCACGTTTGGAGAAAGCTGCTGGCCTCCATCTAACCAAATCATCACTTAACCAAAAAATCATCAGTAATGAGACAAGTGACACCCAGTGGCTCCGGGTGGGGCATGGAGATGGGCACACTATTGCCAGATGTCTAACCTGAACCTAGTACAGAGGAAATGGATACAATCAAGATTGAAGAACATTCTACAAAACAGCTGGTTTGGGCTTTTCAAAAATGCCCCTGTCAAGACAGACAAAAGGCTAAGGACCTTGCAGATTACGGGTAAGGAGACAAAGGGATGTGAGAACTAACACAGAGGATGATGCTTAACTAGACACCAGAGCTGAAAACAATCTCTGATGCCCCTCACTGTTATGATTAGGGACATTCAGATGTGGGCTATATATAAGATAATGATGCTAAGTCAATGCTCAGTTTTAAAGAGTGATAATTCTACTGTGGAGGAGAATACTCGTTCAGAGTCTATAGATGCTGGAGTATTTGGGGGGGTCTATGACAAATTCTCAGATGCTTCAGACTAAAAAAAAGTGTGGGGGGGGTGGAGAGACAGGGAGAGGGACAGAGAGACAGAAACAAAGAGATCAACACACAGAGAGAGACACAGAGAGAAAGCAGAAGTTCCAAGATGCTAACAATCAGTGAATCTCGGTGGAGGGTATAAGATACATATTTTACTTGTCTCAGATTTCTGCAGGTGGAAATTTCCCAAAATAAAAGAGGAAGAACACGAGTGAGGTGAACTAAAGATACTTTTGGGCTATGCACAGGAACTGACTTCTGAAGGAGGTGCTTGTGGGAGAGGGAGGCGGGGGTGTGAGAAGCCACGAGGAGTAAACCATGTTGGCAAATCTAAATAAACACTAACTGTGAGAGGTAATTTTGTACATTATTATAACTAACCTGGGGATTAAAAACAAGATAGAACCAACACAGAAGACCAGGAGGACAGGAAATCTAGAAGAGAAGTTGATTGGTGTGGAATTTGGGAGAGTCCATTTATATTCAGAAAGTGTTGCCTAATTTTAGACTCCATTAAGTCAATTGTGCATGATAAATATTTGAGGGTAAATGCTTTATAAAATGGAAATATTTATGTAAATTAAAAATACACAAGTGATATTCTATAGAATTACAGGCATGAAAATGTGTAATAAAATAGGAACCCTGGATTAGGAGTCACCCCAAATTCAGGTTACTGTTTTCTCAGCAAAGAGAGGAGAAGGCATGGGAGGCGTTCGTTTTTCAGTAAAAATACATTTAAAATGTTCACATTTGTTACATGTTGGTAGGGTACTCTCATACCAAAATTACAGCCTTTTACGTGTCTGAAATATCTCATAGTTAAAAATTTTTAGAAAGAGTCCACTCAAATACTTTTCAATTCATGTGGCCAGGAGGAATGTGAGCCAGAGAACCAAACCCAAGGGGAGACTTGCAATCTGCTCTGACAATTCCTGCAGCTGAGACTGGCACAGACCTGGGGGAGCAGGGCACTCGGGGTCAGGAAGGCCCTCTGGAGGAGTGTCAGCCTGCAATGACACCTGAGGACAGCGGACAGCGGACACAGGCATGAGGGCAGAGAAGCATGGTGGCACAAACCCAGACGCAACACAGCAGGGCGTTCAGACCTTGGCCTATGGTAGGAGGGGAGGGGTCCCCCCAGCCTGGAGGGTGCAGAGGAGCAGCTACCTATCCAGAGAGCTTACCCTGGGCCAGGAGCTGAGCTGTGGGCTTTACCTGCATTTGTGCTCAGTCTCCCCAGTTGCCAAGGGAGTCACGGCTGCTCCCATCACGCCAACAGGGAGGCTGAGGATGCAAAGAAAGGGTGGGTAGTTCTCTGCAAGTCACATGGGACGGGGAGACAGAAGACTTGCACCCAGGTCCGTCTGAGCTCAAACAAGTTGTGACCTGTAGGTGGTGGTGAGGTATTCAAGAACCTGCAACAGAGGAGGGAGTGAACAGATGTGCCTTGGAAACACTCAGTGGACGTTTTGCGGCAGGACACATCTGTAGGGGACGGAGCGTGTGATAACAAAAGTCAAGGCTGGCTCGCCAGGCCATGGAGGGGGAGAGCCTCTGTCTTCTAAAACGGTGCTCATGCACTGATTCAGGTAGGACACTGCCAGCAAATCTGGGGGGATTACAGGAAAGATAATATTTTAATAAACTTCTCATAATTAAAACCAGAACCAAGAAGAAACCTAGAATTGTGCCGATATAAAAATAAAATGAGGTATATACAAACTATTTTTACCTTCCTGCATAATTGGAAAACCATGAATGCAGAATTTATGATAATTCATTCAGGGATTAGGCTAAAGAAAATCTACATTTGTACAAAGATAAATTTTTCTCAGCCAATCAACAATATAAACAAGTTGTTAGAGAGTGGAGAACTTCTTTGCACTTATAAATGAAAAAAGTACATGGAAATAAAATCACCATGTATTTATTAAAACAAGTTCCCAAAGAGTTCTAATTGCTAAGACTTAGTTAAACAATCAATGGTGACAAGATGCCTCCAATACAATAAAACTAAAATTCTAAATTAGTCATTCAAACTTTTTAGGAATTCAGATGACTTATCATTAGTCAGAATTACTGAGTGCCTGCCTGCTCTTTTGTTTCAGGAGTCTTATTTTCCTAAAGACAATAAGATGTAAAAAGCAAAAGACAAATGATAAAGTTACAAAACATATTTGCAATACACAATGTCTAAAACCAATCAAAAATGGGCAAAGTGCATGAAAAATAACTTAATTTTCAGTCTTATTTTCACAATCACATGCATATATAATCTTCCACATTTTACTCTGAAGTTTTAGAAGCTGGTTAAACAGAATTTTTGGGCCAAAACATGGGAATGACATAGTGAAAAAACACGGGAGGAGAAAGTGGAAGGTTCTCCCAGTTTCACTCTTTCCACCTGGAGAATCTCTGCAACAAAGGTGATCCCCACCGTGCCCTGCTCCTGCACTCAGCAGCGAGACCACCAGGGCTTCCAAGGTCGTCCCCAGCCAGCACAGCCCGGCTCCCAGAATAAGGAAGCGACTAGAGCCCTGCTCCTCCAGCCATCCCAGGTCCTGCCCCCACCACGGAGGCACCTGTGCGGAAAGTGCATGCGCACTGCTGAGCGCCGGCCGCCCACGCTCACCCCGCCGCCCACGGTGGGCTCACCGCTCATGCCCGCCCACCACGCTAGGCTTGGCTCACCATCCATGCCCTCTGTCGGCACACTGCCCACACTCACACTGCGTGGTCGGCACGCAGCTGGCTCGTCGCCCACGCCCACGGTAGGCACGCCGTCCACGCACACCTGCGCCAGTGCCTCCGCACGCGGTAAGCACAGTGCTGGTGCCCGGGAGAAAGAGTGAAGGGGAACAGACAGGGAAGGAAGAGCAAAGTGCAGGGAAGGAAGGAGAAAGCAGGGAGAGAAGAAGGTGAAAGAAAGGGAAGGAAGGGAAAAGGAGATGAGAAGGGCGAGGCAAGGGGAGATGAGCAAACGTGTCTAGGTCGCTGCATCCGTCTGTCGGCTCTAATCCCGCGGGGCTACACATGACTGCACGTGCACACACCTGCAAACACAGACCGGACAATGGGGCCGCGTGGCCGCCAGCATCTGGAGCACATTTGTGGAAAATGTAAAGTACGCGGAAGAGAGCATCTTTCCGAAAGGTGGAAGCAGCCCGACTAACTGTTCAGGGACAGGAGGGATAGAGCGTGGTCCACACGTACTTGGAAGGAAGGGTTCGGACACGTGCCAGGATGAACCTTGAGGACCGGACTGCGAGAAATCAGCCAGAGCACAACTGTTGTGTGCTTCCACTCCTGCTAGGTGCCTGGTGGCGTCAGAGTCGTGGAGTCGGAATGCAGATGGAGGCGTCCGGGGCTGGGGAGGGCAGGTGGGAGTGGCGTTTCACAGGGCCAGGGTCTCAGGTGTGAAGACAAAAGACCTCTAGGAATGGATGGGGGGGCAGTTGCACCCGGTGTGAACCACTTAGTACTACTGAACTGTGCACTTAACATGGTTAAAACGGTAAACTTCGTTATGCGTATTTTACTACCATTAAACATTCTTTATTTAAAAACCAGATGGAGAGGGCTTTTGCTTTCAACCATGAAAGAAAAAAGGGGATTCTGACTTATTCCCCCACCTTAACCAGAAAACCAGACAAAATATACGAAACAATGACTTTTAGACACTGGACCACAGGCCGCATAGGACAGTGATCCCCGAGTGAAAGAAAACGAACGGGTGCTCCAGCTCACTGCCTCTGGTCGGTTTCCAGCCCTGCGTGAGGGAGCCCAAACAGATCCCACAAGCAGAGTTCAGTGTTTTGGGGTCAGGAAGTCAAAGCTTGTGGGGGCAGAACCCAGGGAGGAGCCAGTGTACACAGAGCCCCAGAGGGCTGCAAGGGCGTCCCCTGCAGGCTCTGCTGAGTGCTGAGGGGGACATCTGGGGTCTGTGCGAGGCAGGAAACCACCAAGGCTGGGGGATTCGAGGTGGAGGGTATTGGGAGGATGGAGGGAAGGGAGCAGGCGGCACAAGACCAAGAGCCCAACAAGGCCAGAAAGTCTGCGCTCCCACCGCACCAGGCACTGGATGGACTCTAACACCAGCAGAAAGAAGAGGATGTCCACAGGGGAATAAGAAGCACCAAGAATGGTAAATATGTGAGCAAATACAAAAGGCTTTTGTTTCTCATTTAAAAAAAATTCTTTAAAAATCAAACAGGATTAGTAAAGACATGAGACTAGGACAGCTTTAGAACCAACTTGACCTGACAGTTACAAAACATTCCATCCAACCACAGTAAAATACGAATTCTTTTTAAGTGCACATAGAACATTTGCCAATATATTCTGGGTCATAAAGCAAATCTCAATAAGTGTAAAAGGACTGAAATCATGCAAAGTATATTCTCTGACCACAAGAGAATTAAATCAGAAGTCGGTAACAGAATGCTATCTGGAAAATCCCCAAATAGTTGGGAGTTTAACATCACACAAATAACCCATGGGTCAAAGGAGAAATTACAAAGGATATTAGAAAATATTTTGTCATGAATGAAAATGAAAACCCACCATATTAAAAATTTGGGATGAATCTCAATCAGTGCTTAGAGAAATAGGAACCGCACTGGTATTAGAAAAGAAGAAAGGTCTCCATTAGTGATCTAAGAATCCACTTTACGCAAATTCAAACACAAGGAACGCTAAGGCTGGGGAGGGGGTAGGAGAGGGAGCAAGTGTGCCTGGGACCTTCAGGGAGTTGGCATCTGTCCTCACGCTCACTGCTTCACAGCGGCAAGATGGCTGCACGTTCCCCAGCTTTACGTAACTTGCTCCAGGCAGGAAAATGGGAGAATAGCAAAGTAGTGCTAGCCACGTATTTCTCTCTTTATCCCAAGCAGAAAACTTTCCTGGAAGTCCTGCCTAGTGGACTTCCACTAAATTCTCATTAGCGAGAACTCCATCACATGGTCACGTCCAGCTGGAAAGGCCTCGGGACTGCGCATTGGGTCAGGCAACCTACAGTGTTGGCTATGTAGATGAAAGGACCTGATTAACCATGAATCGCATACAAAAGTGAGGGATTAGCCCAATTATGCCCCAATAACCAAACACATGAATCAATTCTTGTAGTGATTATCAAATTGAATCTATGGGTACCAAGCTCCTGACCTACTTTTTATCACAATCTCTTTCTTCCACTACAATGATTTTCCCCACACCTGTTGGGCATTTTGTGCTATTCTTCTTATCGTATAATAGAAATTTACACCATATTCAAAGTAAAAGCAACAAAAGACATAGAAGAATGAATGAGCAGAACATGCACTGTCAGGGATATGTTGACGATGGATAGGTATGCAGGAAGGATAACATCTTTCTGCCTTCATTTCGGTACACACCCCACATATAGTGGAGCACATCTGTTTTGGGGGAACTCAATGCCTTGACCTTATAGGTGTCCAGAAAGGTGCTCTGTGGATCTCCAGGAGACCCTGAGGCCTCAGAAGGCTAAGGAAGGCACAGAATTCCTTTCCGTGACTGGGTCCATCTGGGGAGTTTTTTCCTGGACACCCTGCTAAGGCTCTGTGGGCAGGAGGCCGCATGCCCCACCCGCTGGGGGCCCGGCGCTAACACTCTGTGGAGGCTCTAACCAGGTTTCCTGACAGACACAGAACCCGCAGCATCCCCTCAGTCAGAAACCAAGCTTCCAGGTGCAGACTGGGAAGCCCTCAAGCCCAGAAGGCTAAAGGGAAGCTATTAATTTAGTAGGAGCCATGCACATTTTAAAACTGCTCCTGATTTAAGTTACATGGAGAAGTAAATTAAATTTTATGAAAGCTTTGACTTTTAATACTATCGGCAGTATATTAAAATGTTCTGAAGATTATTTATGATACATATTTTCTAAAACTGGTCCAACTCCAATGATAGAAAGCATGAGCAGCTCCAAGCAGAAGTACTTAAAACCCTCCTTGCCATATTTAGTGTGGGGGACCTTGGGAGACATTGTTTCGGAACTTTCCTTGTCTGTCAGTGAATTTATTCTCATACCTTAGCCATTGCTGCAGTGGCGGCCATGGCAAAACCAGCCGGGATCACCATCAGTCAAGCTTAGAGAGGCCTAGAGAGGAAAATGCCAGGCCCGTGGCCACGGGCCACAGGTGGTGCTTAGAGCAGCTTTCCCCCGGGCGCCCCCACGTTCCTAGAGTAGAGCACACTCCCCGAAAGACGGCTAAGTCTTACAGAAGCGTTGCTGGAATCAGCTGTTCAGCTAGAGTGCCAACATGGTTTGCTCGATATCTGAAGACAGAAATTTTTTAAAGAAATCTTAGTTGACTTGACGTACGGGGATAAAATGCTGAGTTATCAACCCCCACTTCAAAACTAAGGAAAGGAAAAAGTGACCACTTCATGAATTTCAGAAAAATAGTATATTTTCCCCTTGTTCTCCACTTGAAAAGAGCAAGAAACCAAGAGAAATGTGAGTTTTTTCCTTCCCATTTGATTAGATTATGTCTTTCAGGGACCCGCTCAATACCATTCCAGGTCTAAAGGAGATGCTGGTGAGTAAGAGATGCAGCCTAATGCAAAAATAATGAATAAATGGTTTATGGTACGAGGATTAAGGGGTCCATTGAAGGTAAACCTATAAAAATCCTTAATACCAGCCCAGGAAATTAAAGCTGGGCAAAAAATACCAACTGGCGAGTGGGTGGCCCAGGGGCCAGGGTCAGATAAGGTGAGGGTCGGGGTAAGCAACTGGGGTCATGAGGTCACCCCTCAGGAGAGGGCAGGGCCAGGCCCACAGCCCCGTGAGCCAGCCAGGGGGCGACAGCTGAGAGTGGCGGGCAGATTCTGAGTGTCCGTGGAGGTGCCCAGGGAGGTCCAGAGGGCGAGCGCCCCTGTGGGCGTGAACCCCAACCTGGAACGCCGCTCTGTTTCTTCACCCCAACCTGAGCTGCTGGGGCGGGTTCGCAAGAGGAGAGCCCGGCCGGCAAGCGTGCAGGGAGCTGACGTCTGGGGGAGCTGAGGCACGGAGGTTGTCCAGCCTGAAGGGTCTCGGGAGGGCGCAGAAGGCACTCGCGGAGCTGCCCGTCACGCAGAGACAGCGGTTGTCCTGACAACCAAAGAGCACTGGCGGGCGTCGGCACATTCGTTCTCAAGGGAGAGCATGGGGCGCACGTTGGGGAGCCCACGGACAGCTGGCTGTCCTGAGCCCCCTTCCCACAGCCACTTGGCGGGGAGCTGGCAGGGCTGGGTTTGGCCGTCGGACGCCCATGCTCCTCACTGCTCTGCTTTGCTGTCCCTCGACACAGCTGGAACTGGGGCCAAAGCTAACGGGGGGAGGGTCGGACTTTGACTCTCCACAGCAAAAACTACTTGCAATGAGAACTGAACAAGGTAATAATCCTATCGACAACCCTGGAGACGAGGTTCCGTCATGTTCCTTTCGTAGGCAAGGAAACACACCAGAGTGTTGAAGATGGCCCATGTTCCATCTGGTAAATGGCAGAATGAGACTAAAACTCAAATCAGCCTGATTCCTAAACCTATATTCTTCCTGCTCCAGCCCAAGCTCCTAATGGTGGAGCAGGTCCCCGCCATATAAAGTGGTTTGGCAGAGAAAACAACGTCCTCGAAAGCAATCCAAGATGCCATTTGATCCAACCCTTTGCTGGTAGTTGAGAGGGACTTGAGATCCACAGAGGAGAAGTCATAGACCTAAGGTACATGGAAGTGGGGGCTCAGCTGAGGCCAGAACTCAGGGTTCATTACTCCCTAGAAGGTTCCTTCTGCTGCACGGAGTGGGAGGCACAGCTGGGTGACCCGCCTAGGCTGGAGGTCCCCCCGTCCCATGACTTGTATCCTGCCTATGATTCTGCCTCTCCAAAAATGCAAGCCAGTGGTTCTGGCTGATTCACCACCAGGGTCCTTTGGGGTCTATAGCTAGGAGAGATGGTATCACTTGTTTGAAATCCCCTTATCATGACTCCCCAGAGGGTGAAGGTCACATCCCACCCCATTAACTCCGGGCTTGCCATAGACCTCGTGGGGGGAGGTGACAGCGTGCCAGTGCCCAGCAGAGGCCTTCTGAGGCCGTGTGGGTTTTCACTTGCCCTCTGGAGCCCCCGCCCCCCACCACAACAGAGTGCAGCCCAGATGGCGGCTGCTCATTCAGCCTAACTTGGCATGAGGAGGCATGGCGAGCACGGCCAAGCTCAACAGAGTTGCCGCTGACTCACAGGATTCCTAAGTGAAAAGTAAATATTGGTCATTGAATGCAACAGAGATCTGGGGGCTGTGAAGTCACTGCAGCAAGAGCTGGCTGGTACGGAAATCGGTCCACGGAAGTAGGGGCTGCCATTACCCCAAACCTGTGAGTTTTGGGTCTAGGTGATGGGAAGCCAGAGGGCTCTTATGGGAAGTCGGAAAAATGGCAACCCAAGGGATGCAGCGCTGAAACATTTGGCTAAAAATATCACCTGTGATAACTTAGGTGGTACAAAATGTACCCACTAAACCTGTTTCGAGGCAGAATGTTGCCTGTGTGAGTTGGCTGTTAGAGGCATGATGCCTTTACATCCCACGTAGGAAAGAAATGACACCCCCCTCCCCCCCCCGCCAAAAATAACTTCAGTGCTTTGCAAACACCATTTAAAGGGAGTGTAGAAAATCCCCAAAATCTAGGACTTGCAGTATTTGAGAATGGTACTATTTCTCAGCACATCAAGAGTGGTGATCAAGGCACCTCCTCCTGGCCAAGGCCAGATCGAAGGGATGGCTGTTCCCGGCTTTGCTGGAATGTCCAATTGGATGAGTGTGGCCCCAAAGAAATCGCTCAGTTGCACAGAATGCCCTAGGGAAAGGGCCTCTTGGAAGCCTCTTGGAAGCACCAGGAACTGCAAGTACTTGTGCTTGAGTCTGGAGAGAGAAGTCCCTGGTCTGGGAAGGACCGTGAGCACTGCAGGCACATGCAGCCGCCAGCCACCCAGCTGAAGACCAAGGCAGTGGTTCCGTGAAGCACAAAACATACTTGAGCCTGAATTATAATTGACTGTGACCATGTGAGATCTAAAATCACCCTTAGCTTCCATGTTTTCTGGGGTAGGAAACAGGCTAAGAAATCTGTTCAGGCCTATCTCCGAGCACCTTCCTCAGAGGTAAACAGCAGACTGGGTTCTCCCAGGGGCCTCCTCGAGAACCAGTCCCCACTCTCTGTGCCTCTCGGGGACCTCAAAGTATTTCCCTTACAGGATATGAGGACTCACAAGCACCGCTGTGGGGCTTCCTCCCTTCCTCTTTCCAAATGGGAGTGCTGTCGAACTTGTCTCATCCCTGCTTCAACATTAAATATAGGAGTGGGGGGTGGGAAAGGAGCAGAGGAAGCGATTAACTCGCCCTTTTGGTTCATGAGAAGGTGGGTCGGGAGGAGCTTTACTGGCCATGCCGTGGAGCTTGCCCCTGATGCCATAAATCGAGGCTATGTTTAGGCTTTCTTGAGGCCAGGAGGAGTGTATTTCCACGTGGGAGGAGAGTGAACATGTGTGTACAAGAGGGCAGAGCGTGGCAGGCTCGATCCCATGCTCACCACCACTCCTCAGGTCCCTGCCTGGGCCGTTTCCCCAGCAGGCAGGGGGTCCAGCCCAGCCACGTCTACTCTGGCCTTGGGCGGGCGGGCCGCGCAGACAACGGGAATACGAGCGGAAGCGACAGCCGGCCGCTAATCCCTGGAAGAGGCTTCAGGAGGCGCTGGGTGTCTCTGCTCACCCTCTGGAGCTTCTACGGCGACGAGCACGTGACCCAGAGAATGGCCGCTCCACCAGGGCCTGGGTCCCCACATAGGAAGCACGGGTACCAGCTCCTTGGAGTGGAGCCACGCCGGCCAAGGCCAACAGAGCCCCGGCCACCTGGAAGACCCGCAGTGAGAAATACACACTCCCCGCCGGAGCATCTGCAGAATGTCTGTTACCACAATGAGAACGACTGGTGTAGCAGTCAGGCACAGTGACCCCAGACCAAGGCCGCCAGGAGAGGGTCAGTGCCATCCTCTCCTGGTTTTCGAATTCAGCAGCTTTATTCAAAAGAAATATAATCTAAGTCAGACACGTAACTTTAAATTTGCTGGTGGACACAATGAAAAAATAAAAAGAGGTAAAACGCTTACGAATATATTTTATCTCACCCAGCATATCTAAAATATCATTTAAACATGTGATGGACACTGAAACCTTCTTTTGGAACTACATCTTCACAACATGAACGCACCACGAGCTAGCAGCAGGCGGCAGTGTGGACGAGCCACATGCTGAGGGCTCGGCAGCCACACGTGGCCAATGGCTACCACGCTGGACGGCACAGGTCTGCAGAATGGCTTTCCTCATCCTGACTGGACCTTCCACAGTGAAAGGAAACCAAAGCACAGAATTCCGGTCCCAAATCAGTGGCCAACGGTCTGTGGGACTCTGAGCGAGAGGCAGGTCTGGGCGAGGTCTCAGAACGAGGGAGGAAGCTATCTCCCAAGCTTCTCTCTGCTTTGAGCACTCGGGAAATGTCTAACCAACGCAGACTACCTACCCAGTCAGGGATTCTTGGTAAATAATAGAAAGCAACTCAGGCTAACTTAGCACAAGCACGGAAGAGGGTGGGGGTGGGGGGTTGCCTAGAAGGTTCTCAGGAGCTTACAAAACTGGAAAGAGACCGGCGGGCCCATCTTGGCAGCCAGGCCAGCAGGAGCTAAGCTGTCTCCGCAACAGCGCCCTATCTTCTCATGGGAAGAGCCTGGCAGGCTGCTGGCGGCACTACCGTAGGACCTGTCACCTTTGGACACCACCACGGTGAGCTCAAAAGTGGCCATGGCTGCTTTAAAGGAGCCGAGTCATACCTCGGTCTTTGTGTCCCCTGCACTGCCTCCAGTGTCCCTAGAGCCCAGGGTCCTGGATGCCCGGGGCCAGGCTGGGGAGAAGCACCGCCCTCTAAGACTCACTGCTGTGGTCGCCAAAGTGAGGGCTTGTGGACAGGAGACGCCTGTCCTCCTAGTAACACATATGCAGGAATTCAGTGAAATACTCTTAGATCCTCCAGGATTCCATTATTTGGGATTTTGGAAGCAGTGATTAGACATCACTTTCAGTCTCCATTCTTAGCAGACTTCAGGGAGCCAAGAGAGGCTTATGGGCTTTTAAGGCCCAGAGGACAACGAGGGTTCTGGGCGATTTTGTCAGTATCCTTAAAGTAGTATCAATAGGTCTCATTTAAAAATTAGTGGCAGCCTGGGGTACCTGGGTGGCTCAACTGGCTAAGTGTTCAACTCCTGACTTGGGCTCAGGTCACGGTCTCACGAGGCTCCATGCCGAACATGGGGCCTGCTTGGGACCCTCCCTCTCCTGCTCCCTCTGCCCTTCCCCACTCCCTCCCTCTCTAAATAAAAGAGAGAGAGAGAGAAATCAAATTTCATTTTCAATTTCAATCAAATTCAAACTTCTTAAAGGTGTGGCAATTTTCAGAAGTCCGAATAGATTCATTTTTAGATAAAATGAAAAAACCTAACATGAACGTGGCTTATTACACAGAATGAGAAGAGAATGAGTCAAAAGAGGTGCGAACCCTGCCCATCGTGCACCAGTAACTTACGGGGGAAAACGCGGCTTCTCACGACAGGTGCATTCTTCCTCCCGGGATTTTTTGTTCCTCTGTACAATGCAAAATTGAAATCTACTTCTCCGCAAGTCCTGATAACCCCAAATTAGATCTCCACTAGAATTCTAAGATCCTGTTCCTATATAATTTATCAAAGTCATTTCTACTTTGGTGATACTGCTATTGTTTTGTGATGATATGCTGTACAAAATGCCATTATCAAGGAATTACACTGTGTGAACGATGAATACAGTAGCAGTCTGTTTATGCATCACCACTGATTTATTGGATACAGTTTCTCTTTGGGCTTTTAAAAGCCTCCATCAACCCACTCTACACCCAGGCGTGCACCGCGTAAGCCCTCCAGAGGCCGGGTGCGGTGTGTGTCCCGAGCTGCTCTCAGCGGCGGCCGCGGCCGATTCCACCCCAGAAGCCGGAGGCCAGGCTGTGGGATGGGGCAGTGCTACGAGGGCAGCAGCGGACGAAGGGACAGGCCATCCTCATTCGGAACAAGGAATTATTTCCACAGTTTTCACAACAAAGAGCTGAGGGAGGACAACCTGGGAACAGCTGTAGAGGTAAGATTTCCTCCTTTATCAGCTGGGATCTGTGCGAGGCAGGCAGAAGGCACAGTGTCTGTTATTCTCTGATGAAAAGACAGTCTGACTTCAAGCCTCCATTTCAAGAGAACACATCCAAGGCCTCCCTAAATCTGTTGGTTTCCTTTTGGCTGAATCATCTATTTTTTTAAATCCTTTGGAAAGCATTTGTACAGCTTTCGTGTTAAGGTGGTAAGACCTACATCATGTAATTGTTACTTTTTTTTTTTTTTGTCCCTGTAGGACAACCCGATAGAGCAAAGAAAGAGATCACCAAGTGTAAATGAAAATTTGCAAGTTCCTACACCAGCAGCAGACCTCACATCAATTGCTGGGGGGAAGAAGGGAGTGTTCGAATGCATTTTTTAGTTGTTTAGGTTTCAAAACAGCTGTGTAAACAACTGCTGATTGGTACCCCGTGATGATATTTCATGCCAAGGAGATTTATCCCCAGCCATAACTTGGAGAGAGAGAACAGAAAAGGTGTTGTAACTAATATGATGTACAATATGGAGAGTATTCATCTGCATAAAGAATCCTCAGGACCATGGGAAAATGACAACATGCTTTCTTGATTTGTTAAATAAGCAAACAAAAACCAAACAAATATATCTTATTGGCTCTGGGCATTTCTGACGAATTAATGAGCAACTGACATTTACAGCCCACGGCAAAATTCTTCCAGCCTTTTGGAAACCCCCAGGAAATGCCCTAGGCGGGCCTTGATCATGATTGTTTAATTATCATCACTTCTCTGAGCAGGGAAGACTGTTCTGGTGCTCACTGGTGCCCAGGGATCCCTGCCCTACAGCCCTTTCTGGGCACTGGGGGCTGCACTCCTCAGCCTCCCTGTGGCTTGTTGGACCACGTGACAAGGCGTGGCCAATGTAATGGAAACAGGACATCATCATTTCGGGACTGAACTATTGAAAGCCCAAGGAATGTCCAGTCACCCTTGCGACCTGCTACAGGTCAGGGTGCGCTTGGGATAAGGGAGACACAAGATCGAGGCTGTCCGACCCTGGAGTCACCATGGAGCCCTGCAGTGGGCTCTGTGGGTGACGATTAAATCCCCGTGTGTGAAACCACTGGGATTATGAGCTTTATAACAGCAGCAGAGCCTAGCCTATTCATTACTCAAAGTCTGGATTACAAACGCATCGCTCCAGCGAACATATTTGCCTGGCCTCATCGGTTTCCCTTCAGAGGAGGCTGAAACCTGCTCCTTTACAGAAGCGCCCACTTGTGGGGTACGGGCAGGTGCCAAGGACATGCGACCCCGACAGAGGCAGGTACCAAGCCCACAGAGCAACTGTTGAACTGAGTCTCAGGTTAAATATCTGGACCGGTAGGAAGGAGGGGAAGTTCCCAAAGTGGGAAGAACACGAACGACTCACAAGCGCTCCCCGCAGCAAGTTCCTCAGTCCACTAAGACTGTTTTATTACCTGCGATGGCCTTGTGCGGACAGCGCCCCCTGCCCAGACCCACCTGCCCCAGCCTCCGCGCACGGTGCATACCGGCCGGCCGAGCTCCGGCGGCCAGCACCCGGATCACGACCCGGACCGCTCTCTCTGGTGGCTGGGGCCCGCTCTGCCTTCATCCCCAGAGGCCAGACCTCAGCCTCTGCCCTACGCAGCCATCGGACAGTGGCTGCTGAGAGAGGTCAGAGGACACCCGGCTCCCTCCCTCAGCCCTGAGCTGGGATAAGGACGCGGCACGTGCTGTGCACCGAGCTCTGGTCTTCCCGGTGCTGCCGGAGAGTAAACCTCCGCGGGGCTGTGTCACACGTCACTCCTATCCTAGGACTGCCTCCTAAATGAACTCCTTGCTCTGAAATCCTCATCTCACGGGATGCCTCTGGGACATTAAAAGCTCCTAAATCAGCTCAGGGTCTCAGTGTTTCAAAAGGAAACAACATGCAAAATGCACTCCCGTGCCCTCTCTTCAGAAAGAGCTTACTAGGTGCTAGCATTTGTTACTGTCACTGTATTTATGAGGGACTCTGGGAGGAAATGAGAGGGGGAGAGGCTTCAGTGGACCTCTACGCCTAATGCAGGCTGGCAGTGTGGTATAACGGGAAATGAAGCAGGCCAGGGGCCAACTCAATAATTAAGCAGCATTTATCCTGTTTACTGCAAGACGTGGTAACACGGCCCTAGCATTCACCAGCTTCGGGGAGAAGACAGGCCCGCCATCACGAGGAAAGGGTGAGGGGCTGGGAGTGGCAGCCAGGACGCCCGGCCCGGGCGCCAGACCCGGCTGACCTGCCACCGGGAAGCCGTCCTAGGTTCTCAGTGAGAGACACACACCTGAGGAGCCTACGTCTAACGAACACCCCGTGTGAAGAGGACAGTCGTGCGAGGTCTGCAGGGCCTTCTCTACAGAAGGTGAGGACTGCGTGTGTAAGTTCCAGCTCTCAGCCCCGTGAGCTCAGCCCGCGAGCTGCTGTCAGGGACCCGGTCCCGCGGGCGTCGACCAGCTCACCTACATGCGTTCACGGGGCCACCAGCCCCGAGTAGCTGCCGGTCACGGACAGCCCTCCCCTGCACCCAGCCACTGGGCTGTCACGACCCAGCACGTCAGGCCACCCTCATTCAAATTGCTTGTGCGGGACACTCTGTGTTCCAATCCAGCAGTGGCAGCGTCACGTGTGGGCAGGTTCGGGCGCAGGTACCCCGACCCGCCCCTCCCACCAGGACAAGAGCAGCACCCAGGGGCTAGTGTCAGAGAGGCCCAGGGCCCTATCCCCTTTCCAGTTTGTCTACCTGGAGGGACACGGGCCAGTGGCGGGAAGAGGGGGCAGAGAAGCCCCCACGGCTAATCTGGAATGACTTATGGGGGGAGGAGGGCAAGCATGTTGGCCCATGTGAGGTGGCGGACATTCCCGTGTGCTCCTGCATGCGCCGGGGCTCCCCTCCTGCCGCACTGCTCCCTCGGAGGGAGGTGCCTGCCCCCACCCGCCTGTAAGTCCCCCAGGAGGGACGGTCCTCAGCCTCCAGCATCTGTGGTCTCAGCACCGAGCACGGGCCTGGCATGCAGCAAGTGCTCGCAGACTGCGGCGGGAAGGATGTTCAATAACATTGAGGTCATGCAGGGCGCTGAATCTCTCTGGAGACTAAGTTTCCTCATCCAGGAAGTGGAATTAACTACACCTCTGCTTAAGGTTGTCGGGAGGAGTGCACACAGTTATGTCAATCAACAGCAGCGACAACAACAAAGGAAACAGTCCGGTGGATTCAGTTCAAACATACTGAACACCCTTTAGGTGATAGGCACATGGAATTCAAATGCAAGGGGCCCTCGAGGAGCCCGAGTCCAGGACTGAAGTACGTGGAGCCGTCCAAAAGCAGCAAACACAGCAGTCCCTCAGGGGACGGCATCCCGTGGGCAGCTTAGCATGCTTGTTCGGAGGTGCGGACGTCGACCCCGGCGAGGCAAACAAAGAACGATTACCGGTAAGGGGGTGACCCGAGCACACCTGTGTTTTAAAGGTGGGATTCTGGAGGCCACGTGGAGCTTGAGTGAAGGGAGAAGGTTGGAGGGAGCAGAAGGATGACGGTACCGCGTCTGGGAGGACCACTAGGTGTGGGGCAACCGCGGGAGCAGAGGAGGGCTGGATTCGAGCCCCACGGTCTCCGGTCACTGTGCACAGTGACCACTGACTGGATATACCATGGGAACAAGGTCTGCAGAACTTTTAGGTTTCTGGCACTGTCTTCACGGTAAAGTCTTTATTTCTTAGAAGGGACATGAAAGGCCTTAATACTCTGGGGCCATCGAAATCCTCCCTGGCCCATGGTCTGGTTCCCTGGTTCCTCTTCAGGGTGAATTTCTCCTACTCAGTTTTGCAATGAGGTAGCCTCAAATGACAGAGCTTCGCACACTCACACACACACACACACACACACACGCATGTGCGTGTAAGGAAGACATACTGTGACGTCACAGAGCCTCTCGGCACCTCCCCGGGACCCCCAGGCTCTGGAGAACCCCACGGAAAAGCCTTTGGCTGCCAGAAGTCACGCCAGTAGCTCAGACTGAGAGCTCCCATGTTCTAGTTTCTTATGAGGGTCCCATCCGTGTGGCCGTCCCAGCCAACACATGTCCTGATCTATGGAAATGGGGCAGATACTCCATTACAGAAATTAAATTTGAAGGGAACAAAAGCCAGAACCATCTCTCAGGTATGTATGACTAAATTGTTTTCTGCATCGACACAGTACAGTAGTTCAGAAGAAGCAGAAAGTCTAAATTATAGAACATTTTTTAAAAATTTAGTTTTTTAAAAATTCAGTTTCATTCATTTTAACTGCTCAAATGAATTGCTAACCAAGTGGTTCCAAGGAGAAGCCCTGCCAAATCTGCTTGAAGAAGAAGAAGAAGAAGAAGAAGAAGAAGAAGAAGAAGAAGAAGAAGGAGGTGGTTCACTTGTAAATAGTGACATCAGTGGCATCTGAGTCCTTAAAAATAGTTTGTTCATGTAAGTAGGCAGAACGTGCCCCCTACGATGCTATTTACATTCTAAATTAGCTCTGTGTACATTTTTCTCACAGAGCAAGGGTAAATTTCGTCCCAGGCTAAGCTAGGTGGTCATAAATTCTCAACAAGTAGAACCCAAGCGGAGGTGTTTACTGAATTCAAGCACAAATTCTAGAAGGACAGAATCAGTTTTTGGGGTCAGATTGCAAAGGAGAAAGGAAAGATCAAAGCGCTGAGAGACGGACGTCTCTAGGAGAAAGAGGGTCTCCCAGGGAACCCTGGCCTTGACCTTCGCTCCCCGCATCTCGAGTCAACCTGCCCGTACCGTCCCAGCCGTCCTAAGCAGTCTGCGGCCACCCCTGCTAATCCTGCCCACCCCCTAGCGTGGAGGGAGACTGCACATGGAGCCCTCAGGAGAAAGTCAACCTACCACGTGTTAGAGACACCGGAAAACACACCGTTTATATACAGTAACCCCTCTGGTGTGCAGGCTCGGGGCAGAACTGCCCTGCTGGATTGTCCTGAAACCACGGCCCCCAGAGGTGAAGCTTGTCTTCCGACCCCAAAGGGTGAACAGCCACCCAGTCACACGCATCCCCTGACCATCCCGTAACCATGTGTGGATCCGAAGCCTGCGCTAGGTGCCGCCTCCAGCCCCATCTTCCCCAGGATCAGCGACCCTGGATGCACGGGATTTCTGACGCTCCTGCCCTCCCCTGTTGTAGCTCAGAGCCACGGCCGCCAGCCCTGCTTGCTCTCAGCCCACCCCCCTGGGACTCTGTCAAGGCTGTGCGGCTCCTGCCACATCTCCTTGACCAAGAGAACATGTTTTGGGGAAAACCCGGTAAGAGAGGAAGTGGGTAGAAGAAGCACAAGCAGCCATCTGGGACTTGGCTCAGGTGCTTCTGAGCTGAAAGGATTTTTGTTTTTCACCTGTCTGCGTGTTCCAAACAAAAACAAAAACAAAAACAAACCCAGGACATTGTTTTAAAATGTCACCACACATCAGTGCACCGCTGCACTTGTGTTTTGATCTCGGCAGCCCTCCAGGGAGGCGTCAAGTTCACGTCAGGCCACGTTCCTGCTGCCGTGGCCCAAGTGCTAATCGCAGGGTCAGGCTCTCCTCACCTGCTGGCCGCTGCTGCGGCTCGCTCCTGCCTTCCTCCGTCTCTCGCGGCTACTACGTGTAGCTGGTCTGCAGCCCCCACCAGCTGTTAGGAACTTATTTCTAGTAGAGCTAATATTTTAAAATCAGTCCTGCCAGACATTGAGGCCTGTCTGACCATCCTGAAGTCATGGGACATACCCTTCTCCCTGCAGAGCACAGCAAGAATTACGTTCATTAAAAATCTTTCCATAATGACATCCTTACTATCAAAGGGCGCAGAGATGATTGACCTTGGCATCTAGGATTAAGGCAGCATTATTTTTCTTGATTACCAGCAGCAGAATAGAAGGGAAATTATAAAGCCATTGAGAGGATTAATACGGCCTTGATCTCTCTCTCCTGGCTCTTTATCTCAAGTGATTAAAATTCTGCAGGGAAAAAAAAATGGTCATGTAGCATACGCCGGCTGCCACAGACAGATACAGTATCAGCCCATGCATCAGCTCGCACTGACAGCCACGCAAAGGTTAATTATGCGTGCTGTATATAGTTTTAATCACTTTAATCAGAGCACTGTTCCACTACAGACTAGGCTATAACTTTTCTACAAGCAGGGGAAGCACTTCAGGCATGGCGGTGTTTGTGCAGGGGAAAAAAGAGAAGAATAATGGTACATTAACCACAAAAAAGAAAGATAATGCAAAAGCTATTGACTGAACAACAAGATTAAGCCAGGTGTCCATCCCGAACACGCACGGAATGGTAAGTGAGGCTGCAGGACGGGCCTCGGAGCAGAGCTGGGGCCGGCTGATGGGAGGTGAGGCCCGCCGTGAGTCCTCTCCACCAGAGTCCCGGGGCAAAGCCTGGCCCCTGGGGAAGGGCACGGCCTCCAGAAGTTGGGGGGGAAGAGGGGGCTACGGCCCCTACATCTGACCAGGTCTGTACCCGCAGGCAAGCGCTGCTCCAAATCACCTTACGGCACTTGTAACTCCCTGCCAGGTCCCCCGATGCAAAGCACATGGTTTGCTACGGTTCCCTCCAGCATTATCTTGCACCCGCGAGGTCAGCCCCACGTAACCACGGGTGTCGAACCACGCATCTCTGGGTTTTGACCATTTGTGTGCAGCAAGGTACTCTGAGTTACACATTGTCGCAAACCACCACATTCACCCTTCCAGTTTCTTGGTTTGGTTTCACCATCAAAGCCGAGAACTACTGAAAGCTTTTTTCAGTGCTATGGATACTCCAAAAACCAGGCAATTTATTACACAGAGAATATTGAGAATTCATTGCTCCTGGAGAAGAGAGAAGAGGGGAGACCAATGGGACCAATTCTCCCAAAGAAAAATCACCGACTGTCTGATATAAATGTTGTAGTCCAAGGAACTGTCAGGACATTTTTTACATTTTTCATTAGGATCCCCTATATTAGAAAATGTTAATAAAAATATTTTTCTGACCTTAATCGGGATGGCAATTACCCAGGTATGTTTACTTTGTAATAATTCATTCAGCGGAGATTTTTATACTTTTCTATATGTGTGGTACAGTTTCATTAAAAGAAAACTTAAATGTCACAGGGCAGCCCCGAGGTTACAAGAAAAACAATGGATCTTCCAGGACTTCACTAACCTAGGGAGGTGGGGGAAGGAAGAGGGGTTGGCAGGACTCAGAATACTCTTCCTTCCAACCCCCTGACTTCTGGCCTCACTGTGTGCGCTCGTAAAGGAGTGGGCTACCTGGGACCCCAGGATTCCAGAAAATGCAGCCCCCAGAGTTGCTGTAATAAAGGGACTTGCTTTGTAGTTAAAAGCTTTTGTTTACTTCAAACTTCCAAGAAACTTTTTAAAGGTACTAATTAACTTTAGGGAGAAAATGTTCTTACTTATCAAAGAACACAGAAAGATTTTATTTTATTCTAAAACTCCCAAATGTGGAGATATGAATGTCACCTATGCTTTCAGGGGAGTGTAAATTGGAACCAGCTTTCCTAAGTGAATTCAGTGATCTGTTTCATTCTTTAAATGTGCATTCTCTCTGTCCAGTGGATCCACATCTAGGAATGCATTCTAAGAAAGTAACCGTGTATGAATGAAAAGATAAACATCTAAGGCAGTTCGCGGAAAGTCCAAGGAGGGCAATTAACCCACGTTTATGTAATTTGGGAAGTCCCTTTAGTTCTATGATAATGTTATTTCCTGACACAGACACGCTTGTGATACAGTAACTAATGTGAAAGGGAGGTTTCAACACATCGTGCTGAAATTCTCTTCAATAATTTTTCTGTATTCTCTCATTGTTTGATACTTCCATAGCAAATATTTAGAAGAAGGAAATCGCCTAAAGATTTTTAGCTGGAAAGTAGAGAAGTGTCTCCGTTAGGTATAGTACACATCTCTATCCACTAACCAACCCCAGAAAGATGTGACTTCAAGAGTAGGCACGTGGAAGTGTGAGGCAGCAAAGGAGCCCACACTCTTTGCTTCTCTGCGATGTGTGACGCCCGATGCTGTCGTAGCAGCAGCAAGTGTCTGCCCAGGGCCTCCTGAGAGCCAGGATCCACTGTGCCTCGGGCAGTCCTCTTGACAGCTCCACACGACAGAGACTGCTACCCCCACATGGGGAAGAAACCGAGGCTCAGAGCGGATGGCCGCTCAGTGCCCGGGAGCACAGAGGAAGGGCTGATGCCGGCGGCTGTGGGCCAGGGCGGGCCAGGGCGGCCCAGGGCTGAGCGGCTCGGACAGGACAGGCTGGCCATCGTGACCAGTCAGCCACTCATCTGATGGATCTGGGGGCCACCGTGACTGATGAGCGGTCTGTTGCTGGCCAGAACTTGAATCCTGATGTCTCTGATTCTGAAGCTGGATCCTTTAACTGTGTCCTTTATGCTATGAACACGCTGCCTGTGAATCTAAGAATTAAGATTTCTACATAAGGGAGGGAAGGGAGAGTGGGAGAGAAGCTATTTATTTAATCAAAAAAGTCTTTGCTTTATGAAAAAAATGTAGAATTCATTTAAAAAGAAAATCTCCATTAATACTACAATATATTTCAACTCCACAAAATTATTTTAGGGACATTGGATAAAGTATGATAGAACTGTATTAAAATGCTAACGTTTGGGCTATCTGGGTGGCTCAGTTGGTTAAGCATCTGACTCTTGGTTTTGGCTCACGTCGTGATCTCACAGGTCCTGGGACTGAACCCCATATTGGGCTTTTGCACTTGGTGCGGAGTCTGCTTGGGGATTCTCTCCCTCTGCCCCATCCCACTCACTCTCTCTCAAATAAATAAATCTTTTAAAAAAAAGCCACGGTTTGGTCAATCAGCTCAACATCTCTATCCCACCTTAGCTAAAAAGATGGCACATGAAAGCGTGGTCGCTTATCTTGGTTAAAAGAGTCACTATGACAAAAGAAAAGACAATGAGTATCCATGAACCTTCAAAAAAATCTTTGGCCACTTAAGATATATTATAGCATTGCATTTTGAGTTTTGAAATCTAAAATCTCATGTAATCTTCAGTATCTTAAACTTGAAATGATGTTATGAGCTCTCTAAGGTCATCTTACTATTTCTGCATCTTGAACTCATAAAAATAACACCCAGATAAAAAGCACTGTTCTGTGACTACTTACTAAAAACATCTATTCATTTGAATACAACAAGCACTGGTAAGAAGATGTTCACACTGGATTCCTCCTGTCTTGTTGAGAGCCCAGGACGTTTGAGTCATGATTCCTTCTACATCCACATCCCACCATGCAAGATCCTCAAAATAGGACTTATAACACTGGGTGTCAAAAATTTGTTTTGCAATTTTTAGCTGATCACACATTCCCAAGCTAAAGGAGATTGGTGAAAATGGCACCCAAAAAAGCTAGAGATTAGAAGAAAAATTGGAGAGAAAGTTGTCATAATGCTGAGAGTCCAACCCTTACCCCAGTCCACCTCACGTTGAGTGACATAGAGCTTCTGGGAGATGACTGCGAGGGCGTCCACATGTCCCCAGCAGACTGGCATATCTAGGCCCAGAGCCCGGCTGATGTGCCTACAGCAGGGAGTTGCCATTTAGAATGCTGCCCTCCTCCCTCTGGTGGCAGCAGGGCCACCAAGGTGGACATTTCCTGGGGATCACATAAGAGCTTTTGCAAGAGAAATGTCTGGAGAGTGAGAGAGGAAGCGTCATACCTGATCCCTAGGGACTAAGAAAGGGAAACAAGGACCCACAGGAGGAGGACATGCATTCCTCCAGAGTAAGGGATCCTAGGTGAAGATTCCCCGGCATGAGTGGGTCTCAGGAGTATTCTTGGGGCTTTCACAGGAGAATGTCACCTGAAACACCTATGCCAGTTCACAACATACTGGTCAAGTAAGAACTTCCCTGCATCCTTTCTTTATACTCCTTCTCCCCATCCCAACCTCTAGCCAATCTTTCTTTCCCTAGCCCTAAATCTCCACACTGTGAGGGTTCAGTAAAACCCACGGCTAGTCTGAAGGGCAGGGTAGAAACGGCTGGAGGCATGAAGGAGAAGCTGGTTACAGTCCCCTCTCCCATGGCACCCAGTTCAACCCAAGCCTGAAAGGGGAGGAGGGTCAACTAGCTCAAAAGCATTTCCTGTACGTTTTACCAGATAGTCTAGTTTCTGAACTAGAAATTACCTAGAGTATTAAAGTGAGCGAAGGGCTATTTATTGTTCTGAGTGACTTGAAAGGGAAAGGGTAGGAACCGGATGTAGTGAATTTAGGGCTCCAGCTCCTGCACGTACAGACCTGGAAAGAGCATCACTGCCCTTCACAACAAGCAAGACACTGGCCAGAGTGCAAACCGACAACTTTCTTGAACCTTCCAGAGAACAGAAGTGGCAGGGCAAACAACCCCAAATCTAGAAAGAGATAGGCACCTCCATGGAGAAACAGGACCTGAGCATTTACTTGTTTAGAGCACCACTGAATGGGACTCAGGCACAGAGGAAGATTCTGCTGAAAATGCTAACGAATAGCCTAAGGCCAAGGGGGCTGGCTTAAGTGCACAAAGTGCCAGGGGTCATGAACAGAAAGGGGCCAGCCTAGTGTAGGGTTTTCCTCCAAGAACCCAACCAGGTGCTCACAGGGAAGGTCAATGGGGACACTGAGAGAGCTCCCTCCATGGTGCTGGCTGGGGCTGGGGAACAACACCACTGCTGAAACTCTGCCCAGACTTCTCTCTTCTGTCCCCTGAAGAAAAAAAACCATAATCTGTAGGGGAAAGAACAATAAAACATGGCCTTAAGCCGCTGCAGGAAACCTGCTGCAGCTGGGAGGGGGAATGGCAGCCATCACTGCCCATACTCTCTCTCCTAAATCCCCAAAGGAACAAAAGCTTTGATAGGCAGGAGGAAGAGCAATGAAACAGTAGCCTCAGGGCACTGTGGGAATCCCACTAAGTAATCCTAGTAAGGCAGGGCAGGGAGGTGGGGGTGGGAGGTGAAGGGGAAGCTCTACCCCAGAAGGGAGACTGGAATGTATGCTAGGTCAGCAGGAGGTGTAGCAGGAGAGCAGAAACAACTTCTGAGGGGCACAGCCCCAATCCTAGGTTCATATGATCTGCCTGAGAGTGAGGCCTAATCAGAACACAGG
Source organism: Nasua narica (assembly GCA_028533885.1). Lineage (NCBI taxonomy): Eukaryota > Metazoa > Chordata > Mammalia > Carnivora > Procyonidae > Nasua > Nasua narica. Next base: position 31,669,200 of record CM052805.1, read on the forward strand.
ACACCTCTGCCCTGGCACCTCACCCCACACTAAAAACTAGTGAGTAAAAATATCTGAGGGATACAGCTGGGCATTCTGCAAGACACGGGTACACTTTGGGGAGCACTGCAAAGAGAATACTCAAAAACAAGTGGGGGCAGACAAGGGAAACAGAAAAACCCTCTGGAAAATGAGCCCACACTGTAAACACAAGACATCACTAGAGGAATTTGAAGCCTCCAGTGGAAGGGGGGCAACCATAACAATGGCAAGCTTTGAACCCAGCCCAATCCCTGAGTGAATTTACACACCCTCATACTAAAGCACCAGCAGAAGAAAAGGCACGCTTATCTGTGAACATAAAAAAATATTTCGCTAGGTATCTACCATCTATGACATATCTGGTTTTCAACAAAAACTATGAAGCGTATGAAAAAGGCAAAGAAAAACATTCCATGAAGAGATAAAACAATCATCACAGACTTAAGATACGATATTGATGTTGGAACTATCACACAAGGAATTTAAATTAACTACAGCTAATATGTTAAAAACTCGAATGGAAAAGGCAGATAACATACAAGATCAAATAGGTGGTTTTACACAGAAATGAAAACTATAAGAAAGAATTAAATGGAAATGATAGAAATAAAAAAAAACATGGTAATGAAGAATGGCTCATGAGTACCCTGAAAGAAAAGACTATTGAACTTTGGAACAATCAATATAATAGCAATCACTGAAATGGAAATTTAAAGAGAGGGAAAAAAAATGTGAATAAAACAGAAGAAAGCATGGAAGAATTGTAGGAGAATACCAACAGCCTAACATACACATAATTGAAATCCTGAAGACAGAAGGAAAAGAGAAGAAGCAGTTGAATAATGGCCACACATTTTCCAAAATTAGTGACAGGCTACAAACTGTAGATCCAGGGAGCTCAGAGTACATCAAAGAGCATAAGACAAGACAAACCCTTTAGATAACATATTCAAACTGCTGAAAACCAAAGACAAAAATCTTGAAGGAAAGAAGAGGGAAAAAACATTACCTACAGAGGAACAAGTTAAGAAATACAGACGACTTCTTGTCAGAAGTCAGGAAAGCAAGACAACAATGGAATCACATGAAATGTTGAAAGAAAAATAGGTCAGTATAGAAATCTATACCCAGTGAAACTCTCCTCCAAAAGTGAAGAAATAAAGACCTTTTAAGGAAAAACAAACAAACAACCCCCTCCTCCAAAGCTCAGGGAATTTATTGCCAGGAGTCCTGTGATACAAGAAACATTAAAGAACATTCTTCAGGCAGAATATGATACAAATCAGGAACTTTGATATACACAAAGAAGTAAAGAGCATCAGTAAAGAAATAAATGAAGGTAAAAGAAAGTAAGGTGCATTTTCTTACTTGTAATTTATCTAAAAGACTACTGACTGTCTAAAGCTATAATAGGAACAATATATTATGTGTTGATAGCATATTTAAAATTAAATATATGATAATAATAGTAAAAGAGATGAGAAGGAGGAATTAGGGATATTCTGTTTTAAGATTATACTATATGTGAAGTAGAATACTATTATCTGAAGATTAACTCAAATTATTTTAAAATGTATATTGTAAACTCTATAGCAGCCATGACAAAAGTCTTCAGAAAAGCCATATATAGTCAATGAAACCAAAAGCTGTTTTTTTGAAAATATCAATAGAAGTGATAAACTTCTAGGCAAGCTGATTGAGGAAAAAAGAGAGAAGATACAAATAACAAGTACTGAATGAAAGAGGAAACGAAAGAGGAAACATCAGTGTTGATATCCTATACTTTAAGGATAATAAATACCACAAACAATTCTATGCCAATAAATTTGGCAATTTAGAATCTTTAAGGATCAATTCCTTAAAAGAACCAAAACAACAAAACTCACTCAAGAAAAAAAAAAAACACCTAAGTAGTTTTATATCTATTAACAAAATTGTATTTGTAATTGTAAATTTTAAAAACAAAATGAAACAGTATAAAATTCCAGACTCAGTGTCAGTGGTGAAATCTTCCAAACATGCCAACTCTCCTACATAATCTCCTATAGAAAATAACTCATTTTATGAGGCTAGGATTACTCTAATATCAAAATTAGATAAATACATTACAAGTATAGGAAACTACAGATAAATATCCTCCATGAATATAGATGTAAAATATTTTCAATAAAATATTAGAAAATTGAATACAAAAATATATAAAAGTGTACAAAAGAATAATACATTATTACCAAGTAGAGTTTATATCAATTTTGGAAGTTGTGTTCAATATTTAAAAACTAAATAATGTTAGTTACCATATGAACATAGTAGCCAGGAAAAACCATATAAACATCTCAGTAGCTATAGAAAAAGAATTGGATTAGAGTCAACATTCATTCGTGATCAAAACTCTCAGCAAATGAGAAACAGAGGCAACTTTATTAGCCAAACATAGGATATCCACACAAAAAAACTACAGCTGACATCATACTTAATAATTAAAGACTGAGGACTTTTCCCTTAAGATCAGGATCAAGGAAAGACTCTTCTTTTCAGCATCCTATTCAGTCCTAACCTGTACAACAAGGCAAGGAAAGAAGTAATACAGATTGGAAAGGAAGAGATAAAACTGTCTCCATTCACAAATGTCTATGTGGAAACTCTTAAAGGATCTATGAAAAAGTTCTGAGAATAAGTGAGTTTAGCAAGATGCCAGGATACGTCAGGATATGAAAGTCAATTATATTACTGTATACTAACAATGAACAAGGTGAATTTGGGGAGAGGGGAAGGGGAGAATCCATTATTTACACTAGCACCAAAAACAAACAAACAAAAAATACAGGAAATATTTACATACAAATTTAACAAAACATGTGCAGGATCCATATGCTAAAATCTATAAACACTAATGAAAGATATCAAAGACCTAAGTAAATGGAAAAGTATACCATAATTATGGAGTGGAAGTTTAATGTCGTGAAGATGTCAAATTCTTTCAAATCTGATCTATAGATACAGTTCACTGTCAATCAAATAATCTCTACAAATACTTGACCAGTACATTTCCAAAATATCAAGGTCATGAAAAACAAGGGAGGAATGAGAAACTATTACAGATCAGAAGAGACGAAGGAGACATAAAAACTAAGTGTAATGCAATAACCTGGAGTGGATACTGTAAGAAAAAAACAACATAAGTGGAAATACAAATGAAATCTGATTAAATTATATTTTAGGTAATGGCAATGTACCAACATTAATTTCTTAGTTTTGATAAATATATTATGGTTATATAAAATGTTAATATTATATGGGAAATTGGATGAAGTGTATACAAAACTGTCTATACTAACTATGTACCTCTTCTGTAAATCTAAAATTACTTAAAATTAAGTTTACTTTCTTTTAAAAATAAGTAATGGCACCTGCTGGAGACTTCCCCCAATGAGTCAGGGAAAGACCATTCTAAGGACAGTGTTTTAAAATGATATTCGGGGGTGCCTGGGTGGCTCAGTGGGTTAAGCCTCTGCCTTCAGCTCAGGTCATGATCTCAGGGTCCTGGGATCGAGCCCCACATCAGGCTCCAGATCTGCTCAACGGGGAGCCTGCTTACTCCTCTCTCTCTGCCTGCCTCTCTGCCTACTTGTGATCACTCTGTCAAATAAAATCTTAAAAAAAATGATATTCAGAGAACAGAATTAAAGCTATTTATATAAAAATGATTACAACCTTCTTAAGTTCTGCTTGTTCAATGCAGCTGTTATATCCATATTGAGCACTTGTTTTATTCCTGATAATCAACTATTGTCACATAAGGTCAGCTGCCTTAGTTAAAAGGGCCAGAGAATTAAAAAAAATGAGAAGTAGCAACTACTTGATATATTAGAATTAGAGTTAACTTTAATATATCAGAAACTCATGAAAACTCTGTCCCCTAGATCATAATATCTTTATGAAGTTTTAAAACTAAAGCATTATGTAGCTTTACATAAACTTTTTTGAGTGCTGACAAAGACTTGGCACTAAAGAATAATGCATGTTTAAGTGCCTTTTACTATTCTGATCATTTTTACTTCTAATGACACAAGGACACTCCTGCATTTAACAGAACCTTTTACATTACACTTAGATAGATGATCTGAAATAAATCCCCAAGATGTTTAAGTTCAAATACTCAGGGAACAATAAATATCAGATGGCATTTCTTTTGAATAAAACTACTTAAACAGCATTTTCTTTTTCTACCCTCTGGGAACAAAAGGAACCTGTGTGTGATTTGTTAAAGGTTGCGGGCAGTGTGTTATATCGGCTTTTAATTTAACTGTACGCTGTACGCTTCCTCCCTTTTGCTTGGCAGCATGATATTCCCATGCCTAGGTGACTACCAGAGAGCCAATGTTCCACCCCAGGTAAGGTCTCAAAATCTTACATTTCAAAGAGTTAAAAATAGTGTGTCTTCATTTTCTTACTTGCAAGGAAAATCCACCTGGCCTGGGGAAGCTGAGTGCTGTGTGTGCAGGGAGAGGAGAGGAAGAATGGGTAGCTGAGAAAGGGAGGCAGAAGGTTGGGTCATTTGGGGTTGATTTCAGAAAGCTGGAAGCTGGCCCTGACTTCTAGCCACCACACTTCCCTCTGGGCTTTGCTCCCACCTGAGATCTTGGAGAAGTAAAAAATACAGTGTGTTTTTCTCCACATACTTTTTATTTATTTTTTTAAAGATTTTATTTATTTGACAGAGATCACCAGTAGGCAGAGAGGCAGGCAGAGAGCCGGGGCGGGGGGGGGGGGGAAGCAGGCTCCCCGCCGAGCAGAAAGCCCGATGTGGGGTTCGATCCCAGGACCCCGGGATCACGACCTGAGCCAAAGGCAGAGGCTCAACTCACTGAGCCACCCAGGTGCCTCTCCACACACTTTTTAAAAAGAAATCTTCAAATGACAGTCTTCTATAGCCAAGTAGAATGCCCCACACAGAATGACCAGAATTAGCTTTGTTTTTCCCGAATGAGAAATGTCAATCAACTTCACATTTCCCTTTTGTATTATTGCCTTTCAACAAGGTAACACAGTAATTTACACTTTCTGAGACAGAGCAAGGATATCGTACATGTCAATTATTCGTCTCAGAATACTAGGCAACAAAAGCAAAGCAATGTAGATGTTTCTTGTCTTGAAGGCTAAAATGATACCGAAGGAAAACTCCTTTTTATAAACAACTGCTCTTGAGCACATGCTTACGTGTGCAAATTAACAGGGTATTTGCAATTTAACTTCTGTTAAGGATCAGAAGGTATATGCCATTGTACATATAACTTATGTGCACAAGACGTGTCCTTAGTTTCTGAAGAAATATAATCAACAGGAATGTTGGTTTACATACACACTTAGTGTCTGATATTAGGACGTAAGTCTAGACTGTTTATCATGATAGAATGCGGAATTAAAATATTGGTAGATACTTGTGGAAGAAAAGTACAGATGAAAGAACAGGGTTTGACCAGAGTAGGAGATCATATTACATTATCTGGTTATGAAGACTTTCACATTTTTTTAATCTAATAATAATGCAAGTTATGTTTCCAACAAAAATAGCAAATTTATTAACCAGATGTCACCCAGCCTGTAAAGCCAACTTTGATAAGGTAGCTTTCTTTTCCTATTTCTTTTTTAATAAAGTCTAGTTCCTCTGTACAGACGGTTTTAATCTCATTATATCAAGGGTCTGCCTGATGGTATTTAATAATCATTGCACTTCACTGAGACAAACCCCCTGGTGTGATGGTACCAGTCGCTGGAGTAAACTAAGCAGCATATTTTTCAGAATCAATGATTGGTGACAGGTTTGCTTATTGTTCATTAATAAACAATAAATGGTAACATTCCTAGTGGGCAATGTCAGCTTACTTGATTGTATTTCCTTCCAATCTATAATGTTGACCTACGACTCACTAGGTTGGGCATTTCTTCTAAATTTACATGCCACCCACAGGCAATCCTTCCTTAGAGCAGCTAAATATTCAAGGATTCACATTCTGCTCAACATTCAAATCAAAATTACTCTTGAGTTATGAAATAGGATTTTTTATGAGAAGTTTCATGTAATCTGTGAACTCTGATCATCTCTAGAAAGATATAAAGGATAAGTAATGGTCTGCCAAAAAATATTTATCTCTTCCATGAAAGAAAGAAAAAAAGAGCACATTAATGCAGTGGTAAACCATGCATAGCCCATGGATGATAGCTAAGAAATAAAACACACTATCATTTCTAAAGAAAGTTACGATGAAAATAAAAAACATTATCTCAAAGATGAAAAATACTCTAGAGATCAAAAAGTGTATTTTAAGTTTTTAAAAATGTTTTAATCAGGGCACCTTGGTGGCCAGTCGGTTGACCTGATTGCAGCTCAGGTCATGACCTCAGGGTCATGGGATCAAGCCCTGTGTCGGGCTCTATGCTCAGCACGTAGTCTGCTTAAAATTCTCTCTCCCTCTCCCCCTCCCCCAGGTTGTGGGCACAAATGCTCTCTCTCAAATAAATAAATAAATCTTAAAAATAAAAATGTTTTAATCAAAGGAAGCTGCATTTTTATATATTTCTAACACCAAAATAATCAAATTCCCATTTCTTAATGTGCTTATCATTTGGATTCTACAAGATAAAATCACTAAATATGCCTTTTCTGGGTTTGGTTGAACCTTAGTTTGCTTTCGTTCTGCATGACGACTTGGAAGACAATGGCTTTTCCAATAGCCCCAGGAATGAAAATTCACACTCACATACACACTCCCCTAGTGCCTAGACCCTCAGTCTTAAGGACAGAGGAAGAAGATGACCCTTCAGGCGTCCCTCCAGTCTGAATCCCTGCAGGGAACCCACAGCCAGGTCACCCCACTTGGGGGACACATGGTATCTTGGTGACCCAGCTCCACAACCAGTGGGATCAAGTTCAAACTCGTCAGCTTTCTCCCCCACTGCCTCTCCATTGTTGCTGCCCTTAAAACATGCACATGGAACAATGGTATATTCCCCCAATCTAACCAGCTTGGTTTTTGTAGGTACCAAAACCAAAGTTTAGTCTCTCCCTTGAATTAACCTGTGGCCCGTGGATTCTGGGTGGGGGGAGCCCCTTGCCTCCTTGAACTGTATGAAAAGTCGAGTAGGGGTGCTGGTCTGGAGAGCCAGTGGAGCATTCATCATCTCAGACTACTCTCCCCCTTGGCAGCTACAACCCAGCTACTCTGGCTTGTCTCCTTACACCTAACAAATCCCTTCCCTCCTGGGGCCTTTGTACTCCATCTCTGCTTCCGTCCGTGTTATTCAAAGTATGCATCACTCTCTGGAATGACTGAAGTGAGGTGCCTGTTGACTTGCTTGTCATCTGTCTTCCCTTCTGGAATGGGAGCTCACTAGGGCAGGGTCACCTCTATCCTGCTCACCACAGAATTCCCAGAGCCTGAAACAGCCCAAAGTAGTGAGAGACGTTCAATCAATACTTGCTGAATTAATGAATACCTGAATGAATCAACCTTTCAAAGTGGTCTGAGATCTAAGAAGAGCTCTGATTTGGTTTTTCTACATGATGGAAATCAGCCTCCCAATAATCAAAAGGGCTGTATGTCATATATTCTAAAATATCTAAAAAATCAACTAGCATAATATAATCATAATCTTCTATTCTCTTTGTCTTCTGATCTATTCTTGCACCTCCCTTTCCTTTCAAATGTGCATCCGAATCTACTTTCAGACATGCATCCTGCGTGGTAGACTGTTGTTCTCTTTGCTTTTCAAATGCACATTTAGTTTGTTTAACGTTTGTAGTTTACTTATGACTATAAGGGCTTCCATTCCAGGGCATCTGGGCTGCTCAGTCAGTTCAAGCATCTGCCTTCAGCTCAGGTGATGATCCTGGAGTCCTGGGATCGAGACCGGCATCTGGTGCCTTGCTCAGTGGAGAGCCTGCTTCTCTCTCTGTCACTGCCCCTCACCTCGATCATGCTCTCTCTCTCAAATAAATAAGTAAAATCCTTCAAAAACAAACAAAAAACAAAGGCTTCCCCTCCTACGAATCCCAAAATAATTTCTGGAAAGATGTAAGTGGTTTCTTGGGATCTTGGGTTATTCTTGAGTTATATACAAGAAAAACCACAAAACTGGAGTGTTAAAAACAGAGGTGAAATGGTCACCTGGGTCTAGCTGGCTACTGTTCTATCTTTTCTTCCTGCAGGCAGAAGTTTTTGTAAATGTCCAGGTCTTAAGTAAAAAAAAAAAAAAAGAGTCTGTGGTCCTATTTCTACCACATTCCAACATCCCTCCAAAGGGAGATGGATGAAATGCCCGTCTGCGGGCGCTCTCCCTGTGGAGTTGACTCACCCTTTCAAGCTAATTCCACCTTCACTTTTCCAGGAGGATCTGTGCATCTCACCAAACCTTGGTTTTTGCCACCCTCTTACTTCCCCTTCTCCTGTCCACTTTTTGGGACTCCAATATGGCTTCCTTGAACATGCTGTACCCCCAAGACCAGGGGCCAAGACACAGTCTTCTTTCTACTCCTGTCAATAAACCATATGGAAGGAAACGGGGCCTGAGGTCAAAGGGCACTGAGGAGCAGTGGGAAGCTGCACAGATGTATGGAGAACGTGTCATGGCTAGCAACCCCAAGATGCCAGTAGCTGAGATTAAGGTGAAGTGGAACCAAGGACAGTCTGTTGAAAATGGAGGATTCCTCCTGGACAAAATATGTCTTATCCACTTCTGTTTTCTTTTTTTGTGGAGAGAAGTCCATTCCTGATCTCTCTATCTCTGTCTCTTTCTTGTCTTTACTCATTATCTCCCTAACTGCAGAAAGAGATGGAACTTTACCTAATTCGTGAATTTGGGAAAAATAAATAAGCAACATGTTTAGCTTAGCTTCTCGCTCTTTCTCTTTCCTACGCAGGATCTCCCTAGGACATACACCTGTTCTGCTCCTCCATGCTCCTTGTGGGCAGCGCACATGCTTTCCAGGGCCATCTAACGCTGAGTGGCTAAGTTCAAGACTTGCTTTAGTGTCAGAGAAACCCACTTTCCTGCAGATCTTAGCCACATTTTCAAACTCCGCTTTACTAGTTATAAAGAGAATATTTTAACCTCCTATCCACTCTACCCATTTGTCATGTTCTCTGATAGACTGAGAATTTAGACTAGAAGGAGAACTTGGGTGGTTTACTAGGCTCCACAAACTGTAACTTTTGTTAACATATGTTTACTTTCTCTCCCTCCCAAAACCCTACTAAAATGACGTAAAAGATTTTTAAAATTATTGATCTATAAGTACAAAGCAAACCAGGACAGGAGATACAACAGATTTTTGGAAGGATAAAAAAATGATGGGAAGGTACAACTCAAATGCCTGTTTAAGATACCTTTATTTTAAAAACTTTTTCTACTTATTATTTTTTAGATAGGGGCCCTCCCCTATCCAAAGGGAGGTAGAGGGAGAGAATCCTAAGTAGGATTGATCCCACGACCCTGGGATCATGACCTGAGCCAAAAATTAAGAGTCAAGAGTCAGACATTTAACTGACTGAGCCACCGAGGCACCACCTGTTTAAGATATTTTTAAAAAGTGAGGCAATTTATACTGTAGAACCCAGAAAAGAGGCAGGCCTTGTAGACTGCAGGTGTCACAGAAGATCTGGCTGAACTTGAGGCTGGAAAAGCTCCATAGCTCAGAGTAATCGGAGTCTTCTTCTCAAATTTTACATAAAAAGAATCTCTTTGGTGCATGTAAAAATATTAGAGGTGAGCCAGTTCCAGATAGAATTGTACTAAAAATAGACAAGTCAAGGGTTTTACACACACACACACACACGAATATTACTCAGCCATAAAAAGAATGAAATGTTGCCATTTGCAACAACGTGGATGCAGCTAGAGTATAGTGTGCTGAGTGAAATAAGTTAGTCAAAGAAAAACAAATACCACATGATTTGTCTCAAATGTGGAATTTAAGCAACAAAACAAACGCACAAAGAAAAAAGAAGAGAGAAACCAAGAAACAGACTCTCAACTCTAGGGAACAAACTGATGGTGACCAAAGGGTAGTGGGTGGGGGGCTGGGTGATGTAGGTGATGGGGATTAAGAGTTCACGTATCACGATGAGCACTGAGTAACGTATACCAGTGCTGAATCACTGGCTTGTACACCTGATCTAATATAATACTGTATATTAACTATACTGGCATTAAAACCAGAAACTTAATAAATGACAACAAAAATGTACATTGGAAAAAAAAAACAACCAAGCCAGTCAACTACTTTATACCCATTAGGATGCCCATTGTGGTTAAAAAGGAAACAGAAATTAAGCATTGGCAAGTACGTGGAGAAGTCAGATTCCCTAAGTATTGGTGGGAATAGGGCAGTTAGGGAAGGCAGGATGATGGGTCCTCAGAAAGTGAAACACAGAATGACGACAGGATCCAGTGATCCCACCTCGTGGCACACAACCAAAAGACCCGAGAGCTGGGCTCCGGACAGGTGTCTGGGCGACCGTGTGTGCAGCGGCAGGATTCACAGGAGCTGAAAGGTGGAAGTGCCCCAAGTGTTCATGGACGGATGGATGGATGGATGGATGCATAAACAAAATGTGGTTCGTATTTACACAAATGGGACAGTCCTCAGTCTTGGGGAGGAAGGACATTCGGAAACCTGCACAGGAATGAACCTTGAGGACAGCAGGTAAGCGGTCAGTCACCGAACAACTCCTGGATCCTCCCACCTGTAGGAGGTACCTGGTCATCAAAGCCACAGAGACGGAAAGCTGATTCGAAGTCACGGGGAGCACAGGGGGCAGGTGAAAGGTGTTTGTTTTTAGTGGGGCCAGAGTTTCTGTTCGGGAAAACAAGGAAGTTCTGGAGATGAACAGTTGTGATGGCTGCACAACAATGTGAATGTGCTTAATGCCGCTGAATTGTATAGGCAAACACGGTTAAAATGGTACATTTTATGGTGTGGATATTTTACCGGTTTTTTTCAAGAAAGGACTTGCCAGGCAATCAGGTGCTGAAAAGGGCGCTCAGCCAGCAGTGAAAATGCTGAGGAGCGGGAAGAAGTTTCGTCCAGATCGCCTCTCAGAGAAAAGTGTCTGGTAAGTCCATTTATGTGAGAAGCGAGGTGCTCTGGGGACAACACCTGCTCCTGGCGTTCCTCCTGACATGTTTGCATCATTTTGTCGAGTGGAATATTCTAGTAGCTCTGGAATATGGAGCTAAGGAAAGATGCCTCAGATACACAGCCCATAATTCAAACTCCAGTTCTGTCAGAAAAAGGCTGACATTTCAGGTACATATAAGGAATACCACTCACACGTTATTCACTGATATTGCCCAACAAATAATTCAGATGACAACCTTTTCCAAATCAAGAACTAGGAAGCATTACCTAGAAGAAAGGGATCTTCCTGATTTGTAAACATGAAACATGTAAATACAAAACAAAAAATCTGATAAGGCTGCAAAAGTTATCTTTAGTTACACACTTACCATACAGCTTTACTGAGAAGAAAAATTGTCCAAAATAATCCTATCCTAAAAAGACATGCCGTAACCAGGCAGACAGACGGCACTGGCCAGAAGCAGCTCCCTCAACTGGGGCTTCTCCATCCTGGATGCAGACTGGAATCACTGGAAGCCTAACAAAGTCCCCACGCCTGGCACCTTCCTCTGACATTCTGAGGAGACGGCTCTCGGAGGGTTCTGGGACTTTTCAAAGCTCTCCCAGTGGCTCTGACAGGCAGCCATGGAGGACAGCCGGTCTAAATAAAGGAAACCAATTTCCTGATCATTGTGCAAGTGGAGAGATCTGCAGATGCAGTTATTCAGATGAGATGTTTGTGCAGGAACTCCCACCGCCATCGCAAGGAGCTTTTGGGGAACTTGCTCTCACAAACGTTTACACAGAATAATTCCCCAGAGCCTTTGTTTTGTGCTAGGTCACTTACAGTGGACAGCTAGGGCCTCACCCTTGCTCTCAGGGGCCCTGCGGAAAGGGGCCCCGGGGCCAGGAGGCTCCCGCCCCTCACCAGCTGCTGGGATTGTTTTCCACGGAAGATCCCCACCTTTACAGCGGGACAGATAAACACAAACTTCTAATTCAGTAATCAGGACAGATAATTGCATCCTCCTAATTGTCTTCTTTTTTCAGCTTAGGTTCACATTGATGGGAGACGGTAAAATTAGTCCACAAGCCATGTGAAGTTTGCTACTTTGCTGATTAAAGCCTTAATTGATTCAGAATGTTTTACAAATCAATCTCTGTGAATCACTTCGGGCGCATGAAGGCACCTTATAAAGAAGCGCAGCCCCAGACAGGGGACTGAACGGCACCAAGTTACCAGACGGCCCTTCTGGTGAAGACATTCCAGTGCTCCGTGGTATGAAAATGAGTCTTGCTTTCTCCCATTTGTGTTCAAATTACTCATTCCATTTCTTTTTGGTTGTACCCAAGCAGCAGGGGGGTCAACGAAACCTCTTCAGTTTGAAGCACACAAGCACTCCCTAAACCCCAAAATGTCTCTGTGGTGATTACTACCCTTGTGCAAGCACCAGATGCAAGCGCCGGAACAAGGATGTACGGAGACGCTCTCATCATACACAGACATCAAAGGAAATGGGTGGATTTTGTTCAGACAAAACAGCTGTCACTTGAGCAAGGATCAGGGATCTTTCCCTGTCTGTACGTACAGTGTCTCGCTGAACTTGACCCAAAGCAGTGCATGCTGGACACACGGTAGCTTGCCTAGCTAGCTCCTACTCAGGAGCACGGGGACTATTTCTGGTTGACATCCGTGCAAAGAGCTTTCCATATCCGTTCTTGGGATCACATGCCAACTAGTTCTCAGAGCAGTGAGCTGAAGAGGTACAGAGCACGGGAAACTAACCTTCGCTACGACAGGATCTAGTGGCTTATCAAAATGGCTGCCTTGGGGTGCCTGGGTGGCTCAGTGGGTTAAAGCCTCTGCCTTCGGCTCAGGTCATGATCTCAGGGGCCTGGGATTGAGCCCCACATCGGGCTCTCTGCTCAGCGGAGAGCCTGCTTCCCCCTCTCTCTCTGCCTGCCTCTCTGCCTACTTGTGATTTCTCTCTCTCTCTCTCTGTCAAATAAATAAATAAAATCTTAAAAAAAAAATGGCTGCCTTAATCGACACACCAATCTATAGAGTTTTGAAAATTCCATTACCCTATCCTTTGCCCAACATTGGATATTATCGAACCGGATATCGGACATCACCAAACTTCTTAAATGTTTGACAACTTAATGAGTGAAATTTTGACTCTATTTTAATTTTTATTTCCTAGAAGAAGAGTGACCTTATCCATCTGTGCATAAGCTCAGTGGCAATATGTATTCACCTTTTATCAACTGTCTTGTCACATCCTTTGCCCATTTCTGTCCTTGAGTTACTTTTTTTTTCAAGGCAATTACTTCTAGAATATTAAGTCTTTGTATATTAACTGTGCTGCAAATATTCATTCTGGTCTGTCTCTTTTCTCTTAATTTTGCTTATAGGACTCCTTATTACACGGAAGTTATAAATTTTGATGCAATAAAGTATTTTCCCGGTTCTTGCACTGCTTTGCATTTTTGTTTCTTAAAAAGGTTTTCCCTATACCATTATTTTCTAAGGATTCCCATTATTTTCTAAGCAGTTCTTGCACTGCTTTGCATTTTTGTTTCTTAAAAAAGGTTTTCCCTATACCATTATTTTCTAAGGATTCACAGTTTTTTTGTTTACATGTAAGAATTTGATTTATTTGGAATTTATTCAGATAAGCACAGTGTGAGTGACAGAGGTGTCAAGGATACTGAGGTTGACTCATCAGTATTAATTTGACCCCTGAAAACTGGTCTAAGCCAATGACCATTTGGCTCTCCTCTGGTGACTGTGATTATCATTGACCCATGAAGGCAAAAGGGAAGGAATTTCCATGGTATGGCTTCATTTCCCGATGAGGAGGCATGAAACCCCAACTGCTGCCAGCCGTCACCTTGATTTGTGACGAAGCTGATGCTGAGGAGGCTGATGAAAGGAGCAGAAAAGCAAGAAGAATCTGGGGCCCTGGTGACATCACAAGCCACCCCAGGCACCTGTCCTGCCTTTGGACTTGGTGATAACAAGTCTCCTTATAGATAAAAACAAATTTGACTTGAGCTTTTCCGTTGCCTCCAAAGCAACCTGATAAGTGATTTCATCACAGAGGAGTGCCACTACCCTGAAGCCACCATAAGTAAAGGCCCAGACAATGAGACATCCCAAAGAAAAGCCACCTTAAAAGGAGACCACTAGCCTAACCCCCAGCTGACAACAGGTGGGGCAGAGAAGAACCTCCCAGCTAAGTCCTGCACCAATTCATGAACCATAAAATCATGAGCAAAAAAAGAGATGATGTTATACACAATTAAACAGGGGGACAGCTGTTACGCTAGATCACCAAACAGTACGTTTGTACGTTCCTGCTCCCATGTGAGAAATCTATCACCTCACGGTAACAGGGAAATTCTCCCCTTTCTTCGTAACCCATGTGTAGCCTGTGCTGGGGACTTGTGCTTCCAGGAAGATGGCCTAGATGTGCTTCCGTCAGTTCCTCCTGCTGAAGAAGGACAGCGGAAAGCCCCAGGCTTTGTGGAGAAAGCAAACTCCAAATGGAAGGTCAAACACCCCTTGAGATTTTTCTCCGTTCTGTCCTCATCCTCTCTCTCCAGAGAAAGCCATGGTCAACAGTTTAGCGCGATTCTTTTCTGGATCTTTCCCAATTCATTTATCGGTATATGTGTATACTGATAAAATGTATAAAGGACTCTTCTGTGTTTTTACAAATAAACCAATCAGGGGTGCCTGTGTGGCTCAGTCGGTTAAGTGTCCACCTCTCGATCTCAGCATCTTTTTTTTTTTTTAAAGATTTTATTTATTATTTAACAGAGAGAGACACAGAGAAAGAGGGAACACAAGCAGAGGGAGTGGGAAGAGGGAACACAAGCAGGGAGAGTGGGAGAGAGAGAAGCAGGCTTCCCGCTGAGCAGAGAGCCCGATGCCCAAGCCCGATGGGCTTGATCCCAGGTCTCTGGGATCATGACCTGAGCCAAAGGCAGACACTTAACGACTGAGCCACCTAGGCACCCCTCAGTGTCTTGAGATCAATCCCCATGTTGGGCTCCATGCTGGGTGTGGTGCCTACTTAGAGAGAGAGAGAGAGAAAGAGAGAGAGAGAGAGAGAGAGAAATAAAATAATCATATTACATGCACTATACTATGACTTTCTTTTTTTCCACAGAAAAATATGTTTTGGAGTTGGAACCATACTCACATGTATAAATCTACCTCATTACCCAGAACTGAACTGTTGTATCTCATCATATGGATGTACTAGGGTTCATTGAAGGTTTCCACATTCATTCGTCAATAAACTTGGTAAGTCTCATCACTGTACTGAATTTCTAGATTGATCTGAGGAGAGTTGATATCTTCACATAATTAAGTTTTCCATCCACGAACATTTTCTACCACCCCCTTTGTTACTTCTTGCAAAATCTTTAGTGAAGTTCTACAGATTCTTATGTACTTGTTGGGTTTATTTAAAAAAATATTTAAAAGTTTAGCTTGCTGTAGTGATGGCATGTTTTAATTTTTATTACCTTTCTATTATGTCTTTCTAAATAGCTCTTCCTGATGAATAGGAAAACTGTTAATTTTTTCCTTGTTGATCTTGTATCCAAGCATCTCTCAGGACTCTCTCATAAATCCCAATCCCCAATAGATTATTTTAGATTTTCTGTGTCAGCAATCACATTTCCTGAAATAATGATACTCTTGCCTTTTTATAGTATCTATAACTCTTTTCTTTCCTGTCTTTCTGCCCCTCCCTCTATCCCCTCACCCCTGTTATTTCATTTACTGTCCCCAGGATAATGTAATAGCCAACATTCTTGCCCAGACTTCAGACTCAAGGCTTCTAATAATTTATGTCTAAGTTGTTTCATGTAGATTTTTGTTAGATACCCTCTACTTGGTTAAAATGCTTTTCTTCTATTCCCAGTGGGTGATTAACTTTCACAATGAATGGGAATTGAATTTTTTCATAGTGTAATTATGAACCATCCTTCCATTTTTAGGTGTCCAACCCACCATATTAATTATGACTGTCAGAGTGTCTTGGCAGATCCCTTCTCAGCATGAAATATCTTGTTGCAGTTTTTTTGTTTTGTTTTTTAAGATTTACCTACTTACTTTAGAGAGCATGAGCAAGGGAAGGAAGGGGCAGAGGAAGAGGGAGAGACACAACGTCAAGCAGAGTCCATGCTAAGCGTGGACTCCGATGTGTAACTTGCTCTCAAGACCCTGAGATGTTGACCTGAGCTGAAACCAAGAGTTGGATGCTTAACTGACTGAGCCACCCAGGCGCCCCCTCTTTGTCCTTTCTAATACCATTTGACCTGAGTTCTAATTCCTTTAATACCTAATATTGTGAAATCAGATTGGTTATGGTTAACATTTGTCTGATATGTCTTTGTATTGGTTTACCTCAACCTTCCTACATGAGGTGAGAAAATATTTCTTGTAAATCATATATAATCAACTGCTTTTTAAAAATCCAATCCGAAAAGTTCTTTCATTAAGGTGAGTTTAAATTAGTTACATTTACTGAGACTACTCATGTGTTTGTAGTGGTCCTGATATCTTGTTTCATATATTTATTTCCCATGATGCTTCATGTTTTTTAAATCCTCTTCTCCTATTCTTTCTTGGATTGATCTGATTGATTCCATTTTTTTCTCCAGTTTTTGGAAGCTATCCATTCAGTTTCTATTCTCCTAATGCTATCCTTAACATTTTAACATTTACTTAGATGTACTTTTTTCCTTATGTCTAGACTTAATCAGTTGGTATGTCCTTCTGAACATGACAAGAAAATTAATACACTCTTTATTTATTTCTCCACCACTCCCTCCCTCTCTTCTCCCCAAACCATCAATGCCTCTCGTTGTTGATGATTCTTGGGAATTTTGTTCTGTGTTGATAGTCAACACGAAACATTCTTTACATTTAATGGTAAGTTTAGCAAATTCTTTATTCACTTTTACTTCATTTGTATATAGTTTTCTCACTCCTTCATCAATTCTTTCACAATGAGTAGGTGCCAAATTTCTGAGACCATGAGGTCTACAAATGTCTTTGTCACTTGAAAGACTATGGTATAGAGTTTCACATTCAAAGTTATTTTCCCTCAGAATCTCAACTAGCAGTATTCTATTTTTTCTTTCAGGGCTCTTTCAGAATACTGTGCTGGGAGGTTTGTTTGCTGCTGTTTCTACTTGCACCCAGTGACCTCTTTAATTTGCTTTGCTTCAATTATGGAGATTCCTTAATATTTCTTTGCATAGCACTTCCCCCACCTTCCCCTAACTGAAGCACCTGTTTCTGAATGAATGCTGACTGTAGAAAAATGCCCATTAGCTTCTCCCC
The DNA here is from genome assembly GCA_028533885.1 of Nasua narica. NCBI lineage: Eukaryota > Metazoa > Chordata > Mammalia > Carnivora > Procyonidae > Nasua > Nasua narica. Next base: position 31,686,707 of record CM052805.1, read on the forward strand.
GCCTAAACCATATCTCACAGTCTGTCTGTGGCACATGCTAGGGGGGGTTCCCAAGCTTGTTCTCCAATTACGTCCACTGGTTTCCTCCACCTCTTGCATTTTCGTCTCCAGAGTCAGTCTTTACTTTCCAGGATGTGCAGTATTTACTGATGAAATCTTTTCTTGTATCTCTCCTAAAACAATAATCTGTATCTTCTCTGTAGTTCTTTTCCACTCACTCTTTTCAGTGCCTCCTCAAATGAGTATTCTTTGCTGAGTTCGTGTCTCTCTTTCCTGGGGCTTCTCAGCTGCCCAGTGACTCTGAATGTTACGTGCATCTTTGTACTCGAGATTGCAGGTGAGAGTCGTGCTGTGGGAGAAGGGACAGACGTGCTGTGGACCAGGATGCTCACCTAGAAGACCTCCTTTCCTCCTAGTGCACCGCGGAACCAACTACTCTTTAACTCCAACCCCAGTGTGCACGGCTCTCACCTGCAGGCAAGTGCATCTGGTGCATGGGTGGGGATGGGAGGAGGAAGTGCGGTGTATGCTGACTCCCGTGGATGGAGCGGCGGGAGCTCAGTCTCCCTGCAGAGGCACCAGGCCCCACCCGACTCTCCCTGTCTTCCGGCCCTAGGCTTCCTCTCAGGCTCTCCCACCTACTTCTGCCCTCCAGGAATTCTTCGTAATAATACATCCCTTTACGTCCTATCTGTGCTATCTATCCATCTACCTATCAATCATCTACCTGTCTTCTTTTTTGATTCTGTTATTTGGAGTGAGAGGGATAGACTATGGTAGATTCTTAGTCTGCCATCTGACTTAACCCCTCATATATTCTTCCTGTATTTTCAGAAGAAAATACTGCAAAATAAAGCCAAATTGTTGCTTTTACGTTTTCTAATAAATGCAGGCACTCAAAGTTATGTGGCTCTTTTTAAAATTTCATGAGCAAAATATTCCTTAAATTACATTCCATTCCCACTGTTTGTATTCTGGGATACGGTCACCATCTTACCCTAGGATATCCAATCGTCTTCAAGAGTTAATAATGGGGACTGGTAATAAGTATAGAGACTACAGGCCAGGAGATGAGAGGAGCCATAATTCACAACTACTGAATGTCTACTATGTTCTAGGGGCTCTACTTATATAATCTGATTTAATTTGCACAAATATTCTGTAAGGTGTGTATTGTTATATTTATTATTCACATCTTACAGATGGGGCATCTCAGACTTAAAGAGTTGCGGTAACCTTCCCGCACTCACAGGCCTGGCAGGAAGAGTTGAGATCTGAACAGAGGTCAGATGATTCCCAAACCCTGCTCCTCCACCAAAACTGGGCATTAGATTGGACTCCTAAGAATTTTCCAAGAACGTGAGATTTACTCTGTCACTTTCAAGTACTTTATTCCTAGGAGTTATAATCCCTATTCTCAAATTAAGAAATTTATGAGTTTTTTTTATTTAAAAAAATAAAAGTAATGCATACATATACAGGTACATATACAAAATCTAATTAGAAAATTTTTCTAGCAAAGCTTGCAATATTAAAATCACTCGATCAAAAAAAAAAAAAAACAAAAAAAACCCCCAAAAACCCACAAAGACTGTGAAACATAATAGGTCGCGAGTTCCCTGAGGACAGTCATTGCTACTATATCCCCAATGGCTACTAATCCCCTTACATTTATAAATGCCCTCCCGAACCGCTGAATACATGACCAAACAAACTCAAGAATCTACACTCAGGACTGCCGATGTTTCCAAGATTAGTCTGAACAGCAGATTGCTTCCTGTCATTCCCACCGGCAAAATCAGTACACACACAGGGCATCGCCCGCTTCTCACGCTGCCGCGGGGGAGGACAGAACTCGTTAGTGTCACCACGAGCTAATCTTCGGCCTTTGCAGGAGGTCACGCCCTCCGAAGGACTCTGGGGTCGCTGACTACTGTGACAAGGACACACAGTATTTAAAGACAAAAGAAACATGTTTTCTTTTCCTTAAATAGTATGTCTTCAAGATAAATTTCAAGAAACAGGGCGCC